>RJWJ010000657.1:0-192128 GCA_004363605.1 Indri indri | reverse complement strand
GGAATATATTTAACTAAGGAGGTAAAAGACCTCTACAGGGAGAACTGTGAGACATTGAGGAAGGAAATAGCAGAAGACGTAAACAGGTGGAAAACCATACCATGCTCGTGGGTCGGCAGAATCAACATTGTTAAAATGACTATACTACCCAAAGTGATCTACAGATTCAACGCAATCCCTATTAAAATACCAACATCATTCTTCACAGATGTAGAAAAATTAATTTTACGCTTCGTATGAAACCAGAGAAGACCCTGCATAGCAAAAACAATTCTAGGCAATAAAAACAAAATGGGAGGCATCAATCTACCAGACTTCAAACTCTATTACAAAACTGTAATATTAAAATCAGCTTGGTACTGGCACAAACACAGTTTCAAAGTTTCTTATGAGCAATGGATTGACTGCAAAGACCCCCATAAACCCACAAACACACACAGAGACAGGTACCACCACCTCTTGTAGAATTGAGGAAGCCACACATAGCAGGAGTAAAGCATTACTTCATTGAAGCTTCCTTTGGCTCCTAGAATCCCTAAAGAAGGCATTTGATTGTGTGAAATAATGCCCACTGAGGATTATGCCGTACTTAAATGAAATAGCTATTTCTTGCTGTATCATTCAGAAATAAATGAAGAAAATATCCATGATATTAAATATTAAGAAACTTTTGGGAATTGGGACCTTTTCGTTTGTTCTCCAGCCAAACTTAGCATAAACTAGGCTACATTCCCTAGGAGGCAGGAAGATAGCAAAATGTCCAGATGTGCAGTAATATTTCCAGCAAAATGTCAGGTGATATTTCCCAGAAGTCCCCAAATAATATATCTCCAGTATTCCAATATTTTTGAGAACCCAGTTATATGACAAAATATTGAATAATAAAATAATTTAAAGGCATATTTCCATTAAATCTTAGGGTGACATCAAAAGATGAAAATAGCATGTTATTTTATAAGAGTAGATAAATCTTGATTTAGATCTCAGAACTAACATTTGCATTGTGCACTGCACTCTGTGAAAGAAAGCATGAAGTCAAATACAAAAAAAAGCAGATGCAGAACCTTGAGAATTATTTCATATAAAAAGCCTCATTCATTACTCCCACTTTGAACAAGTATGTAAGTGAAAGTATGAAGATTTAAATATCACCTCCCCTTACATTGTATATTGTAGCAGTTTTAAAAACATGTCTACAATATTTGTCCCTTCTCTCTTCAAGAGGTGAAGCTTAATTGGCCTCTTCCTGAGTGTGGGATCACTTAGTAATTCTGTTCTAATGGCAAGAAAACTTCGGAAATGAATATATATCGCTTCCAAATTTAGATCATTAAAAGAACACAGCTTAGTCTCTCTCTTTCTCTCTCTCTCTCTCTCTCTCATCACT
The DNA here is from genome assembly GCA_004363605.1 of Indri indri. Taxonomy (NCBI): domain Eukaryota; kingdom Metazoa; phylum Chordata; class Mammalia; order Primates; family Indriidae; genus Indri; species Indri indri. Next base: position 190,741 of record RJWJ010000657.1, on the reverse strand, counting down.
TGCACTGGGGAACAGACTACCATTTATGACCAACCCTATGGAGAGGCCATGTGGCAAGGAACTGAGGCTGCCAGCAACCACATAAGTAAACTTGGAAGTGGATTCTCCAGCCTTCATTGATCCTTGAGGTGGCTACAGCCTGGCTAAGAACTTGACTAAACCTCAGGAGAGACTCTGAGCCACAAACACCTAGCTAAGCTAATCCTGGTTTTATGATCCTCAGAAACTGTGTGATATTAAAAAAATATTTGTTGCTAAATTTTGGGATAAGTTGTTATGCAACAATACTAATTGTGTGTGTGTATACATATATGTATACATATATATATGTATATATATAGAGAGAGAGAGAGCAAGAGCGAGAGGGTGGGGAGAGAGACATAGAGACAGAGAGAAGGAGAGAGAGACAGATACAGAAAGACACAGAAACAGACAGAATGTTTTGGCAAATAAATTAACATATTCATAAAAACAAAGGATATTTTTTATAACGCATATTCTAAAATACAATACCCATGCCTGTTTCAATTCAATAGATCAGAGACCACTGTGAAAACAGTGTGCCTACTGCATAAATGTCACTCACAAACTCACTGTTCTGTACTAAAATTATTTTATATGGCTATTTATGATAGATGTCTCATAGCTGAAATATCCAGATGGGAACAGTGAAATTCACGTAATTACAATGCTTCCAACCTTAGAAAGGATGTAGTTCAATTTTTTTTAAATTAATTAGGTGAAGAAATTAAGAGGCATTCGTGACTTTCCCTCTAAGCAACTCATTGTTTACCTAAACCTGGATTAAGAAACAACTCTCTCAAGCTCATTCAAAACAACTTTTAGTCTAATCTTAGGTTACTCCATGGACAGAAGTCAAGAATATTTTCATGTTACAGAAAATAATTACAAATGTCTGGAATGTAAGATATACCAAAAATACTTGTCATTTAGTATTTTACATTTTTAATATGGCCAGATTGTGTCATAATATAAATTCCATAATTTAATCAAGGTAGATTAAAAATCCACTGAAACACTTTTATTATTATTTTATCAGAATATGATTGAATATTTACGTAAATTTTAGTAAAGTTATGATGGGAAAACCAACATTATATAAAGGCCAAATTGTTTCTAATGCCTTAATCTTCAAAATGTAAAGACTCAAGATTCACGTGCTGTTTTTCTGTTTTGCAATTTGATCTTGGAAAATCCTGTAACTCTCTTGTTACCGTAGTTGGACATTCTCTGAAGTATCTACTAACAAGCGGAAAGACAAAAGCCCAGGTATATGATTATACTTGAATTTATGTTCTGATTCTGAATTACTGAGGATTTCAATTCCATTTGCAAGAAAATCATGATGTTGGAAACTCCTGTGGGTTTCTAATTACCTAATTGTCACCATGCTTATTATACATGGTAGATGTCGGAGCTCCCAAAATATATCAACAAATAGGAGTAACACCAAAAATCTTGTTTGGACCAAAGCATCAGAAGACTGCTATTGCATTTAATAAATATTCATATGATTTTCAGATATAAGGTTTAATACAGGCACAGTAATACATCCATTGCAAGATAGAAATCATTCGTTTTATTAAGAGGATTTTGAAACCTTTTAGGACCTTGACATTGTGTAACAGCTTTCCTCTTTGGGCAGTATGGACATTTTAACAACATTAATTCTTCCAATCCATGAGCATGGATGGTTTTGCATTTGTTCATGTCATCTATGATTTCTTTCATCAGTATTTTATAACTGTATTTGTAGAGACCTTTCACCTCCTCGGTTAAGTACTTTCCTAGGTATTTTACACAATTCCCATCAAAATACCAATGACATTATTCACAGAATTAGAAACAAAAATCCTAAAATTCATATGGAATCAAAAAGGAGCCTGAATAGCCAAAGTAATCCTAAATAAAAAGAAAAAAGCTGCATGCATCATATTGCCAGACTTCAAATTATACTACAAGGATATAGTAACCATAATATCATGGTACTGGTATAAAGTAGACACACAGAACAATGGAACAGGATAAAGAACCCAGGAATAAAACAACATACCTACAACCAACTGATCTTTGAAAACCAGACAAAAACATACACCTGGGAAAGGACACCCATATTCAATAAATGGTGCCAGGAAAACAGGATACCCACATGTAGAAGACTGAAACAGAGTCCGCACCTCTCCCTCTCACAAAAATTAACTCACAGTGGATTACAAACTTAAACCTAAGGCATGAAACTATAAGAATTCTAGAAGAAAATGTTGGAAAAACTCTTATAGACATTGGCCTAGGTAAAGAATTTATGAAGAAAACCCCAAAGGCAATCATAGCAATGACAAAAACAAATAAATGGGACCTGATCAAATTAAAAAGCTTCTGCACAGCCAGAGCAACTGTCATGAGAGCAAACAGATGACCTACAGAATGGGAGAAAATATTTGCATGTTACACATCCGAAAAAGGGCTAATAACTAGAATCTATATAGAACTCAGGAAAATCAGCAAGAAAAAATAAAACAACCCTATCAAGAAGTGGGCAAAGGATATGAACAGAAACTTTCCAAAAGAAGATACACCAATGGCCAACAAACATATGAAAAAAATGCTCAACATCTCTAATCATCAGGGAAATGAAAATCAAAACCACAATGAGATATCGCTTATCTTCAGTGAGTATGGCCTTTATCAAAAAGTCCAAAAACAATAAATGTTGGTGTGGTTGCAGAGAGGTAAGAACACTCCTACACTACTGGTGGGACTGCAAACTAGTACAACCTCTGTGGAAAGTAATATGGAGATACCTCAAAGAGCTACAAGTAGAACTACCATTTGAACCAGCAATCCATTACTGGTCATCTACCCAAAAGAACAGAAGACATTCTATAAAAAAGACATCTGCACTAGAATGTTTATAGCAGCACAATTCACAATTGCAAAGATGTGAAAACAACCCAAGTGCCCATCAATATATGAGTGGATTAATAAAATATGGTATATGTATACCATGGAGTTCTACTCAGCCACAAAAATCAATGGTGATCTATCACCTCTTGTGTTATCCTGGATAGAACTGGAACCCATTCTACTAAGGGAAGTATCCCAAGAATGGAAAAACAAGCACCGCATATACTCACCATCAAATTGGTTTTAACTGATCAACATTTGAGTGTACATATAGTAATAACATTCATTGGTTGTCGGGCGGATGGGGGAGGGGGAGGGGCATACATACAGCTAATGGGTGCGGTGCGTACCGTCTGGGGAATGGACACGCTTGAAGCTCTGACTCGGAGGGGCAAAGGCATTATATGTAACCTAACCATTTGTATCCCCGTAATATGCTGAAATAAAAAAATCTATAAACGTTGATGAAAAAAATTGAAGAGGAAACAAAAATGAAAAGATATTCCAGGATCATTGATTGGAAGCATCAATATTGTTAAAATGTGCATACTACCCAAAGCAATCTACAGATTTAATGCAATCTCTATCAAAATACCAATGACCTTCTTCACAGAAATAGAAAAAAAATCATCCTAAAATGTATATGAAACCACAAAAGACCCATAATTTCCACAGCCATCTTGAGCAAAAAGAACAAAACTAGAGGAATCTCATTACCTGACTTCAAATTATACTACAGAGCTGTAATAACCAAAACCACATGGTACTGGCATAATAACTGACACATAGACCAATGAACAGCATAGAGCACCCAGAAATAAATCTGCATATCTATAGTGAACTTATCTTCAACAAAGGTGCCGAGAACATACAATAGGGAAAGGACAGTCTCTTCAATAAATGTTGTGAGAAAATTGGATATCCATATGCAGAAGAATGAAACTAGACCCTTATCTCTTGCTAGGTACAAAAATTAAATCAAGGTGGATTTAAGACTTAAATCACAGACCTGAAAATATGAAACTAATAAAAGGAAACATTGTGGCAAGACTTCAGGATATTGGTCTGGGCAAGGACTTACTGAATAATACACACAAAGCACATGCATCCAAAGCACAATTGGACAAATGGGATCACATCAAGCTAAAAAGCTTATGTACAGTGAACAAAACAATTAACAAAGTGAAGTGACAACCCACAAAATTGGAGAAAATATTTGTAAATGACCCATCTGACAAAGGATTAATACCTATAATATATAAGGAATTCTAACCACTCAATGGGAAAAATCAAATAATCTGATCAAAAAATGGACTAATTATCTGAATAGACATTTCTCAAAAGAAGACATACAAATGGCCAATGAAAAAATGCTCAACATCATTATTCATTAGAGAAATACAAATCAAAACTACAATGAGACATCATGTTACCCCAATTAATCTGGCTTTTATCAAAAAGACAGTCAATAACGAATGCTGGCAAGGATGTGGGGAATTCAGTATATTGAAAAGTTTCTGCACTCCCATATTTATTGCAGCACTATTCACAATAGCCAAGAGTTGTAATTCTAAGTGTCCATCAACAGATGAATGGATAAAAAAAAATTGCTTTACATATATACTATGGAATACCATATAGGCACAAAAATGAATCAAATCCTTCTAATTGCAACAACATGGATGGAACTGGAGAACGTTACGTTAAATGAAATAAACCATACACAGAAAGACAAAACTCTCATTTTCTCACTCGTATATGAGTGACCTTTGATTGGAGGGTTCTATGAGTCACACCCTGAGTCTCATAAAAGAGCCTTCTATATGAAAGTATGGCCACTTTTGGAGAGTGATGTCAGCAAAATGGCAGAATAGATATAATCTGGCTTCACTTTCTCCCACAGAAAACCAAAACTACGTATCCAGCATCAAGATTATCTCTAACAATATCCAAAATATCAAATATGAGGGTGAGACATCCCCTGGGCCACAGAGAAGTGAAAACTCTGAGCAGATGGTAAGAGAAAAGGATTTCTCTATCCATGAGGCCACTCTGCCAATCTGTCAGGCACTGCACATAGAGAATTCCTGCAGGACTCACAGGTTTTTCACTGAAAACAATGAGATCAAGGTGGACGGCCAGTTTCCCCATCATCTTGGGTTTCCTTGCAGAGAAACTATTCCTAATTTAAACCATGACAAGTGCCAGTAGTGCCTGTAAGGAGAAAAAAACCTGGAGACAGCTAGAGACAAAGAGAGGAGGCAAGACTAGGAACACCAGCCTTCAAAATCTTTATCTCAGTCAAAAGAGGTGGCAAATCAGAATGTCTGTTCAGCAGTACCATGCTGTAGGAGCCATGCATGAACCCCTAGACAGCTTTCCAACGCATATTTCCCAGGGCTCCTACCCACCACCATCAACCAATCCAGGACAAGCAGTGCTACAAACATGTGTGAGAGCCAACAGAAACCTGGGCTTAAGGTGCCATCTAGTGTCCAAAAGAAGATAGCGCTCTAGGAATAAGATGAATCAGAGACACCAGCAAAGAATCTCTAATCAAACATACCCTAGAAAGACTAAAAAGCCAAATATCAAAGACTGAAATAAATAGCTAACCCTTCAGTGAAAAGCCATACACGTACATGCACAAGAGACAACAGCAAACAGGAAACTATTTTCCCCAAAGGGACAAAGCAATAAGGCAGTTATTGACCCTGAGATGGCAATATGTGAGCTCTCAGATCAACAATTTAAAATAGCAGTTGTAAGGAAACACAGCAAACTCCAAGATAACACAGAAAAGTAATTCATGTATTTATCAACTTAACAAAAATATTGAAATAATAATTAAAAAAACCCAGAAATCCTGGAACTTAGAAATAGATTTGCTGAAATGAAAATACATTAGAAGCTCTTAACAGAAGAATGGTCAAGCAGGAGGAAAAAAAGCAATGATCTCAAAGACAGGATATTTGAAAATAGAAACAAAAAACGAGACATAACAACCAATACCACAGAAATACAAACGATCATTAGAGATTGTTATGAACAACCATATGCCAACAAATTGGAAAACATAGAAGGAATGGATACATTACTGGACACATACAACCTACCAAGATTGAACCATGAAGAAACAGAAAACTTGAACAGAGCAGTAATGAGTAATACCATCAAAGCAGTAACAAAAAGTCCCCCATCAAAGAAAATCCCAGGACCTGTCAGCTTCACTGCTGAATTCTGCCAAACATTTAAGGAAGAACTAAATCAAATTTTATTCAAACTGTTCAAAAACTATTGAAGAGGACAGAATACTTGCAAACAAATTTTACAAGGCCAGCATTACCCTGATACCAAAGTAAGACAAGGATACAAGAAAAAAATAAAATTACAGGACAATATCCCTGATGAACATAAATGAAAAAGTCCTCAGCAAAATACTAGCAAACCAAATTCAACAACAGATTAAAAATATTATTCACCATGATCAAGTCAGATTCATCCCAGGGATACAAAAATGTTTCTTTTCAACACCTGCAAATCAGTAAACATGATACATCACATCAACAGAAACAAGTATAAAAATCATATGATCATTGCAATAGATGCTGAGAAAGCATTCAACAAATTTCAACATCCCTTTATGATAAAAACTCTTAACTGGCTATAGTGGGAATATACACTAAAACAATAAATGCCATATATGACAAACCCGCAGCTAACATCATACTGCATGGGAAAAATTGAAAGCGTTTTTTCTAAAACCTGGAACAAAAAACGAGGATGCCTACTTTCACCACTTTTATTCAACATAGTACTGGAAGTCCTAGCCAGAACAATAAGACAAGAGAAAGAAATAAAGGACATCCAAATTAGAGAGAAGTCAAATTGTCCTTGTTCATAGGCAACATGATATTATATTTAGAAAACATTGAAGACTCCACCAACACTTTTAGAACGTATAAACAGATTCAGTAAAGTTTTACAATACAAAAGCAACATATAAAAATCAGTATTTTTAGATGCCAACAGCAAAAAAAGAAATGAAAAAAGAAATCAAGAAAGCAATCCCACTTACAATAGTTACAAAAAATATAAAATACCTAGCAATCAATTTAGCCAAAGAAGTGAAATATCTATATAAGAAAAACTGTAAAACACTGATGAAAGAAACTGAAGAGGACACAGAACAAAGGAAAGACATTTAATGTTCATGGATTTGCAGAATTAGTATTGTTAAAATTTCAATACTACCCAAAGTGATCTAGAGATTCAATGTAATCCTTATCAAAATACCAATGACATTCTTCACAGAAGCAGAAAGAAAATAAAATCCTAAAATTTGTATAGAATCACAGAAAAAACCTTGAATAGCCAAAATAATCCTGAGCATAATAATAATAATAATAATAAAGCTGGGGACACCACACTATCTGCCTTCAAAATATATTATAAGATAGTAGCAAACAAAACAGCACAGTGCTGGCATAAAAACAGACACATAGACCAATAGAACAGAATAGAGAGCTCAGAAATAAATATATGTATTTACAGCCAGCTCATTTTCAACAAAGGTGCCAAGAACATACAGTGGGGAAACAATCTCTTGAATAAATGGTGGTAGGAAAACTGGATATCCATATGCAGAAGAATGAAGCTAGACCTGTATGTCTGCTATATACAAAAATCAAATTAAAATGAATGAAAGACTTAAATCTAAGACCTGAAACTTTGAAATGACTAGAAGAAAACATTCAAGAAGCACTTCAGGACATTGGTCTGGGCAAAGACCTTTTGGATGAAACCTCAAAAGCACAGGTGACAAAAGCAAAACTAGAAAAATGGTATTACATCATGCTAAAAATTTCTACACTGCAAAGTAAACACTTGACAAAGTGAGGAAACCAATGACAGATTGGGAGAAAAAAATTGCAAACTACTCATCTGACACAGGACTAATAACCAGAATATATAATAAACTCAAACAACTGAAGAAAAAAATACCCAAAACACAAACACAAAACAAATAATTCAAAAATAGGCAAATGATTTGAATAGACCTTTCTCAAAAGAAGACATACAAATGGCCAATAAGTATGTGAAAAAATGTTCAGCATCACTAATCATCAGGGAAGGGTAAATAAAAACCACAATGAGATATCATTTCACTCCAGTTAAAAAATGGTTTTTATTAAAAAGATAGAATAATGGATTCTGGTGAGGATGCAGAGAAAGGGGAATCTCATACACTATTGTTGAGAACGAAATTAGCACAGCCACTATGGAAAACAGTATGGAGGTTCCTCAAAAAACTAAAAGTAGAACTACCATATAATCCAGCAATCCCACTGCTGGATGTACATCCAAATGAGAGAAAATAGGTAGAGTGAAAAGATGTCTGCTTTTCCGTATTTATTGCAGCACTATTCACAATAGACAAGATAGGGAATCAACCTAAGTGTCCATTAATGGATGTATGGATAAAGAAAATACGATATTTATACACTATTGAATATTATTCAGCCATAATACAGAAAAAATCTTGTCATTGGCAGCAACATAGATGGACGTGGAGGTCATTATGTTAAGTGGAATAAGCCACGCACAGCAAGACAAATATTGCATATTCTCTCTAACATACGGGAGTTAAAAAAGTGAATCTCACTAAGAGAGTAGTTGTTGATTACCAGAGAGTCTGGGAAGATAAAGGAGGAGTAAAAGATAAAGAGAGGTTGGTTAATGGGTACAAACTTGCAGTTAGATAAAAGGAATGAAATACAGAGTTTGATAGTAGAGTAGTGCAACTATAGTTAATGATAATGTATTGTGTATTTCAAAACACCTAGAAGAGAAAAATTCGAATGTTCCTTATCCAACATAAAAAAGATAAATGTTTGAGGTGACGGATATCTCAATTATTCTGCTTTGATCATTAGACATCATATGTGTATATCAAAATATATGTACCCCAAAATATGTACAACTATTATGCATCAATAAAAATTTAGTGTACATGAGTGACAAAAACAAAAAATACTGTGACCTTTGGATCTTGCTGAGGTATTAGCAAAAGGCTGTCTGCCCACACTTTAGGTCTTCTTTCCAGAATCGGCTTTCCAGACAGTGGATCTCGTAATTTTAATGTCTTTTGTAATCAAGACAGGCTGAGAATTTCTCTAATCATCAAGACCTGTTTCCTTTTTGCTTAACAGTTCTTCTCTTATCTTTTCCATTTACATTTTACTATAAACAGCAAGAAGAAATCACGCTGCTCCTTTAATATTTTGTTGAAAATCTCCTCAGCTAAGTATCCAAGTTCATTTTTTACTATCTCTGCTTTCACATAAGTGCAGGGCACAATTCCACTAAGATTTTTGCCTCTATGTGATGAGACTCTCCTTTCCTCTAGCTTACCGTGGTGATTTCATTGCTTTCTTCCGAGCCTTTGCTGACAGCAGTTTCCGAGTCCAGACTTCTACAAGATTGTTCAAGTCAATCTAGGATTTTTCTACATGCTCCTCAGTGTTATTCTAGTCTCTTCCTACTCTTAGTTTCAGTCTTCACTTCGAAAGTTTAGGTAATTAGTGCCTCAGTTCTAGTACCAAAATATGTATTAGTTTTCAAATGCTGCTGTCATAAGTTACTACAGACTTGGCTCCTGAAAACACCATAAATTTATTTTTCTATAGTTGTGTATGTCACATGTCCTGTACAGGCCTTACTGGGCTATAATCAAGGTGTTAGTTAGGGCTGTCTTTTTTTTTTTTTTCTGTAGATTATAGCAGAGAATCTTCTCTTGCTCATTGAGATTGTTCACAAAATCAAATACCTGCAATTGTTGAGATGAAGGGCTGATGTTCTTTCTGTCTGTCAGTTAAGGGTCATTCCCAGCTTCTAGAAGTTGTCTACATGTTATAACTCCTTTCCTCCATCTTTGTGTCCCTTTCATGTTTCAAATATCTCCTCTTATTCCATTATCACATTTCTCTGACATTTCTGCCTTCCTCTTCCACATTTAAGGGCCTGTGTGATTACATTAGGTTCACCTGGACAACCCAGAATAATCTCCGTATCTTGAGCTCTGCTAATTGGAAACTTTAATTCAGCCTTAACTCCTTTTGTCATTAATATATTCATAGGCATAATGTCACAGATTAGGAAGTAGACATCTTTGGGGTGGGGATATTGTTTGTCCTTACACTTCAAAATACTTTTTAAAATGTGGTACAATTTATCTAAAATTATTTCTCATCCATTTATAAAATCATAAATAAACCCACAACTTAACTCTCTAAAATTATTTCAAAAGCAGCTGTGAAGTGGTATGGCCGCAAAATTTTATTACTGGTCTTTTCACCTTTGTATTGGGTGACGTTCAGTCACCCTTCAAAGAGACACAGAAATTAGAGAAGAACGTCTTTCCTCTTCCTTGACTTAACATTTTATCTGCCTCTAGTCATATTGAACTCAACTGAGAGACCTGAAATCTACCTTATTGGTACTACTATCTCCTATGCACTGGCCACTGACTGTTGCCTTGGTATTTTTCCTCCATTAGATGAGGGCAGATCAAATAAGCTAAGTTCTAAGCGTTTAGGGGCAAGGAAGGTGCATATTATGTTCCTTTACCTTCTACTAGCCAATGAAGGCATAAAGGTAGCCATCACATGGAATCCATTGGCTTAGGATTCTGCTCTGATTTTTATGTCCTAGATTTTTTATATCATGGATTTTTTTCATTTTTAGTTATATATCATCAGAATCATAATTATTACTATTATTTGTATTAAAATAATCTAGGATGAGTACAGTAGACCTCCACCTCAATTTCTGTCCTTTTGTTTGGTAATGAGTAAAATAAACATGTAGTGATCAGAACATTCTAACGATTGACCACATCTGAAAAAAGGAGCAGCACCGGTGTCTTTTTTTTCCTTTCACCACTTTTTCAGAGGCAATGAAACTAGCCCTTTCATTACAGGGACAGCATGTAAGGTGTTCACTAATGAAGTGTTTTCAGTCACTGGTAACTAAGGAAAGCCATCTCATTTCATTTTGGGGTGGTAGTGGTTTCTTGCGGTTCTTGCCAGCTGTGACAGGGTCCAGGCCTTGGCCTCCAATATATAAGAAGTAGTCAGGGCACCCATCAGCACGGTTAGAGAAACACATAGGAAATTATAAATTCACACAGGAGAAATATGCATGTGAAAACATGGAAACTAAGCAATCTTGCCACAGAGTATGTAAAAAATAGAATAAATGATGTTTCTTCAGTGTTTTTCTGTTATCATTTATTTTACGATGTAAATCTACAATGTACTCATATTGTTGGTAAACATCTTTTATGATAATAAATTCTTTCAGAATCCCAACTTTAAGAGTATAAATTTAATAAAATATTAAATATTGCACATATTACTCAAATAATTTAATAAAGAAAAAGTATCTTGCACAGAATTTTCTTGACATTGATCATTCTCTAAGAGAGCTATAATATCATTGAGAACACAAAAAACAGAAGACACATGAAAACCAAATGAAGTAGCATCTACTTTAAAATTTAATAGTTATTTTAAACTGTTCCTGGTAAGCAACAATTTAACCTACAGATATATGAGGTGCAATTGCATACCCCTCTGTGAAGCAGGGATTTTCACTTAAAGCAGATGTTTATTGTTGTGAATTAATTTAACTCATTTTTTTCCAAAGTTCATTCATTTCTTGAACAAGGTTTAATCGAGTGTCTGATGTGTTACAGCACTGCAGTAGGCATTAAAGTTTTTAAATAACATTAAGTGAATATTTGAGAGGCAAATCACAGTAATCTCAGTTTCTTCGTTTTGTTCTTTGGTCTTTATGATATGCTAATCTTTCTACTTGTAACAGCATCTTCTTATCCCGTGAGAACTTTCAGTTATTTAGAACTTTAGAAAAATATAAACAGAAATTTTATATCCAAGGGCCAGCTTAAATGAATATTTTTAGAGATCACAAAGCATCTCACCATCCTAATTATTTTTATTCTAGAATGCAGAAAAATAAGCAGATTTCAAGTACAATACAGATGAGTCATTTTGACAATGAATTATGTCATCTCCTAAAAGGATGATATCTTTCATGTTGAATTTTCATAGATTTTTGAAAGAAGATGACAATGACTCATCCTTGAAAGTAAGAAATCCTTTGCCATAGGTATTTTTTTTCAGAGTCTGATGTGGGGAATTTTATTTATTTATTGTTTTATTGATATATCATAGTCATACATATTTTGGGAGTGCACATATTTGATATATATTTGTATAATGTAGAGGAAAACTAAGAAACTGGATTAAATATGTTAATATTATGTTTGAATTTTCAAAAGAACTACTTTGTAGAATAACTTAGGTATCCTACAATAATTGTTAAACTTATTTCTAAACATGTAAACATATTCTTAAATTTTAAAGGAGTTCTATTTAACTCTATTTAAGGTTACTCTATTTGGTGACCTTTTAACTTTTCTTTGTCTTTTTTTTTTTTTAAGATACAGTCTCACTCTGTCACTCAGGCTGCAGTGCAGTGGCGCAATCACAGCTTATTGCAGCCTTGATTACTGGGCTCAAGCGATCCTCCTACCTCAGCCTCCAAGTAGCTGGGACTAGAAGTGCAAGCCACCATGCCCAGCTAATTTTTTTTTAATTTTTTTGTAGATATTGTCTTGCCATATTGCCTAGCCTTGGCCTCCCAAAGTGCTGGGATTACAGGCTTGAGCCACCATGCTCAGACTTATTTGGGAATCTTTTATCAGAGCATTCAATGAACGTAACACAAAAGAATTCATATTTTGAAGCTATATGCATAATAAAATTATTGAAAACAAAGCTTACAAACTTGGTGGTATTGGTTCCTACTAAAGTAAGTAGGAACTGAACAACAACAAAAATAATTCAGGTGCAAATATTGTCCCAGAGTTAATTCTGAAATTCGGTAATGATATTTTGGAACATCTCAACCCATAGGATGAATCCTTTGATCAACCATCTATTTTCAATTGGTTACACTTATATTCTGTATTGCATTGGGAAGAAATGAGAGAAGTTTGCCATATCTAAATCTGGAAACCTTCAAAATAATTATAAATATACACAATTTGACAAGTTTTATTTGTGAAAATATTTTTAAGAAAGATTCTGAATTGAGGCAAAAATCCAATAACTGTGAAAGTATTGGGGCTTAAATGTTTATATATTCAACTATAGAAACAGAATTGTAAATATCTTCTATTTAGCACAGTTTACTCCGAGCTTAAGAGATACCTCAGCAACTATAGTTACAATATTTTGGAATGTTATGGACTATGAGAAGACTCAATTAAAATTATAAAAAAATGTAAATTTGCTAATTGTAAAATACAATTTTAAAGAATATGACAAGAAATGTGATGAAGAAATTAAATTATAAATCTATATAAAATAATTTTTTCAGAAACATACTAGTGGTATGATATTAGTGACTAAAACTAAAAAACTGAATAAAATATGTTAACATTATTACTTTAATATATTTAATTGCATTATTGTAACATTCAAATAGTCAAAAGATACGTTTAAATATTTTCATTTATTTAATATGCATATATTATTTGTATACATTTGTTTGAATAAAACTTCTTATATGCTCATAGACATAATAAAACTGATTCTCTGGTTGATAATTTTTTATTTAAAAAATCTCTATTGCCTGTCATTCACTTTCAAAAGTGATTTACTTGTAGAGAATAAGTCACATGATTGATATACTCATATTACAACTAAGTAACATTTTTGGTGGTCCAGCAATATAATGGGCAAAAAAGCCATTCATAAATTTTAGTGGAGATTGGGTTTAGGATCTAATCTACCATGGATTTATACTGTCTTCTGACCCCATAGCAGAATTATCCAGCATTGCAAATACAGTTCTATCTGACTTTGTGGAACTGGCCAAAACCTATTATACTATGAATTTCACAGTTTAATATAGATTTCTATGAGCATAAAATTTAATCATATTTCTTTACAGCTACTTTTGCTTCTCATCTTCTGGGTACAACCAGTGAGTATGGTAAACGCAATCTAATGATACTGAAGCTGGCATACCACTAGGTTGAAATTGTGGACTGCTTCTGCCACAGGACAGGGCTGAAAATTTAGTTATTAAATGCCCTTCTTTAAAAGCAATATCTGCTCTCTTCTCAAGCCCATAAAGCTCTGTAAATAGGTATAAGTGAAAACGCTATTTTGATAATTACCTATTGTTAACATTTCCTGTAATTCATGCCCTCTTCTGGTTAAAACCCATGACCATGCTGCCTTTAGAAAACCTGAACCAGTGACTGAAAGCCTCACTTAATCATCCAAGCTTACTCAAACTCCACTTGTTCCTATAATAGTTAAATTAAAGTCCTGGCCTGTAATCCCAGCACTTTGGGAGGCTGAGGTAAGAGGATCGCTTGAGGCCAGGAGTTTGAGACTAGCCTGGGCAACAAAGACAGGCGCTGTCTCTACAAAAAACTTTTAGAAATTAGCTGGGTGTGGTGGCACATACCTATAGTCCCAGCTACTCGAAAGGTTGAAGCAGGAGACTCGCTTGAGCCCAGGCATTTGAGGCTGCAGTGAGCTATGATTGCAACACCACACTCCAGCCTGGGCAACAGAGCAAAGACCCTATCTCTAAGTAAAAATATAAATATTCAAATTAATTCTTTCATGATGCCCCTATGTATCATCCTGTCTTATTTGACTGACCTAACAAATGCTTGACTTGAGCCATACAACTATCTGGATCCACCTTAAGCTACCTAGGAACAGTCTGTCACCAAGGCCAGTTCTGAAGATTTTTTTAAAAAATTGATGTTATATATTATATGTATTACATATCTACCATGTGCTGGGAAAAACTATGGTCAACTTAGAATCTTATTTATGTCAAACAAGAAGGACTGGGTTCTTTTATAACTTGAGCTTGTCAGTGTCAGTTATACTGCTAAGTATTATAACTAGTATTGGTTTACCTCTATATAGAGCTGAAGTTCTTGAAATTCTCAGTCTATCTTTTCAAACTTAAAGAACTGTATATTACATATATTCATAGACTGAGGATTCATGATCTGGTTGGGGGACCTCTTAACATAGTCCCCAATCTGATATTATATTAACCTTAGACTGACAGTTCTTGACCAGATGTTAATAAATGGGAGCTAGAAATAAAAGCCATTTAAGAAATGACATTTAAGAAATAAACATCCCCAAGATACAAACATTTTTAGGCTCTAAGGTAAAGATCCTAGGTCAGCTTGAGATCAGTCAAGATATTTATAAAGAAACCAGCAGTTCTGAATGGAAACCCTCTTGGTCAAATAAGGATCTTCAGTGTTTCCTGTTATTTTCCTTATACTACCATTTTGCACTGACTCCTTCACCTCTGTAAAACCCTCTTATTCATCTTGAATGTTCAACTTTCTGGATATGAAAGCTTTCCTGGACTTTATGGCACGTAGGCAAGGATTTTGCCTGGAAGACTTTGCCTCGCATCTTTAGTATGTGTCTCTCTTTACTTGCCCAAATGAACTATGTGTCTCTCTTCACTTGCTTTTATGATTTAACTGTTATCTTAAGTTCTTTAGCCCTATCCATTACCAAAGTTGTTGGTGTTTTCTAAAAAAAAAATTAAAAATAAAGCTTCAGGAAATCAATATGTATTTCAATTAATAAGAGGAATTCTGTATCAAATGTCCCATTGTGTTCTATTGATAATAGTAAGTCAAGTTTAAGGAATGATTAATCTGAATATAACGTTAAATGTTTATTCAATTGCTGAGATTTATCTTTGTCAGGGTTAAAAACCAAGACTGACTTTATAATAGGCTACTATTGTATTAGCATATACATATAGCTTGTTGCTAAACAAAATAGTCTTAAGGATTTTTATTTATTTTTTTTATATACTGAAATTTGACAACTTTAATGGTGCCCTCAAGGAAACACTCAATTCTTGGATAAAATTTTTTAGCGTATTTCATCAGGTGACACATAGCTTTGAGTAGTAAGCTCAAGATTGTATGTAAGGAATTTGTATGCATGATTTCTTGGTGTACTTGAAAACCATAGGAAAGCAGTTTAGTTCTTTTCACAAATGTACCTAAAAGACAATGCTAATGTTACATTTGGATAATTTAAACAAAAGTGAAATTTACTTTAATGATAACATCAATCTTCAAAAAAGGCTTATTCACTGATTTATGATCTTTGTCACCTCTATTGATCTTAACTGACAATAAAAAAGGTAATTAAATTGCTTAGTTTATTAAAATTCAACAGTTTGGGACTGATTTATTTTTTTAAAGAACTTTATTTTTTTAATGTTGCTTTCTGTTTTGTCTTCTGTCTCAGTGAAATTTCTTGTTGAAATTTCTATTGGGAGTGAATTTTTACCTGCAAAATGTCCTTGAAAATCATTCAGAAATAAAATGATATTCTTTGCATTTATTTGGCAATTGATTTTTTTTTGTTGGAATTATGATGTGATTCCTTAGAACAAAGCTATGCAAAACACTTTCAATTTCTTCAAGGCTTATAATGCTACACAGTAGGAGGGCTAAAAGAACTAATGAACTCGAAAAGTCAATATGCTGAATTAGAAAACACAATCATGAAAAAGAAAAGCAAACTTAAGGACACTGAAAGCAACACTTAAACCATGAACTTTAGAGTAGGATACAGCATAATATATAGTTCTGGTGGTTTTGGAAAGACAGTGATAAAATACAGGATATATAATTTCTAAATCTTAAATCAAGGAAAAACAAGGTATTTTCTATTTCTTTGGGATTGCCTTTTCCTTTTTTTTTTTGCTTTGAATCATGTTTCAATAATTTCTTAAACAGCAGCATAAGAAGTCTGAATAATACAGTTAGCAATACCTAATTGAAAATGTAATTTTATCCATGCTAATATGGTAAAATATTCAATTCAGGAAATTCTTGGGTCTGTTGCCCACCAAGTATGGAAACAGAGGGTCATAATTACACATAATAATTTAATGCCATAAAAGGCATCTGGTCTCAATCTCCAGCATATAAAGTGATTTAATTTGTTCAGTGAATAGTTGCATTCCTTATTGTCTTGGAAATATTTTATGTAATTCAAGATAAATAATATATCCTTTTTTGTATAAGCAAGCAATATTTTATTTAAACATTTTGTAAAAGGCATGGATTCTTTTCTAAATAGTCAAAGTTATTAAGAATATGTTTAAAAACAGATCACATATAAAACTGTATTTTTAAATATAGTATCTTTTGGATGTTAAGTAATTTAAATACCTGAAGCAGTTTTTAATTTTAAAAAAAAAAACTGATTTATTTTACTATTGATGAAATGTATGGTATGCTCTTTCACTTTTCTTACAATAATAATAGAATAATTACTTTGAAATCTGTGTTTTGTTTGCCATGGGCAAAATTGGTCAGTTTAAAAAAAGTTAGAATGACTCTAAATAGACCATTTGAATAATTCAGATCATCAAAGAGGAAAAAAGAAAACAAATAAAACAAGCAAACAAATATATTTTTAAAAAAACATACTTTTCCTTACTTTTTAAAATTTTGGCTCCATATAAAATGTAATCAGAAAGACATGAGACATATATTTTTGCATATATACAATATTAAAATATAAAATAAGTGCAGTACTTCAAAGAGGCCATTATGAAAGTTTTTATATCCCTTCTAAAGATACTGCCTTTGTTCAAAATAATTTTCAATTTATTGGAAATAGTCTCTAAATCAGTGACATATGCTACCTTTGTCATTCATGTTTTCAGTAGGCAAAGTTCTATATGGCCTTATTTCTATGAATTGTATTCATTTCACGAAATGAGTTAGTAGGCATTGATCACATTCCAAAGAATGTATCACTGGCTCCTTCTGGTATGTCCAAAAGAGAAATTTTATAAATTATTGTGAGAATAGAATCTTTGTTATAATAAGTAGAAATTTCTGTAAAATAATAATTTTAAGGTCTTGACATATTTTTTAAAAAAGGAAGTTATCTAACAAGCCACAGAATGATACCTACTATTCTGCAAAGTTTTTCTAATTTTTGAAGCAGATTATTTTGCAATGAAACACACTTTGTATTTTAATGCTGAATAATAATAAATATTTCTATTTCAATCAGTAATTGATTATTAGTCCACATGAGAAATACAAGTTCTTGAGGATGGTTTTATATTGGGATTCTCATTCCTGTTCCATTGGTCTATGTCCCTGTTCTTGTGCCAGTACCATGCTGTTTTAGTTACTATAGCCTTGTAGTGTAGCTTGAAGTCTGATAAATTGATGCCTCCCAATGTGTTCTTTTTGCTTAAGATTGCTTTTGCTATACGGGGTCTTCTCTGGTTCCATGTGAACCATAGAATTATTTTTTCTATATCTGTGAAAAATGATGTTGGTATTTTAATAGGGATTGTATTGAATTTGTAGATTACTATGGGTAGGATAGACTTTTTAACAATGTTGATTCTGCCGACCCAAGAGCATGGTATGGTTTTCCACCTGTTTGCTTCCTCTGCTATTTCCTTCCTCACTGTTTCATAGTTCTCCCTGTAGAGATCTTTTACCTCCTTAGTTAAATATATTCCCAGGTACTTTATTTTCTTTGTTGCTATTGTGAAGGGTATTGAGTCTTTGATTTGGTTCTCAGTTTGACTGTTGTTGGTGTATAGGAATGCTACTGATTTCTGTACATTGATTTTGTAACCTGAGACTTTGCTGAATTTGTTTATCAATTCCAGTAATTTCATGGCTGGAACCCATTCTACTAAGTGAAGTATCTCAAGAATGGAAAAACAAGCACCACATGTACTCACCATCAAATTGGTTTTAACTGATCAACACTTAAGTGCACATATAGTAATAACTTTCACTGGGTGTTGGGCAGATGGAAGGGGGGAGGAGGGGATGGTTATATACATACCTAATGGGTGCAGTGTGCACCCTCTGGGGAATGGACATGCTTGGGGCTCTGATTTTGGTGGGGCAAGGGCAATGTATATGACCTAAACATTTGTACCCCCATAATATGCTGAAATAAAAAAGAAAAAATACAAAAAAAGGGAAATACAAGTTCTTACAATTAATTAAGAGTATCTTTTTTTTTTATTTTTATTTTATTTATTTATTTTTTTAATTGTTTGTTGTTTATAGGGGTACAGGTGTTTAGGTTACGTATGATGCCCTTGCCCCCCCTTCCCCCCAAGTCCCAGTCCCAAGCATGTCCATCTCTCGGAGGGTGCGCATTGCACCCTTTCTGTATGCATATATCTGTCCCCTCCTCCCCCTCGCCCCTCCCCCTTCCCCCTCCCTCCCTACCCGACATCCAATAGATGCTATTCTTGTATGTACACTTATGTGATGTTCAGTCACTACCAATCTTTAAATGTTTTTAAAAATTAAATAAATAAAAGTATCAGGCTATTTAAGTATTTTACCAACTAAAATGACATTCACTTTACTATTTTAAAATATATACTGTTTTTCTTTTTTTGAGACAGAGTCTTTCTCTGTCATCCAGACTAGAGTGCTGTGGCATCAGCCTAGCTCACAGCAACCTCAAACTCCTGGGCTCAAGCCATCCTCCTGCCTCAGCCTCCCAAGTAGGTGGGACTAAAGGTGCATGCCACCATGCTCAGATAATTTTTTCTATTTTTAGTAGATACAGGGTCTTGCTGTTGCTCAAGCTGGTCTCGAACTCCTGACCTCAAGTGATCATCCTACCTTAGCCTCCCAGGGTTCTTGGATTACAGGTGTGAGCCACCACACCTGGCCTAAAATATATACTCTTAAAAATCCATTAAAAATACAGTATTACTTTAAGTCTATCTGAAACACCCAAAATTTCCAGTAACTGCTACAGAGAAGGCAATCACCATTCAATGTTCATGGCATTCTGAGTGGAAAATAGTTTTTCAGGGACATCTGAGTACATGCTCTAAAATTTTCCCACATAAGGATGTTCTCTTGTTGATGCTGAATTTTGTCCAAGAACTGGGAAAGCTCAGGACCATACATTCTATATTATTTATGTGAGTTCTTCATCAATGGAGATCCACATGCTAAATATAATAGGCAATATAAATACAATAATTAAACTTTCTAGATCTGGTGAGACAGTATTTTATACATTTGTGTTAGTGGAAACTGAATGTCCTCTCTTAGGGTCCCTGGAAACCAAGAGAGTCTATGCTGAATATCCTATATCTGTGGCCATTTTCTTTCCAGTTTTAAGCTAACAGTATAGAATAAGTATATATCTGTAACTTTATGCTAACATTATAGAATAAGTATATATGTGTAATTTTTATGCTAATCTAGAATATTCTATTCCAAATGTTAAGTGGATTATGGTGTGGCAGCATACTCCTAATGCAACTTCTTCTTAAGGATTTGAGGTGAAGTTCAGACACAATGAATTTATTGACAATGTGAGCAGTTGTAGGTGTAGTTTACCGGTGCCTCAGGCTCTCCATCCTTCCCTTATACCTGAATCATCTGCAGCTATAGGTCCCTCAGCTCTTTATCTATATCCTTTATCAGAAATAGTCACTGATACACCCGATAGAAATATTAGTTCACAATCCAAATCGGTTGTGAAACAGAGAGAAAAATTACATTGAAAGAAAAGCAATAAACTGTAAAATGCGTGCAGGTGGACCACATTTTTTGAATAATAAAAAAACTGTAGTAAAAGAAATAAGGGCCTTTCTGTCTGGCGGCAGCCATCAGGTAAGCCAAGATGGGAGCATACAAGTACATCCGGGAGCTGTGCAGGAAGAAGCAGTCTGATGTAGTGCGCTTTCTTCCAAGGGTCCACTGCTAGCAATACTGCCAGCTTTCTGTGCTCCACAGGGCTCCCTGCCTGACCCAGTAGGATAAAGCATGCAAACTGGGATACAGGGCCAAGCAAGGTTACATCATAGATAGGATTCATGTGCACCATTGGGGGCCGCAAACTCCCAGTTCCTAAGGGTGCAACCTATGTCAAGCCTGTCCATTATGGTGGCAACCGGCTAAAGTTTGCGTGAAGCCTTCAATTTGTTGCCAAGGAGTGAGCTAGACTCCACTGTGGAGCTCTGAAAGTCCTGAATTCTTACTGGGTTGATGAAGATTCCAACGTACAAATGTTTTGAGGTTATCCTCATTGATCCATTCCATAAAGCTATCAGAAGAAATCTTGACATCCAGTAGATCACCAAACTGGTTCACAAGCACAGGGAGATGCGTGGGCTGACATCTACAGGTTGCAAGAGCAGCGGCCTTGGAAAGGGACATAAGTTCAGGTGGTTCTTAGTCATGCAGCTTGGAGAAAGTGCCATATTCTCCAGCTCCACCATTACTGCTATTATAAATAATGTTTATAAAGTTCCTACCTAATAAACAATTTAGGAATGGTTATGTCTGCTTAAAAGTGTTACTTGTCTGTCAAAACTAGTCTGCAGATTGTTTCATGAATGCTTTGTCAAATTATGAAGTTAAAGTGCAATCACGTTTGAAGACTACAAGTGATGGTGTATCTTGTTTCTAACAAGGTTGTGAGGAGGGTGCTCTGTGGCTAGCTTGTGCTCCGGTGCAGGCTTCAGGAATTGGAGGAAAAGGCAAGTGGCAGCAGGCAAGTGAGACATGCTCTTTATTGTCAGGAGGGATACAGCAGTGGCAAAACGCATGGCCGAGAACATGGCGAGCACTTATATATGTCTCTGAACAATCGTGGCAACATGCCATGGGAAAGTGCGATCACATGGGTTCACACAAGGGATAACACCTTGGTTACATGAGTATGCTGACTCATGCCTCCCCGGAAGGCCAGCTAACTGGGCGGGGGGTGGGGGGGGGCCCCTCCGGCCAGAAAAAACACCGGGACAGTCATAGTTTGGCCTAAGAAATCTGTTGCCTATACAAATGGAATTTCCCTTACACAAGGTAAGCTGTTTTGTTTTTTTTGTCTTTGCTTTATCCTATTACGGAGTTATATGTCAGTGTTTAAAACATGCTTTATGGTATGATAGGTATAAAATAAATTTTTTAAAAGAGGAATACTAAAACTACACTGTAGATTTGTTTGGTGCATGTGGTAAAACCTACAGCTTTACTGGGGTGATGGCAATACGTTTCACAAAGTTGGTCCATCAATTGTATGCTCACCTTCACTTTAAGGATCCTACCACATTATGTTGCATTTATGTTTCATGTGTTCCAGTGGACTAGGCTAATGTTTCCCAAGGTAAATTTGAATGTGGAGGAAATACAGGAGAGGAATTGTTCCATGTCTTCCAAATTCTGGGTTTGCTGACTTAAGAATAGGTAGTTTCATTTCAAAATTCAGTTGATGGTTTCCCCAAAACTATTTTCTCTTGGGGGTTGCAAAGGCTTAGTTAATTGATTTATAGAAAATATTCATAGCAGGCTCATAAAACTTCTTGAGACCTAAGACCTAAATTACTTTCTAACCCCCCCAAAAAAAATCCAATTAAACTATATATTTTGATTTTGTGTGGAGGTTCAACTAAAGGAATAAATGTCTATTAAGCAAAAACAAACAAAAAATAAATAAGAGGAATATACTAGAAATATGAGAGAAGAATAAGAAATTATAATTTAGAAAACCAAAGAGCAAGTATTAATATCCAAGAGCTGGGATAAATAGTAAAATATACACAGCTGAAGAAATATTTTTCAATTTGAAAACCAGGCCAAGAAGCAACCACAGAAGTAAAAAAGAAATATATTTATTTTTATTTTTTGTTTTATTTTTTAGAGACAAGATCTTTATCTATCACCCAGGCTGGAGTGCAGTGGTGTAATCATAGCTCACTGTAGCCTCAAATGTCTGGGCTCAGGAGATCCTCCCCACTCAGCCTCCTTCGTAACTGGAACTACAGGTGCTGTGCCCAGCCAAGAATGAAATATTAATGAAAAAGAATACAAATTATAAAAGAAAAGTTATAAACATATGGAAAATAGAAGTAGAAATTCCAAAGCCAAAATAACAGGAATCTTGGATAAAGAAAAACAAAACAACAACAAAAAAAAATGAAGTAGAGATACTTAAAGAAATATTGAAGATGTATTTAATAAAGTCTAATTCTGAAATAAATATACGGACATAAAAAAATAAACAATGTCAGATTGAAAAAATCCATTGAGTGCTGTTAAATAAAATTTATGGGAGGCCATTGATTTGGACTAGGCTCCTTCACTAAGGCTACAAGACCAAACCAATTTGGAGTCTAACTACACTAGCTGAACTTTAGTTAATTGCAGAAGGATTTGTAACCAATTAAGGTGTGACTAATTAAGTTGATTCTACACCGCACTTCCATTTCCTGTAAATGTTGTCAGATCATGTTATTGGTTGGAGTTCTCTGAACTTGCTCTGGTTTGAAGGGCTGCCAGATTCTCAAATCGTTTTTGTTCTGTTTTGTTTTGCTCTGTTTTGTTTAGTTTTTCTTTGCTTAAACAAACTCAGATAAAATTTAAACTTGTCCAAGGTTTTTTTCTTATTAATAGTGCCAAAGAGCATTAAGAAAAATAAAATTTTACTAAAATTTAGTAAAATTTAAGAATACCCAAGACAAAGAACAATTTGTAAATATCTTTCAGTAAGAAAGATCTACTAAGTATTAGACTGCTCAACTAAAGCACGTCCCAGATAAAATGGAGTCATATATTTGATGATTTGAAGGATAGGAAATTGTAAACTGAAATTTCATTCTCAATGGAATTATTAAAATGCGAGAGCATAATTAAAATATTATCAGGAATCAAAGATCACAGAAGATTTATCACAGAAAAGTCACAAAAAACAAAACACAATTTCTGAGTGAATTATTCAGATAAGACGAGGAAAAAAAACTCCAGGTGATACTGTAAGACTTATGGCAGTAAGCTTAAAAAAAATCTTGATAAAGTTGACTACTTAGAAAACGCATATGTACAAACATAGGTATTTACCTAAGATTAAAAATAAAGACAGTGTCTCCATAATAAATCAGTCTTAAAATTTATAAAATATTTAGATAGTACTGGTATGAGAGATGAGTGAATCTCTAGGACATGAACATAAGAGGATGAGAAAATTTTTAGTTTTTGAGGAGGGTGACATAGATCATTTTTTAAGGTATGCTGTTTAAAAGAGACATAAATAAAGGCCAAGAAAATGAAAAGTTTGAGTGTATAAGGACAGAATAAAGATATAACAAGACAATACTAACAAAAAATGCTGATACAGATATACAAATACAATAGCCTTTAAGAATAAAAAGTGTTAGGAAATTTTTAAAAATCTGAACATTATTGTGGTGAATGTGTGGTTGGGCCACCAGATCCTTCATCTTCAATGCTGAAGCCTCGTTCGCCAGCTGTTAGGAATCTCAGTAGGTAATAGCTTGCAGATGACTACACCTGATTATTGTTCTCAACTGAAGAGTGTTGCCCTGTCTGAATGAATCCACACCCACATCCAATGATTAGTCAATGTAGAAATATAAAGGCTTGGATTTTTTGTCCTAATTTGGATGTACCCTACAGGGCCCTAGCTTGTGGGATTGATTGAGGCCTTTGTTGTGACCACATAACAGCTATCTTCTCCCTCTGTTTCAGCCCTCTAACAGTGACAATATTAAGAATAATTTCTGAATGCAGATCTCTATCTCGTAGTCTTTTTCCTACTGGACCTGAACTGCAACAGCTGGTGCCTGGTTTGCTGCTGGAAAGCAGATGGTAAGCTAGTACTTTGGAACTGATCACCCAAGGCCTAGCAAACATTAAGAACTCTATCACTGGTGATAGATGGAACCTTGAGAGCATCTGGCACATGCATGTCAGTGGTTAAAACATTTGCCCGTGGTGAACTGGAATGGTTTACTACAGAAGGGCATGTACTAGTTGGGGCAATGTATCAGACATATGATAAGTCCAGGGGAAATAATAATTATAAGGATAATGGAAGTAGGTGACTGTTTCTGGGGACAATTGATTCTTCAAAAAGATACAATGACAGGCCGAGGGAAATTAATCACAGTTAAAGTATTAGTCTGAAAGCTGGGGTTAGAAATACCATTTAAGGAAAGTCTTCTTTCTTCCTTTATAAAAGGATATTCCCTTTCTGATGCTTAATTTGATCTAAGAACAGAGAACACAAGGTTAATAAAAATGTCCTCAAACATAAG
Source organism: Indri indri (assembly GCA_004363605.1). Classification (NCBI taxonomy): domain Eukaryota; kingdom Metazoa; phylum Chordata; class Mammalia; order Primates; family Indriidae; genus Indri; species Indri indri. Next base: position 165,568 of record RJWJ010000657.1, on the reverse strand, counting down.
TGTTTCAACTGTTGGTGCAAGCTATTTTCATTTGGTGACTCAAAATTTGAGTCAAAAAGGGCAATTCGATAGTAAGAATCGATCTTACCTTGCACAATCCATGTCACCAGCATCTGTGTTCTTCCTGTTAGGGACTCTGGGGACCGAGATAAGTTATGCTGAAAATTGCAGCATCTGCCTTTGCCCTGAGCTGCCACTTCACATCTGATAAGAATTTGTACCGTAAGAAAATTAAATTGGAAAGTTAACATAACCTTATACTCTTAGCAAGTGTATCATTTTGCTATCTGTCAATCCATAATGTATCTGATACTCTGAGCCTAAGCTTTTACGTATTATCTATTGAAACACTTACTCAGAACTTCATGGATATGAACTTCAATTTGAGTTTTGTACATCCATTCACAACGAGTTCAAAGCAACATTTATAATTGCTTGTCTTTTGTAGAGAGCTGAGTGTCACTGTTTGCCAGCTGTTAACCTCAAGCCAGACCAATATAATTAGTTTTGGTAATTACTTCTGGTTCTTCAGGAATAATTGAAATTATTGCATCCTTATTTCACTCTAGAATTAAATTGATGGATTCTTCTCATGTGAGAACTTATGACCTTTAAGTCTACCTACTCACAATATGTTCCATAACTAATTAAATATATTTTCAAGTCTAACTTCTCTATAGAAAAAAACATAATAATCAAAATCCTCAAAAGCACACTTAACTTGAAGATACTCAAGTATGCTGCTCACACTGTGGTTATTAGTTTTAAATATTTCTGATGTTATAAGATTTTATGCATCTGCTGGGATAGTTTCTCTTTACAACATATGTGAACATTGGTTTAAGGAATGCATAGATAGTGATGGATGTCCCTAATAGCCTCAAGTTTTGTCAAGGTCTCTCAGTGTACATGTGCTCATGCAAACAACTAAAATGTCAGCTTAAACTTGAAATACTCTTTCAAATCAATAAGTCATCATCAGCACTTAACCATAGATTTATTAGGATTTTCCCCTCATTATTCTTGAAATTGTATACAGCAGTATTTAATAACATTGACTTCAATATCATATATAACTGAGTTTTCTTGTCCCTCACACGTATTACCTGTATTCCCTTCAGCTAGTTGCTTAATCTTGAGTCCCCTGATTTTTAATTTGCATAATTTTAATAATGCCTCATATCATTATTTATTGATTAAAAAGTATAATAAATATAACTTGGTAATGTAAACATTAAAAGATCCAAAACACATAGAATTCAAAACAATTATGAGTACCCCTCTTATAGAAGCTAACACACTATAATAATTGAAAGGCAGTTTGCTTTATTGTAGAATGCTTTGAAATGGAATCCACAGGATTTTCAGGTTGGTGATGGCATGTTGACACAATCTATATAATATAGGAAAGATGTTGCAGTTGATAAGAAATAATCATTTTAATGTAACAGAGGTCTCTCTGAAAGTACAAGATGTGTTCAACAATTTTTGCTTTCCTAAGTAATAGTACTCTTATATGTTTAATGGTAAATGTGTGTATATATGTATGTATGATGTTTTATAGTTATTATCACTAAATATCAGAAAGATTGGGGAACTAAGCTCAGATATCCAAGAGTACAGCAATTGATTTTCATTAATTTGAGAGAGGAATCTGTATAATCTCTAAGCAAGCTAAATTTTAGCTGTTGTGTTTGCTTCAAGAAAACCCATTCAAATAATTCATATACATTTGTTTATTGATTTTGTAGACTACCACTACCATTAATGAAGTAGAAATGGGAAACCAGTTTGTTATATATTGTGGAAAGCTTACTTGGAAAATACAGGTGCTTATTCAATGGAAATATTATATTCATTGTGACATCAATATTATAAGATCATTCTTTCAAAGTTAACCTCTAAATTTAATGTAATTTTTAAAAATCTCAAAAGGAGGTTTGTGGAACTCAATGAATGGATTCTAAACTTCATAAAACTAATATAAATATCTAAGAGTAGCCATAGTCAATATGTTGAAGAATAAGGGATAAGACTATTTTAGTGTTAGTAAGAATTTTTATAAAGTTATAGTAATTAGAAAAGTGTGTCATTAGCACAGTGTTTTAAACTGGGCCAATAGGGCAAAATAAAGAGCCTAGAAGCAGATCTAACAATGATATGGGAACTCAGAATATGATAAAAATCACATGGAAATCAATGGGAAAACATGATGGATACATCAAACAGTGATGGTGGTAAAATTGACTGTACATATTAGGAAAGAGTAGAACTTTTCCACAGTATATAAAAATAAATTCCAAAAGTGTTAATGACTTAAATGAGGAAAAACCCAATTTTAAAACTAATAAAAAGAATACAATATTAGAAATCAGGGTCAGATTAAAGTTTTAACCCAGCAGTTAGCAAATGTGAAATCTTATCACATCTTTCAACTCATTAAGCTTCATTTCCTCAATGGCAAAATATGTTTACTTCATTTACCAAGGATTTGAATAAAACATTCATTGTATAATTTGTAAATTGAAAATCAATGCTAAATAAATGGGAATTAAATGTTACAAATCAAAGTGGGGCTATGATAAAAGACCATCACAGGATAATTAAGCTTTTGCTTTTACATATCTTAGTAAAACACAACCACTTACAAAATATCCAATCTTTAGGATGATTCAGCATCAGCCTGATGTAGAAAAAATTATAAAATGTAAAGACTTATCATTTATGACCTTTTTATGTTATATTTTTATTAAAAGAAACCTTAGATCAAAAAAAAAAAAGAAAATCAATGACTTTATTAGGTAGTGATATATTAATGGAATGAAAGAAAAGATTTGCATTTTATTGCCTTGGTCCATGAGTTTACATGTGCAAAAGTATTACAACATTTGCTCCAGATGGCCAGTATATGTGCTCTCAGACTAAAGGGTAGAGTTTCTCCTCACCTTACTCCAATAGAGAGATAAATGTATACAATCTTAATATAATGGTCAAAAGAGAGAAATATATTTTTTAGGGTTCAGCGAAAGAAGAAAAAATTAGTGTTAGCAACTGTCAGTCTCTCTGAGTGTTTCAAATTGGTCTTAAGGCATCCTTTGCAAAATATAGGAATGCTTCTTTAGAATGGTTTATAGTTGATTGCAGTGTTTATTAGTTTATTTAGATCAAAGCTTAACTATGACTGAACCCTGACTTAAGAGGTTAATTTAGAAGAATATTCTGTGAGGCTGTCATGTCTTCAGGTATCATGGGGAAAATATGGACTGCCTACTTCTGCTGTCCCAGTCTATGACCAGTATCTAATCTTATTACAGATTTTTCCTCCATTGTTTCTTTCATGACTATCAGGGAACTTATAACCTTTATAAACCTTATAAATTATTCAGTCTTATAAATTATTCATCTTGTTTTATAGATGAGTGAATTTCAAATAAAAATAAATAGCACAAAATGTGAAGCAACTAATGTAACAATGAGTTGGACATGGTGCCAGATGTGTTGAATGCACATTAATAGCCATAGTAACCCTGTAAGGTAGAATATTTGAAGCACAGTTTATAGTTGAATAAAGTAAAACAACATAAAAGTTTCAATATATAACTACATGTCCACCTAAGTAAAATGTAGCACAAATGGAGTTCAACTACAGATTTATGTGTTTCAAAGTCTCTCTTTCCCTCTCACTATAAAAAAAGAGTAAACTTCCCATGATGGTCATACACCATGATTATTCTGAGCCAGTGATTTCTCAGCTATAAACTAACATCAGGTGCTGTAATAATGCAATCGAGTCTACTCTCACGTCACTTTTACAATTGTTATCAATTGTTTTCACTAACCAGGATTAGGAAATGCTCAATAAATAAGCCTAACTGAAATTTGAACTATTTGATCTATATTCTTTTTTAAATTTTTTTATTTTTAATTTTTATGGCTACATAATAGTTGAACATATTTATGGGTTATTCTGAAAGATGTAACACTTTCATGGATAGGTGACTTTGATTAAACTGAAATAAGAAATACCAAGCTATGGACCAATAACTGTTTGCTAAGTGTATTTTTTCAGCATGTTACCAAGATTGGTGATTAAGGATATAAATATTTGTTGCATGTGTACCCATGATGTGTCCTCCATTCCTACTGTCAATGTCCTTACAATCTGTAGAAAAAATGAACACATAATTTTAAATGCATGAAAGCATATATGTTTAACTCCTACCTAATCTAGCATTTCTAGAATAGAATGATCCCCTTCCCAACCCACAAACACCCACTTTCTCCAGTCATCTCCATTTTGCTCAGTTCCAATGCATTTTTCATCAGTTGTTCCGTTGGCCTGAAATCTTGTACTAGACTTGGGTATGGCTGGCCTTCTCATTTTGCTAAAATGGCACTGCCTCAGAAAGTCCTTCCTTGACCACATTTTCTAAAGTAGCATCCCATCTACAGCCACTTTCTATTTCATCACCTGCTTTAAAATATATATTTAAATATCAATTGTAAAATACATAATTTATATAATACATAATTTATAAGTAATTTTATATGATATACAATTTATATATAATTTTTATAATATATAATTCTATGTGTATGTATTAATATATACTTGTAAGTTTGAATAAAACTTACAAAATATTACAGGATTATTGCAAGAATCCCGCAGATATTCTATACCCAGATTCACAAATCAAATCAATGGCATTTTCTCCATTTGACTTATTGTTATATTTGCATAAATACATACAGAGACACCTTATTTTTTCTGAAACATTTTTAAGTAATTTTCAAACATTTAACCTTTTACTCATAAATACTTTAATCAGTTTTTCTAAGTGGGGGGACTCTCTTATACAATCATAGTATAGTTATGAAAATTAAGAAATTTAAAAATTAATAGAATATCATTCTAACAGTGTGATGTAGCTGGGTATTACATATTTAGAAATTGTGCAAACCCTTTTTTAAACTGTTAGTTGCTTGAAATCAGTTGTGGTGAGAATATTTAAACCATGAAGACTAATAAACACTACCATTAGGCCTATTTCGAAGTGCTCATTTAAGAGCATGCTACTACTATTATCTAACCCAGAGCCCATATTCATATTTTGTCAAGTTTCACAATATTGTTCTTTAGCTATTTTTCTCAATCCAAGTTCAAGATAGCATGATGCAGTCATTTTAATACTTCTTTACTCTTTTTTAATCTGGATCATTTTCTCAACCTTTCTTTGTGTTTCTTGACCTTGACATTTTGAAGAGTGTAGTTATTCTTCTTTTTTTTTTTTTTTTGGTAAAATATAATCCATTAGAGCTTGTCAAATATTTCCAAATTATCAGATTAGGTTGTGCAGTTTTTGCAAGAATACCACAAATATGACATTGTGTCCTGTTCAGTGCATCATTTAGGAGATAATGAGGATGGTTTATTCCAAAATTGGTAATGGTAGCTTTGAACATCTGATTAAGGTGATATCTGCTATATTTTTCCCTATAAAGTTACTATTTTCCTTCTTATAATTAATAAGAAATTTATGTGCAGCTACTTTGAGGATATATAGATATCCTCTTATCTTTCCTTTACCCACCAGTTTTAGCATTCGTTGAGATTTTTCTAATGTCATATTTTTTCCATATGTAGAACGGAAAAGCCATATTTTGTGAACCATATTCTACTATTCACTTATTTACATATTTATTTATATATTATACTTATCCACTCATTTGTGTGTTTGTGTATATGTATATATGTATATCAGTATATTCTTTTATTCAACTTATTATCAATTTTACATCATAAATTCAGTTTGATGCATGTTTTGCCTTAGAATAGGTAACTAACCCAGCTGTAAAAGCTATATCTACTAACTAGAATATGATAATTTAAAAATTTTATGGTAAAATTTACATACAGCCTAATAAATATATATATAATATACAATTGGATACATTTGTCAAATTTGTACAGCTATTTATTATCAAAGAAAGTTTCTACCATACCTCTTACCAATGATCACCTTAAGAAGCAACCGTTCTTCTGTTTTTTCTCGTGGTAGATTACTTTTGATTATTCTAAAATTTTACATAATTGGAAAAATACAGTATGTACATTTTCTCAGCATAATGTCTGCTAGCTTTATGTATGCTATTTTATGTATGCATGCTTCATTCAGTTGTTAATGCTGAGTAGAGTTTATAAATATTCCATTTAATGGTTTTGGGGGTTGTTTCCACTTCTGGGCTATTATGAATAAAGCTACTGTGAGAATTTGTGTCTAATTCATTTTTCGAACATGTGTTTTTGTGCCTCATGGATAAATATGTGAGTACAGAATTGTGGGGTCACAATGTAGGTGTATGTTTAACTTTTTAAATTAAGATAAACATCACATAAAACTCAACATTTAAACCATTTTAAACAATACAATGCAGTAGTACATTGGCAATGCTCTGCAACCATCACCACTATCTAATTGAGAACATTTTCCTGACCCCAAAAAGAAAACTCATTCCCAGTAAGCTGCCACTTCCTATACACCCTCCCTTTATGCCTGGCAACTCCAATCTGCTCTTTGTCTCTATGTATTTGCCTATTCTGAACATTTCAAACAAATAGAATCATACGATATGTTGCTTTTTGTGTCTGGCTTTTTTCATGTGTGTATGTTTACAAAGATCATCTATGTTGTAGTCTGCATCAGTACTTATTTCCTTTTTATGCTTGAGTAATATTCCACTGTATGAATATACCACTTTTGTTTATTCAGCAGCTTAGGTTGCTTCCAATTCTCAGTTGTTATGAATAATGCTGCCATAAACATTCATGTGCAAGCTTTTGTGCATATATAAGTTGTTATTTCTATCAGCTATATACCTAGTAGTGGAATTTCTAGATCATATTATATATCTGTGTATAACTTTTTGAGGAAATACAAAATGGTTTCCATAGCAGGTGCTCCATTGTATATTTCCACAATAAATGTATGAGAGTTTCAATTTTTTCTAATCCTCATGAACATATTATTTTTTGTTTTGTTGTTTTTGTTTTATATAGCCATGTCAGTGTGAAATGGTATCTCACAGATTTGATTTACATTCTCCTAAAGAATAATGACATTGAACATCTTTTGATGTATATTGATCATCATTTTTGTACCTTCTTTGGATAAATGTCTATTGAATTCCTTTGCCCATGTTTTAATTGACTATGTCTGTCTATTTGATCATGAGTTGTAGGTGTTCTTTACAAATTCTGGATATTAGGCCCTTATCAAATATATGATTCAAAAATATTTTCTCCCAATATGTAGGCTGTCTTGTCACTTTCTTGATAGTGTCCATTGAAGAAGAAAAGTTTATAACTTTAATAAAGTTCAATTTATGTATTTTTCTTTTTGTTGTTTATGCTTTTTGTGACATCTAAGAATCCATTGCCAAATTCAAGGTCATTTACCTTGGATTTACCCCACTCTTTTCTTGTTAGTGTTTTACAGATTTTGGCCCTTACATTTCTGTCCTTGACTTATTTATTTATTTATTTATTTATTTATTTATTTATTTTTGAGACAGAGTCTCACTCCGTTGCCCAGGCTAGAATGCTGCGGCATCAGCCTAGCTCACAGCAAACTCCTGGGCTCAAGCAATCCTACTGTCGCAGCCTCCCAAGTAGCTGTGACTACAGGCATGTGCCACCATGCCTGGCTAATTTTTCCTTATATTTTTAGTTGTCCAGCTAATGTCTTTCTATTTTTTTTAGTAGAGACAGGTATCGTTCTTGCTCAGGCTGGTCTCAAACTCCTGAGCTCAAACAATCTGCCTTCCTCGGCCTCCCAGAGTGCTAGGATTACAGGCGTGAGCCACCACACCTGGCGGTCCTTGACTTATTTTAAGTCTATTTTTGTGCATGGTATGAGGTAAGAGTCCATCTTCATTCTTTTTTATGTGACTATCATGTCCCCCACACTATATCTTGAAAACACTATTCTTTTCCCATTAATGGTCTTTGCATGCTTGTTGAAAATCGGTTGACCTTAGACATGTATATTTCTGGACTTTCAATCCTATTATATTGATCCATATGTCCACCCTAGTCCAATACCATAGTGTCTTCATTACTGCTGTTTTGTAAAAGCTTTTAAATTGGAAAGTGTGAGTCCTTTTTATTAAAAGTATCTTCCACAGAGCAGAAGTTGTTCATTTTAATGATGTTCAATTTATCAAATTTTTTTCTTTTAGGCATTGTGCTTTGCTGTTATATTTAAAAAGCAAATGCAAGATCATTTCTATTTTTTTCCTTTATTCTAGAAGTTTTGTGGTTTTTCATTTACATTTAAGTTTATAATCCATTTTGAGTTAATTTTTTGTGAAAGATGTAAAAGTTTTAAGCACTTTTTTCATATTCTTATAGGCTCTTAGAATATCTTTTTTGTGATGGGCATATACAAGTTTCCTCATTTTTGGTTTCTTTGCCTTTATATTATGTAGCTGTAAAAATTCATTATATATTCTTGATAACAGAACTTCGTCAGATATATGTTTTGCTAATATTTTTTCCTCAGTCCTTGGCTTACTTACTCATTTTTACCACTGTCTTTTGATGAGAAAAAGTAATTAAGTCTAATTTATTATTTTTTCTGGCCCATCTGAAAATGATTTGCCTGTCTCAAGGTAGCAAAGATATTCTCTTATTATTTATTCAAGTTTTAATAATAACATCTACATGTCTTATTCATCCAAATGAATTTTTCTGTATAGCAGTTTTTATTTTTTTCCCCATATGAACATCTAGTTTTGCCAGCACTATTTGTTGGATAGACTTTACCTTCCTCATTTTATTGCTCTGGTGCCTGTGCTTAAAATTAGTTGACCATATGATAGTGGGTTTATTTCTGTACTCTTATGTTGTATTGCTCTCTTTATCTGCCCTTATTTTACTACTACACTGTCTTGATTATTACAGCTTTAAATACAATTATAAGTCCTGCATCACTGTTATCATTTTAAAATATGGTTTTGATTATTTTAAGTCATTTAAATTATCATATAAATTTTAAAATTAGTTTCTCAAATTTATATTCTTAAAAGACTGTTGCTCATTGACCCCATCGGCACCTGGTTATCTGTCTGTAATATTTTTCTTTTCAAGAATTTTATATAAATTGAATTATACAGTATATAGCTTTTGGGATCGGCATTTTTTATTAAGCATCACAATACATCCAAGTTGTTGCAAGTATCAAGAGTTTGTTGATTTTTATTGCTTAGTAGTATTCCAGTATTCCAAGGTGTGAATATGCCATAATTTGTTTAATCATTAACCAATTGAAAGATATTTTGTTTTATTGAAGTTTTTGGATATCACAAATAAATCTACTTCAATCACTTGCATACAAGTTTTTGTGTAGACACGGTTTTTATTTTTCTAGGCTAAATGTTGAAGACTTCACTGGCTAGTCCATAAGGTAAATATACATTTATTTATTTATTTTTTTATGAAACTGCCAAAGTGTTTTCCAGAGTAGCTTTACCATTTTATGTTCACTCCAACAATGAAAGGGAAATCCAGTTTCTGCACATCCTTGAAGTCTTTGGTTTTGTCACTATTTTTTTTTTACAAGTTCTAATATATGTATAGAGTTATGTAATTATGGCCTTAGTTTGTATTTTTCTAATGGCAAATGATGCTATCCATCTTTTGTGAGCCTATTTGCCATTTCCAAAGCCTATTAAAATAAATGTTTTGAATTTCCTTTGATCATTTCATAATTTTATTTGTTACTGTCCAGTTTTGAGGGTTTTTATATGTTCTATGTATTATTTCAATTTCAGAAATGTGATTTGTAAGTATTTTCTACTAGTCTGTGGTATGTCTATTCACTCTCTAAAACATTATTTTCACAGATTTTTAAAAAATTTTGATGATTTCCAATTTAGCTTTTTATGACATCTTTTATGGATTTTTCTTTTGGTGTCTCTAAGAACTCTTCACCAAGATACCTAGGAGTGGAATTCCTGATTCATATGGTAACTTTATGTTTATACCTCTGAAGAACTGCCAGACTATTTTCCAAAGTGGCTGCATCATTTTATATTCCCATCAGCTATGTATGAAAGTTATAATTTCTCTGCATCCTTGCCAACAATCGTTATTGTCTGTACTTTAATTTTCTCCATTCTAGTGGGTGAGTCTTGCTATTTTATTGCAACTTTGATTTGCATTTCCCTGGTGACTAATGATGTTGAGCATCTTTTCATGTGCTTATTGAACATTTGCATATTTTCTTTGGAATATTGTATACTCAGATCACTTTTCCATTGTAATTATTTTTCTTTATATATTTTAGCTGTAACATTTCCTTTTATATTCTAGATACACATCCTTACCAGGATTTAGTAAGAGGAGATGTTTAGAAAATCATTAATGGAATTAAACTCTTAACACTAAAAATATTCACTTAATGTAAAAGAAGGCAATAAAAGAGAAATTACTTAAAAATGCTGTGAAATATTTAGTAAACAAAAAGTAAAATGGAAGATACAAATTCAACTATATAAATAATAGAATTAAATTTGCTTGGATTAAACAATCCAATCAAAAGGCAGTGATTGTCAAACTGGATGAAAGTAACAAACAAGATCCAACTATATGCTATTTACAGGAGACACACTTTAGCTTAAAAAATAAAAATAAGTTGAAAGTAAAGTAATAGAAAAAAGATATATAATGCAAAAAGCAACCATAAGATAGCTTGGTTGATTATGCTAATATCAAACAAAATAGACTTTAACACACAAAAAAAGTTACTAGGAATGGAGAGGGATATTTTATAATGAAAAAAATGGTCAATAAATCAGGAAAATAAAATAATTATAAAAAATATATACACCTAAACAAAGAGCCCCCAAATCTGGAAACACTTCTCAACTAATGGTATTAGAACAGTATTATCCTGATACCAAGATCACACAAAAACATCACAAGGAAATCAAACTACAGACCAATATATTTTATTTGTAATCCTTGATATATATTGCTGGATTTGCTTTGCTAGTGTTTCTCTTTCTCTTCTACTTCTCAAATTCCTATTACGTGTATGTTGGTGTGATTCAATGATTTCCATGAAGTTCTGTTCACTTTTATTTTTTCGTGATTTTTCTGTCCTTTGGATGGCATAATTTCTATCAAGGTACATTTAGGTTCAATAATTTTTTTTTCTCTTACCATTTCAAATCTATTGAGTCCCCAGTGAATTTTAATTTCTGTTACTTTACAAATTATGGATTGTCATTTGGTTCTTTTTGATAATTTCTATCTTTTATTAATATTTTCTATTTGATTAGATATTGTCATCACACCTTCCTTTAGTTATTTATGTATTGTTTCTTTAATCCTTTGAATGTATTTATAGCAGCTGCTTTAAATTGTTCTCTGCTAAAACTAACATCTGGACCCTGTCCCAGGGAGTTTCTGTTGCCTATTTCTCCATATATATATATATATATATATATATATATATATATACACACACACATATTACACAGTTTTGATACTTTGCATGTCTTCTAACATTTGTTTTTGACAATAGAACCTATTAGATAATATATTGTGGCAAATCTGCATGCTCATCCCCGGTCCATGTCTTGTTATGATCTTCCCTTGTTTGTTTCTTTAATGACTTGGCTGGATTATTTTGGTAACATCTATTTCCCACATAGTGTGAAGCTTCCAGTGCTGTGCTCTGGGCCTGTGAGGATCGAGGGCCACTCCTGTGCCTAGCATTGAAGGAGTCTGTGGTGGGAATGTGGACCATGGGCATCTCACTAACCCTTTAATTGCATTGGGAGTCTCTCTAGGCTCCCATCCCATCCCATCCAAGCTGAGCAGACTGCCTTGCTTCACTCTCCTTCCTTCTTTTATTTGTCTCCCATCATTTGTCTGTTGAATTCAAGTGTTCTCTTTCAAATAGATGGTATTTGAAATTTGATTTATCTACTTGCTATTTTGGTTCTTCTTTGTGGAGGAGCCAACTTCTGGATGTTTCTAGTCAGCCATCTTGAAGCACATTTCTTTGATATTAACATTTAAATCAGGAGACTGAGAAAAGCAGATTGCCCTCCTTAATGTGGGTGGGGCTCATCCAATTAATGGAAAGCCTGAATAGAACAAAAAGGCCGACTTTCCCCTGAGTTAGAGAGAATTCTTTTTGCAAACTGGAACATCAGCTTTTTCCTGCCTTCACACTCAAACTGAAATATTAACTTTTCCAGGGTCTCAAACCCACCAGACTTTATTCTCCTGGTTCTCAGGCTTTCAGACTCAGACTAGAACTGCACCACCAGTTCTCCTGGGTCTCCAGCTTACCTACTCAACCTACAGTTCTTGGGACTTGTCAAACTCCATAATTGCTTGAGCCAATTTATTCTAACAAATCATACACACACGCACACACACACACACACACACACACACTGATTTTATTGGTTTTGCTTCTCTGGAGAACTCTGACAAGTATATGCTCTGTTGGTTTTAATAATGCCCTGAGCCATAAATTGTTTGACAACCTTATCCAACTAAATTTGGGTCCTTTTGAAGAGGTAGTTTTTGTGGTGAATTTTTTAGTTTTATTCTGAACTCTAGAGTACTTTGCTTCACTGTCTGTTTTACTGCTTCTCTCTGATAAATTTCTTGGCCTACAGTTAAATTTGTTGCTCTTTTGGAGGTACCAGCCTCCTCCTAATTAAAATACTCATTGTTTTTGAGATAATTTCCAGGATTTAACTTTTCCACATTCTGTTCCATATAAATTCAGTCCCTTTGGGGAGAACTTCAGAGCTCTCTGCTCTTATATCGCACCTCTCTCCATTGACAAATCTCTTAACCATAACTCTGGAGCTAGAACATGGACAGTTGCCTGTTTCTCTTAAAGTGGTACTCCTACTTTTATAAACAGGATCCTAGAAAGGAAGAGTACATATTGGTCTTCTTAACTTGCCTCTCTTGGTGTGGAATGTCTGCTCTTCAAGTGAGCTGGAGCATGGTCAATCAGTGCCTCAGTGTTATTGGTTTGTCACACCTGGGATATAGAGTTTGACCTACAGGTGGGGGCTAGATGGAGGAAGGAAGCTCTTGACCTCTTGGCCACACAACCCGTGAATTAGTCTTTACATCATGGATCTGGGATGGATGAGAAATACCGATGGCCTATCCTGGCAGCAATATACCATAGCACTTCACAGGTAGTTGGGGAAGAGGGAGTTCTGTCTTGTTCACCACACCCACTCGGAGGGGAGCTTCCATTATGTTGAGCTGGAAGAGAGATTAGGAGCAGTCTGTGGCTCAAGTGCCAGACTCTAGCTGTTCTTACCAATATTTAGTGAATTTTCTTGAATAAACATTTCTTCATTTAATTTATGCTCTTAGAACAATTTCCAGATATATTAAAAGTTTTTTTAAATAATTTTGAGCAGTTATGGTTGTTTCACTGTGGAGTGGGTCCACAGAGATTCTCAGACTTCCATTCAAGAAGTGGTTTTCTGTCTTCATTTTAGAAGAATATTTTCACTGGAAATATATGTGTGTGTGTGTGTGTGTGTGTGTGTGTGTGTATGTGTGTGTGTATATATATTATATATGCATATTTATCTAGTTTGACTTTTTTCTTTTAGCATTTTAAATATATAAATTGCTTGTTTTCTAGACTCTCTTGTTTCTGATGAGATTCAGCCACCATTTATTTCATTGTTCCCTTGTATATAACATTTTAATTTACTCTGTCTGCTTTCAAAATTTTACCTTTACCTTCGGCTTTTATCAGTTTGGTAACGATGTGCCTAGTTATTTAGCTATTTTTTAATACTACTTGGATTTCGATGAGTTTCAATGATCTTTAAGTTCATATTTCTTACTAAATTGAGGGAACTTTTATCATTACCTTGCCAAACATTTCTTCTGCCATACTTTTATCTCTTTTTCTTTTAAAGACTCTGTTATACATATGTTAGACCACTTGAAGTTGTTTCACATCTTACTAAAGTTTAGCTGATGCTTTTCTCATTTTTTAAAAAAAAAATTAAATTGGATAATTTCTTCTGATTTGTATTTAGGTACACTGATACTATCTTCTTCATTTCAATCCAAACTGTGCAGTATGATTTTCATTTTATATAGTAGAGTTTTTAGTTTTACAGTTTCTAGTTAGGTGATTTTTCTAGTTTCCATTTCTACATTTTTCACATCTGTTCATTCAGTGTGACTTTATTTTAAAAATCTATGTACTTATTTATAATAGCTATTTAATGTCTAGTGTGATAATTCAAAATTGTTCCTCATTTCAAGTTTTATTATCTTGTCTTTTTTTATTTTTAAATGGGTTGCTTCTTTGCATGTCTAGTGAATTTGTAGTTGTTGTTGTTGAAACAGTCTTGCTCTGTCGCCCTGAGTAGAGTGCAGAGGCTTTATCATAGCTCACTATAACCTCCAACTCCTGGGTTCAAGCAATCATCCTGCCTCAGCCTCCTGGGTATCTGGGACAACAGGCATGCACCACCACATCTGGCTAAGTTTTCTATTTTTTGAATACAGAAAGGTCAATAATAAGTGAGAAATAAATAAAAATAGGTTGTAAATTACTATAGTCAAATATACCTGCAGAAAATATAATGTTGTGCTCACAATATTTCTTTTATGTCTATTTCTAGAATCCATTGGAATTATAGCAATTAAATTATCTCAGATTAATTGAATATAATTATATTTTGAGAAGTTTTAGGTTTACGTAAAAATCAAGCATATAGCACAGAGAGTTCCCACATACCTTCTCCTCATATACACATTGTCCCCCCTATTGTTTATGTCTTGTATTAGTGTGGTGCATCTATTACAATTGATTAACTGATATTGATACATTACTATTAACTAAAGTACATAGTTTATATTATGTTTCACTCTTCACCTTGTATATTCTGCAGGTTTTGACAAATGTATAGTGACATGTATCCACCATTACTATATCTTATAGGATATATTTATTGCCAAAACATCCCCTTTATTCTACCTATTTGTTTCTCTCTCCCTCTTCCCAGACTCCTACAACCACTTCTATCTTTACTGTCTCCACAGAGTTGCGTTTTACAGAATGTCATACAGTTAGAATAATACACTATGTAGCTTTTTCAGATTGATTTCGTTTACTTAGCAATAGGCTTTTAAGGTTCATCCATGTCATTCATGGCTTGATAGCTCATCTATTTTTATTATTTATTTTTGATGAATAATATTCCATTGTAAAGAGATATGCCACAGTTTTTGCTTGTTTTGTTTTATATCCATTTACCTGTTTAAGGATATCTCAATTGCTTCCAAATGTTGGCATTTATAAGTAAACCTGCTATAAACATTCGTGTCCAAGTTTTCATGTAGACATGTTTTCAACTTGTTGGGATAAAGACCAAGGAGTGTAATTGTATGGTAGGAGTAAGTTTATTTGAAAAAATTACTTGAACTGTCTTTTAAAGTGAATGTACCATTTTGCATTCCCACTAGCAATGAATGACAGTTCCTTATTGCTCCATCTTTCTGAGCATTTAGTGTTGCCAGTATTTTGGATTTTAGACATAGTAATAGATGTGTAGTGGTAACTCTTTGTTGCTTTAATTATCAATTTCCTCATGATATATGATGTTAAGCATATTTGCATATCTTTATTTGCCATCTATATATCTTCTTTGGTGAGGTGTTCATTCAAATCTTTTGCCATTTTTTAATTGAGCAGTTTGTATTCTTTTTGTTCAGTTTTAAGTGTCCATGGTATATTCCGGATAAAAGTATTTTGTAAGATTTGCAAAGATTTCTCCCAGTCTGTAGTTTGACTTTTCATTTCCTTAACAGTTTATTTTGGAGAGCAGAAGTTGTTAATTTTAATAAAGTCCAACTTACCAATTTTTTTCATTCATGGATTGTGTCTTAGGCACAGTATTTAAAAAGTCCTCACCAAACCCAAGGTCAACACTGTATTTTATAGACTGCTTGGACTTTACTTGCCATGCTTATTGTTTTTCAACCAAAAAAAATACTTTTACCATCTATATATTTAACTTAAATATGTTTGTGGAATATTATCAAAGTTTTTGAACATCTCTTAATGTTTTCATAGTCAAATGTCATTTGATGAATGCTGAATATAAGCTAATAAATAATTTATATTCTCTACAAATTTAAATAATCAAGGTTGGCTTTCTTTATTTTTATTATTTGAATCAATGAGACCAAATAGAACACAATTGTAAAAGTATATTGTAAACATTTCTCAAATCCTAAAATATAATGATAGAAGTTCCAATGTTTTTCAAAGTTGACACCATATTATGGAATTTTAAATAAATTAAATTTGATGAGCATACATTTCACACACAAAAATAAATTTTTTGAACACTGAAATTCAGTCACACACTTTCATCATTTACATTGTTATGGCTAACTTTATGATGAAAAAATAAATTAAGAGATTAGGTTAACATTAAGTAGCTTCATATATATCCCTCTCCCTTTGGAATCTGAGTCTCACATTTATAGTATTAGCACTTTCATCTTCACAGACCATAAGGGGATTTACAAATTACAAATGAAATACTTTAGTGCCTGCTGAAGGACAGCTATCTCAAGCGTATAAAATGTACAGCAAGCTGGTGAGAAAGGTTTAAATGAGAATACTTTGAAATCATATTAAAAAGCTCTGAAATTTGAGAAAAATAAACTTAATTTTTTGAAACAGGCTGTTCCTAGGATGGAGTGAAATATTTATCAAGAGATCATGATCACTCTAATACAAAGTTGGAGTATTTGGTTTTGTGCACAAGTACTTAAATTATTACTATGGCAAAAATTTGTGAAAGCACATGTCACATATTTCTCTCCCAGATCATAAACAGGGTACCATTTAAAAAAATTCTCAATATCTACTTCAAACAGTGCAAAGGTATTCAGGTCTATTAATTCTATAGGAACTTACTATGATCTGGCTACACATATTTATTGTTATAAAGATCTTAGATTGCCTAATATTTAACATTATGATTATCTGTTTTCATTACATAGATCAGTGGATAAACATCAGGGAAAAGGGGATGTTAAATACAATTTAGTCTCTGAACTGGTAATATCCAAATTTTCTATACATATCCAAGGCCTACTTATCACTGCTTCCTTTCCTAGGCCATGTTCAGGGGTGATGGTTGACATAGGAAGTATCTATTGGAATTTTTTTTCCAAAACCCCTCCTTTCATCCCTATCAGAGAAATTATATACATGGCACTTCCACATTCAGATATTATTTCTCAAGTTTTCTGATACAACTTAGTCTGGATTAGAAGGTAATTTTGCTGTGGATTTGATGCTGGTAACCTGTTTCTGATGACTCTCAGTCATGCCTCTTTTGAAATTGTTATCTCGGTTGCCTTACAGTACTGACAACAAGCCATACTCTTTTCAGGGTCCCAGTAGACCATACAAAGTTAGTGCCCCATTTACCAAAGTTCTGAGTGTTGACACACCAGAATTAACCTTACTTCCACTCCATACACCTGTCAGGAAGAATCTCACTGGTTATATCTGGTTATATTAAATCCTATGAAGTAACCGTGTTTTTCAGGCAGATTGAATTATTATCACCAAGATTTGTGCTGGACTAGCTGTATCAGTGCTTGTCCTCTTCTATACTGTACGTTTGAGAATCTTCCTCTCATTCTTCCAAAGGACACAATGCTGAGTTTTGGCAGAGTACAAGCAGGGCGATATGAAATTATGAAACTATTACCTAACTCATAACATTCCTAAAAACAAACATCATGGCAAACATTATAGAAAATACTTTCTATTTTACTTGGTTTTTCTCTTTAAATTCTGAAAATTTCTGCCCCTGCAATTTTATCTCAATTATAGTCAACAGCTCTTGGAAATTATGGCATTTTATATCACTGAAAGAAATATATAAATGAATGAATAAATAAATAATTTTGGCTTATGTCAAAATGTAACATGAAGTACTTACTAATTTTGAAATTATATTTGGTGGATCCTTAGGTTATGTTTTCTACCTTCCGTATGAACCAAAGTTCAGCTAGCATCTTTGCCATCAACACCAGCAATATTTTCACACCTTTCTATAATTCTGATTGTCAGTGTTCGCACACTTAAGCTTCCCTCAATTATCATTCCTTATTTGAATAAATAGTATTTCAATTCTGTTGGAGTTTTAGTTTTTACTATGATCTATAAAATTTATATTTTCAATCTATACCCAAGTCTTCTTTAGTTTCTGTCTCTTACCCAGATCTGTACATTGTTTCTTGAGATTTGGTAATACTCTTTGAAAGTAAAAAGCAAATAAATATAGTTATCAAAGAATGTTTTAATGTATATAATTCAGCTCTTCTTTTGAGCAAATTATTTCTGTTTGTTTTAGTGATAAGGTCAAAGCCATTTACATGGCTGTGATTATGCATATATAATTATAACTTGCACATATTATTTTATGTATTATTATTGACATGTGTATATGCCTAGTCATTCCTCATTATTTGTGGATTGGTATTTGTGAATTTGCTAACTCACTTACATTTATGTGTAAACCCAAAAATCAATACTCACAGTGCTTTAGCACTTATGTGAGGACCTGCACAGAGCAGCAAATAATTTGAGTCCCCCAGTGTGCAGGTTCCCAGCTGAGATTGAACAATGTGCCACTCTGCCTTCTTGTTGCAGCTTGCAACAAGTATCCTTTTCTTGGTCTATTTAGTTCCACCTTTTTCATATTTTCGTTGGTGATTTTGCTGTTTAAAATGACCCCCAAGCACATGCTGAAGTGTGAAATGAAAGAAGTCTGTAATGTGCCTTACGGAGAAAACATGTGTTAAATAAGTTTTGTTCAGGCATGAGTTATAGTACTGTTTGTCGTGAGTTCAATGTTAATCAATCAATATATATTAGATAAGGTGATTTTAACAGAAGCATACAAAGTAAGGTTATGCATTGATCACTTACAAAAATGTGACCAAGGGCTTGCAGTAACCTAACTCTGTATTTAGCCTAGGAGCAATGGTTAAGTATTCCCTAATTCCATTTTTTAAGAGATTTTATAGAACATAACAACCATGAATAATGAGAATTGACTGCATATACAGAGAGAATGAGATGAGTAACTCTGTCTTGGCTTGTATCAGTTGCTATGGATTAACCAGGGGAAAACAAAGCAAATCTATTTTCTACCTACACACCAAAAAGGAGAATGGAAATCTTTAGAGATCTAAACTTTCCTTACAGCTTCATACTCCCACTCTTGCCAACAACTAGTGAATAGATTTGATGATTTGGAATCATTAAGAAAGAATAAACTGTTTCAGCCCTAAGGTGGAAAATAATACTAAAATTTTAGTTTATGGAGCTGATGAGCTTAAGCTTGGGCATGTCTTTCACTGTAGATATTAGGAAGAGGACTCTGATGGACTGGGATTTTTGCCTAGATTACACACAACAATCCAGGATATGGCCAGGTCACTAATGGGATAATGGGTGGGTGCTTGTGATATGAATACCAAGTGTAAGTGAACCCACAGGAAAAGATTCCCATGGTCAAACATGGCAAGAACAGAGTAGAGCTACTTGTCATTGAGCAAGCAGCTAATGGAGGCTTAGACAAATTATCTAGAGAGGACTGCAGTAGGTTAAACAAGAGAGACACCTCTCCCTCCAAATTTTTAACTTTTATTTTGCTATTTTACATGCTGTTCAAGCCCTCCAGAACTTCTATTTGGCACCAGTGGGTTCTATATTTATCTGATTCAGAAAAACAAATATATATAATATTTATCGTCCTGGAAAATGTAGAGCAAAATTATATGCATGTGTACATGTGTCTCCATTTGTCATTTAACTCTTTGTTTTACAAGCTTATTTTATTCATGTTTTCTTTGATGTGGTCAACTTTAAAGCCAATAAATTGGAACTTCTCTTATTGAAAATATAGGGAAGGAGAACATCTAACTGATCTTCCACAACTATCACAGCTCTTGCATGAACTCTGCATAATATTCAAGTAGACCAGTTGAAAATCAAGCACTTTAAGTAGATCACATCCCCTCCATTGAAGAAAATTAACAACGATGTGTATTTCTTTTAATTACCACCCTTCCCCCAACTAGAACCAGTTCATTTCCTGGGTAATTTTCTCGTGATTCCCCTCAGTTTCTTTAGTTACAAACAAATGCTACAGTCTTAGCTAATGCACTCTTACTATTGCTTATGGGTGAATGATTAATGTACAGTTTATTACACCTATACTGCAACTTAAAACAAACCCTTTGATCTCCATCAAGTCTATCAAAATAGAACTATAATGCCTTTATTTATTTTTTTGTAAATATTTATTTAGTAGCTACTAAATACAAGGCACTGTAATATACAGAATGGTTTATTTTCTCTGTAGGATATATTTTATACTAGTTCAAATTATTTTAGAAATAAGAATATAGTATTTGATAGTTTGCTCCTAATCAGGTAATCTCCATCCATTTTATTTTTAATTAACTTGAAATAATTCTGCATAGGAAAAAGAATATATATTTTTAAGAGTATTGAAAAAGAGTAGCAATAATGGTTGAAAATGATAATAAAAACGTGTTTCATTCTATTACAACATATTAAAACAATAAAATAAGCCTATCCACCACCCTTTCAAGCCCTTCAAGTTCATAAGTCACACACACACAAAATGCATACACAAACACTAGATATAGATTCTAAATAAAGCAAAATGTTTAACAAAAAATTGTGTTTTCTCATTTAAGTATATTCATCCAAATGACAATACTAACTTTTGCTATAGACTAGTTACTTACCTCTAAATTATTTTAAAATGGACTTGTATTTCCTTTGCAGAGTTTTTTTTTTAATGTCGAAACTGAGAATACCACAGGAATCAATGGCCCTTTAGAATTATAATTTCCCCAGTGTCCTTTTGATTTCCTAAGTACTTGTGAACTGTTATGTTTTAAAACACTGTTATCTAAGATTCCTTCATCAAACATAAGAAATGACACATTAATTTTTTTTTTTTTTTTTTTTTGAGACACAGTCTCACTCTGTTGCCTGGGCTGGAGTGCCATTGCATCAGCCTAGCTCACAGCAACCTCAAACTCCTGGGCTCAAGCAATCCTCCTGCCTCAGCCTGCCAGGTAGCTGGGACTGGACTACAGACATGCGCCACCATGCCCGGCTAATTTTTCCTGTATATTTTTAGTTGTCTGGCTAATTTCTTTCTATTTTTAGTAGAGACGGGGTCTCGTTCTTGCTCACACTGGTTTTGAACTCCTGACCTCCAGCAATCCTCCTGCTTCAGCCTCCCAGCGTGCTAGGTTACAGGTGTGAGCCACCACTCCTGTCAACATTAAATGTTTAATAGGAAAGTTTTGCAGGGTCTTCCCTCTTTGCTTGACTTTAAAAATAGTTTAAAATAGCTTGAGGAATCTTAGAAGTGATGTGTTATAATACATTTCTTTAGTTGAATTATTTCATTCATTGTCAATTTGCATCATTATAAATTAATATGTAGTTTAATCCTTTTTTAATGCCGCTAGTTAGTATTTAATGCCATGATAACCTTAAAACATCCAGTATAGCCATTTTATTTTAATTCTGCCACTTATGGGAACATATGCAATAGGGATAGGGAATCTATCAAAACTGAGACAAGCCAAACCACAGAACTTAATGCCGATTCTCCAGCAATTCATTTTTCTTGGTATGTTGAGGTAAACACATTGTTCTTTTCTGTTGGGAAACAAGTCTTATATTAAGCAATCCACCAAGCTTACCAAAGTCTAGTCTTCATATTATGATAAAAAATTATTCTTTTAGTGAGGGGCAAATATTGTAAAATATTTTACATATGCAAATTTTGACATGCCTATAATAAATATGAAAAATTTTTATGTCTTAACAATTTAACAGATAAACTCAATCCCTGCAAGCCAGGTCTCACCATTCACTTACTGTGTTAACCTCTGGAGAAGATGTTAATTGGCACGCAAATGTTAGTGTTATTTAAGATAGCTAGTATGTGATATTGAAAGCAAATGTATATTTATATAACAATCACATCTAGAAATGGAAATAAATACCTTTCTATGAAAAGAATCAATAACATCATATTTCAGACAATTATCAGTTTATCATATTAACAGGAGATCTAGAAATACCTGAATCCTGAATGGGTATAGCTATAAAATGCTGAAATAGCTGATCTACAGTGCAATGTTTTTGTTGTTTATATAAACAGTTGGGAAGAATAAAAAATATTTGTGGTGACAAGACAGTATCATATAAAAATATTTGCTCTAAAATGTATTTTTGGGCCAGATGCAGTGGGCCGCACCTATAATCCCAGCATTTTTGGAGGCTGAGGTGAGAGGATGGCTTGAGGCCACGAGTTAAGATCAGACTGGGCAACATAGTGAGATGCTCCTCTCTACCAACAGCAACAACAAAAAAAATTAGCTGGACATGGTAGTGAATGCCCGTAGTCTCAGCTACTCAGGAGGCTGAGGCAAGAGGTTGCCTGAACCAAGGATTTCAAGGTTACGGTGAGCTAAGATTGATCGTGCCACTGCACTCCAGCCTGGGCAACAGAGAAAGACCTTGTTTCTAGAAAAATAAATAAATGAATAAAGAAAGAAAATGTATTTTTTTCAGTTCTTTTTGATTTTTTAAAATTTACTTGGAGTAGGGGGTGAAGGGATTGTGACATATCCATAAAGGATGGAAAAATAAATCTTTTTAAAACTGTATGTACATGAAATTGTGAATGCATTTTATCAGTATTTCCTCATAATTGTGCTCTAATATTTTTATTTAGTTATAATAATAAAAAATCTTTTTTTTACATGATTTTCCACGTAAATGTATATGCTGCTTGGTCAGCACAAATATTTTTTGAAACACTCTCATGTTTATTGCAGCATTATTCACAATAGCCAAGATATGGACACAGGTTAAGTGCCCATCAACAGATGAATGGATAAAGACAATGTAGGTCATATACAAAATGGAATATTATTCATCCATATAAAAGAATAAAATCCCATCATTTGCGGCAACATGGATGACATTATGTTAAGTGTGATAAGCCAGGCATGGAGAGACAAATATCGCATGATCTCACATATATGTTAAATCTAAAAAATTTGAAATCATAGAAGTAGAGAGTAGAATCGTGGTTACTAGAGGATGGGGGTGAACAGTGGGCAGGGAAAGGGAACGCATTTATCAAAGTTTCAGTTAGGAGAAAGAAGTTCTGGTAATGTATTACACAACATCATGACTATAGTTAATAATAATACATTGTATATTTCAGAATTGCTAAAGAAGAGGATTTTAAATATTCTCACCACAAAGAAATGATAAATCTTTGAGGTGATGGATATGTTAATTAGCCTGCTTTGATCATTCCACAATCTATACATGTATTGAAACATCACATTGTATCACATAAATTTATAATTATTTTTCTGTTAAAATAAAATAAAATTTAAAAAATAAACATGAAAACGATAGCTAATGGTCCAATATAATACTGTATTTTAAAATATCCTGAATGTATACATTTATATTTATATAATCTAAATATGGTCTTGCTCATAGAACACACTGTCTAAATAAATGCCTTAATATGTTCCATTGTGTTAAAACTATAACTACATCTAAAAATTAGCAATCATTTCATCAAATTTATGTTGTAGTTACTTTGTAACTGTGCCAGGGCAATTTAGGCGGCACATAACAGTTGGAATTCAATTTGTGAAATGGCCACCTCTTTGAACAAATTTGTTCTGTGTAGTACTTTCAGGAGTAGGTAAATACTGGTACATGGGTAAAGATGCAAAAGTAATCACTTTATCCAATAGAATCCCAAAAACAGTTTCCTCGGCTCTGCAGAATTGCATTTTAAAGGCACCCAAAGGGTTTTCCTTTGAGAAATCAAAAGAACGTCTCCTAAAGACCTCCAAATCACTGAAACTTTATTATGTAAGAAATTCTGTTTAACCAAATTATTAATCTAAATCTTCAGAATGACCTTGCAGACTTTTTAAATATTGTAGATAATTAAATTGGTCAGATTTCAGAAATATGTAAAATAAATTCTCTAATGACAAACATTTAATACTGTCCAACAATTAAACAAGTTGTTTTGGGACACATAAAGAAGTAATCTATTTCTCACTTGTAGTCAACCAGAACCTGGATAGTCATCTACCAGGGATCTGTTGATTGGACATTAAATGATATAATTGGCATATCTCATATATTTTTATAATCAGTTTATGCAACTAAAGCTTATTGAATAAATATCAGCCAACAGGCCTAGTGAAAAATATATGTTCTCATTTCACCTATCATTTGCTTTCTGCTCATGGGATGTTTTAAGAGGACTGGGCAGTGAGCTATGATAATATTAGGGAATTTGGTATGCAAATGTGGAGCTCACAATTTTTTTCCTAATAATAAATATAAAATATTAAAATGGAGGCAGGAGGGTTTGATAATTTTGGTGATTCATCTTTTCAATTTGGTGACCTCAGAAAATTATTTGTGATGTGCTCATAATCTAATGCACTGGTTCCAAAGAGTTGTCCCTGGTCCCTGAGGCAGCAGCGTTAGAATCATCCAAGAACATGTTAGAATGGCAAATTCTCCATAGCCACAGATCCACTGAATCAAAATAGCTGAGGGAGAACCCAGCTATCTGTTTTAACAAGGCCTCCAGGTCATTCTGATGGACATTCAAGTTTGAGAACCACTGTTGGGGTAACAATGCAGTACTTAATAAGAATTTAGATTTTCATGGATCCGAGGCATAATAAACTAATATCAAACTGAGAATTTTTACCCTTTAGATATCAACTTGTTTCTCTATGACAGTCTTTCGTATTGTTCCATAATCTACATTCTACATTAGTAGTGATAAAATTAATGCTTCAGTCTCACTCCAAAAGAGTGAGCCTCCTGAGTGAACTGCTGTGTTAACTTTGAAGTTTGCCATCACTATAATTACTTTCAAACAATTCTCACATATTTGCTGACCAAAGTTGTACTCTTGTCTCATATTTTATTTAGTGGATAGGCTTAAAGAGAACAGCTCCCTTTGATGAGTAGAACTTGGATTGATTCCTGAAGGACCAAACACCCAGTTACTACTTGTGAAGAGCCAGCTTAAGACAAAAGTTCCAGATGATAAGGCACCATAGAGGATCCATTAATTTTTATCTTCCCCTTTTTTTTCCTTTATATATTTATCCTGACATATGGGAGGTAATTCAATACTTGTCATAACTACTACAGACTCGTGCACACAAAATATTCTGAGTTTCTTTGATAACAAAGTATATATATATTACTATATTAACTTTTTTCCTTATTTTTAGTTAATACTACAATATACTCATTTTAAACCTATATATAATGTGTATTTTTAATGTATATATTTTCTGTGTGCTATGTACCCAGATATCAAATATAGCCAAGTATGGAGGCTTATAATTAGTTTTTAAGTTTGTTTGAAACTAAACATCTCTTTGTACCATTTTTTTTCAGAAGTGCTCATACACTTCTTTCAAACATGTAAAGAAATCCACCAAAATCATTTTTGAACATCTTTCTAAAATTAATTTCACAGCTCATTGCAAGTGTGATTGGGACAAAAGGGTAACACACAAAGAACACACCACATAGAGCAAAAATCAGAGTGAGAAAAATTTGTATGTGATAATTGCATTTGTATGTAACTGCAAAAAAGAAAAAAATGTGATTCATTCTTAGCCATCCTCATGATAGGCATTCTGTAGAAATCATTGGTTCCCCATTACAGAGAGTAAAATCCTACATAGAAATTATTCTTCAGAATTAACTGGAGGCTGATTTTTAGGAATTCTCTGATATTCATTTCTCCTTCACCTCTCTGAATCTTCTTCCCTTTTTCTTTTTACTGAGATACTTTAGGACATCGGCATGATTTTTGACATTCGTTTCTACTGTTCTTCCCCTCAGAGTGACTTGTGTAGCTCAATTTGTTTTGGTTCTGAATGCTGTGGGCACTCCAGTTAAACTTTAGCCATGGGGTAAACTTCAGACTTTTTCCTTTGGGGATTTCACTTTTGTTGCTTCTTAAGAGTAAAAAGAGAGGAAATGAAACAGATTAGTCTGTTCACTGTTATTACAGGTTGCTTTCCCTTCAGTCTGCTTGACTTCAGAGCTCAGTACCCTTGCCTTCCTGTTATTCATTTATTTTACTCTTTTGTTAAATAAAAGGAAAGTAAAAAACGAACTCTCGTTTTTTCCTTCGCATACATTCTTACTATTTTAGGAAGTCAAGTAAGTAAGTAATAAATGTTATATATGCATATATATGTTTAGCCATAAATCTCTAATATAAGAAGGAAAATTCTACTCAAAATGATCTCCATGAAATTGAAAAGCTGTGCTTATGGTGCAACTCAAACAAGCTCTTTCCTTGAAAAACGAATAGTATAAATGGCTTGCAATGACTTGGGTATATGTATGCGCAATAAAATAGACTTTTGCTGAAGAATCATTAGACTTAGCATGTGTTGATGACACCTTCGAAGTAGAGGTGCCCCCACTACAAGTGAGGTAGTATTTGATATATTTTAAAGTTTGAATTTAGTCATCATAGGAAAGGTTAGACATTTGTGGACACTTGAAAATATATTTTATGGTTTACTTTGTTTTCAATTTCACAGTGGCATATTGGCAGTGCAGGGTGGGAGCAATTGGCAAATGCGATAGCATTTAAGTACTTACAGTCTCAAACACACGAATCCATTTCTGGCCAAAACCTGACCAGGGGTTTATTCATATCTAACTGTCTATATTTGATGAACTTATTTTCCAGAGAGAAATGGAGCAGATAAATGGAGTGCTCTAAAGTTAGGGAACAAAAATGGAAATGTGTATTGCATTTATTTCAATGAATTTATACTTCTCAAAAAATCTGAGGTTATTCAGGGACTTTTTGATAAAGGCCATTCTCACTAGAGTTAGGTGATATCTCATTGTGGTTTTGATTTGCATGTCTCTAATGAGTAGAGATGTTGAGCATTTTTTATATGTTTGCTGGCCATTATTCTGTCTTCTTTTGAAAAGTTTCTATTCATGTCCTTTACCCATTTACTGATGGAGTTGTTTTGATTTTTTCTTGTTGATTTTTTGGAGTTCTACATAGATTCTCGTTATCAGCCCTATATCAGATGTGTAGAAAGCAAATATTTTCTCCCATTCTGTTGGCTGTCTATTCACTCTAATGATAGTTTCCTTGGCTGTGCAGAAGCTTTTTAATTTGATCAGGTCCCGTTTATTTATTTTTGTTGCTGCTGTAATTGCTTTGGAGATCTTCTTCATAAATTCTTTGCCTAGGCCGATGTCTGAAATGCTGGTGAGGATGTGGAGAGAGAGGAACACTCTTACACTGCTGGTGGGGCTGCAAATTAGTACAACTTCTGTGGAAAATAATGTGGAGATACCTCAAAGAGCTAAAAATAGAAATAACATTTCATCCAGCAATCCCACTACTAGGCATCTGCCCAAAGGAACAAAAGACATTCTATAATAAAGACATCTGCACTCGAATGTTTATGGCAGCACAATTCACTATTGCAAGGATGTGGAAACAACCCAAGTGCCCATCAGTACATGAGTGGATTAATAAAATGTGGTATATGTATACCATGGAGTTCTATTCAGCCACAAAAAACAGTGGTGAACTAGCACCTCTTGTATTTTCCTGGATGGAGCTTGAGCTCATTCTCCGAAGTGAGGTATCACAAGAATGGAAGAGTAAGTACCACATGTACTCGCCATCAAATTGGCACTAACCGGTCAATATTAAGGTGCTCACATGGTAGTAACATTCATTGGGGGTTAGGAAGGTGGGGGTGGCTAAACTCACAACTAATGGATGTGGTACGCATTGTATGGGGGAAGGGCATGCCTCTAATCCTGGCCTGGGTGAGGTAAAGTCATAACGTGACCAAAATGTTTGTAGCCCCATAATATCCTGAAATAAAAATAAAAAAGATTTAAAAACAAAAACCAAAACAAAAAATCTGATGTTAGAATAATACAAAGGTATTTTATCATTACAAATTATTACTGAGACATACCCTTTAGGCCCCAGTGGCAGCTATGGGTGGAAGAGTCTGTCCCTAGGGTACATGTAAATGTTCAGCGGCCCCATTGTCGAGGGCAGTGGGATCATTGTCAGGGTCTAATGCTTCAACCCCAGTCCCAGCGGCAGTAGCCAGCAGTGACAATAGCTGTGGACTGGGTGGCCTGCCCTCAAGGTACATGCAAATACAACGTGGCCTTGCTGCTGGGATCAGCAGGGTTGCCACTAGTGGCTCATTCTTTTCCCCCCAAAGCAGCATCCAGCAGCAGTGGGAGCTGCAAGTGGGATATGTCAATAAGGTTCCAGGGATGTGGAGATGGAAAGGTTGTTGGGCCCCAGGCCAGGATGCAATTTGGTGGGGGCTGGCCTCTTTAAATGATGTTGTGCTGTAGCTACCTAGGTCTCAGAGGGTGTGTGGGACCCAGACTGCACTCCACAGTCCCACAGTCTCCAGGCAACTTTCTATGTCAGTCTCAGGGCCCTTTAGGTTCGAGGGGTTCTCCCATGGCTAGGATTTCAGGAGTTCATGGTGGGGATGTGGATTGTTGAGGATTTCTCACTTACCCTTTTCCCACACTGGGGAGCCTCTCCTTATGCTAAAGTTTTGAGTGCAAGCTTAACTTTAGAATCCAAAGTAACAGATGTAATGCCAAATCTGGAAGAAAGGGGGAGAATAATTTGTGAAAAACTAGACTAAGATTCGGAGACTGGATTGGAATAGAGATAGAGTATAATTCAGATAGAAAAGCAATACTATGAATCATTTTGTATACTGTGAGCTCATGTATACATATTAGAAAATACATAGTATTATGGAGTATCAGCTAGCTGATAAAAAATAATTAAGATAGTCAACCAAAGAACTGGCGCCAGAGATAAGAGTAAAGTCTAGCTTTGCCAACTTAGAAAAAAGAATTATGGCTGATATTAAAACTCAAGACAGAGAATGTGGATTTTTTGTTTTCAAGTCTTTGTGGCCCAGATCTTTTGCTTTGCTTTATTATTTTCCATGGGTCCCCAGTTAAAGTATTTCCCATGCATAGCTGAGCCTTGTGTAAAAAGGGATTTATATAGACCCAAACATAAAGAAAGTAGAGGATGGATCTCAGAAAAATAAACATAAAATTTATAACATACGTTTACCAGATTACCCAGCAATTGTAGTTCTGCGCATTTATACTACAGAAATGATTATTTGTAGCCACACAAAATTATTTACATATTATTTCTCCATGGTTATTCATATGAGCTCAATTTCAATAGTCAAAAACTAAAAACAATCAAAATGTCCTGCAATAGGTGAACGGTTAACAAATTATGCTATACCCATATCATAGACTACTACTCGGCCATGAAGGCGAATTAATTAACTATTGATATATGCAACAACTTGAATGAACCCCAGGGTTGTTATTATTAATGAAAAAAGGGAACCTTACCAGGTTGTGTACTGCATGATTCATTTATATTCATTTTAGAAGTGACAAAATTATAAACATGGAAAGCAGATCAGTGGTTGTTAGGGATTAGGGATGGTGGAGAGGAGAGTGGTGGATGTGACTATAAAGGAATAGAATGAGGGAGATCCTTGTGGTGATGGGATAGTTCTGTGTCTTGATTGTGATGGTGTTTACATGAATTTACACATGTGAGAAAATGACAGAACTATAAAAAATACATGCACATATTGTATCAAGTCAATTTCCTGGTTTTGATTTTACACTATAGTTATATAAGATGTAACTATGTAGGAAACTGGATGGAAATTTCATGGGAACTCTCTGGATTATTTTTGCAACTTCCTGGAATTCTACAATTATTTTAAAATAAAAGGTAAGGCTGGATCAAATGATATTTCTAATTTTAGCTCTTAGAGATATCAAATTGGTACTAACTGATCAATACTAAGGTGCTCACATGGTAGTACTATTCACTAGGTGCCAGTCAGATGGGTGGGGGTGGGGGTGGGTGTGGGTAAACTCACAACTAATGGATGCAGAGTGCACTGTATGGGGGAAAGGCGGTCTTGTAGACCTGACTTGGGCAGGGCAAAGGCATTATATGTAACCAAAATATTTGCATCTGCATAATATTCTGAAATAAAAAAATAAATAAACTGAGCCCCCCCACCAAAAAAAAAGAGTAAGGCTGAAGCAGGATCCACACCTCTCACCTCTCACAAAAATTAATTCACGATGGATAACAGACTTAAACCTATGGCATAAAACTATAAAAATTCTTTAAAAAAGGTTGGAAAACTCTTATAGATATCAGTCCAGGCAAAGAATTTATGAAGAAGACCCAAAAAGCAATCACAGCAGCAACAAAAATAAAGAAATGGAACATGATCAAATTAAAAAGCTTGTGCACAGCCAAGAAAACTATCACAAGAGCAAACAGACGACCTACACAATGGGAGAAAATATCCCCATGTTACACATCCAATAAAGGGCTGATAACTAGAATCTATATAGAACTCAGGAAAATCAGCAAGAAAAATCAAACAACTCCATTAAAAAGTGGGCAAAAGACATGAACGGAAAGTTTTCAAAGGAAGATAGAATAATGGCCAACAAACACATGAAAAAATGCTGAATGTCTCTAATCATCAAGGAAATGCAAATCGATACCAGAATGAAATATCACTTAACTCCAGTGAGAATGGCTTTCACCAAAAAGTTCCCAAACAACAGATGCTGGCAAAGATGCGGAGAGAAAGGTACACTTATACACTGTTGTTGGGACTGCAAACTAGTACAACCTCTATGGAAAATAGTACGGAGATACCTCAAATAACTAAAAGTAGACTTACCATTTGATCCAGCAATCTCACTGCTAGGTATTTACCCAAAGGAAAAAAAGACACTTCATAAAAAAGAAACTTACATTCAAATGTTTATAGCAGCAAAATTCACAATTGCAAAGATGTGGAATCAACCCAAGTGCCCATCAATACATGAACAGATTAATAAAATGTGGTATATGTATACCATGGAGTACTACTCAGCCATAAAAAGAAAACGGTGATCTAGTATCATTTGTATCAACCTGGATGGAACTGGAACCCATTCTTATTAGTGAAGTATCACCAGAATCAAAAAAACGAACACCACAAATACTCAATACTAAATTGGAACTGATCGATCAATACTTATGTACACATATGGAAGAAAAACTCAAGGGAAATCAAGTAGATGGTGGGGAGAGTAGGGGATGGGTAAATTCACACCACTGGGTACAATGCACACTAACTGGATAAAGGGCACACTTATAACTGACCAATACTGTACAAAAGCAAATTATGTATCCAAAATGTGTGTACCCTCATAAAATTCTGAAATAATATTTAAAAAACTAAAAATAAAAGTTAAAATATGTTTAGAAGTATTTTTGAAAAGTAGCTCATGGATTACTAAAAAAGTACAGAATCTGTATTACAAAAATTAATTCTTCAGAGGACTAAAAGCTGTACATATAAGGTAGCATGTTTGTATATGTCTGTAGTTACAGCTATTTTCTACTATACTGTATTTTAGAGGCATTATTAATAGCAAGTACTAAACTAGCTGGATCTAAAATTAATATATGAAGTCATAACAAATAAATGGTCAGAATACCATTGCCATGGTGACCCTTCATCTATGGTAAAATCAACCTTGTAAGTGTAACTAAAACATAGGTTCACCTCTGAACAAGGCAAAGAACCACATAAAGTAAACACTTTCATGTTTTTAAGACCTTGGTTCTGTTCATTGGTAAAGTGACTGCTCATTAATGAAGAGGCATGAATGTGGGATTATGCATAAAGTAATAAATAACAAAACAAAAGAAGAAAAGAGAACATGCAAAGAAATACAGTGATATTTTGTAACAACTGAAGTATACACTAAGTCAACAATGAATCAGAGGTGCAAACAAAAAAAGAAAATAAACAGTAACCATTTAGCCGAGATGTGTAATCTTTTGTTTCTGAACAAATCTAGCATGAAGTAAAAACAAATCTCTTTCAGTTATCTGAATCCAAATATGTAAGCATTACTATAAGCATTTCTTCACATCTTAGGATCTTCCTTAAAGAAAATAAAAGGGACAATGGCATAACAGGGAAGCATAATCAAGCATTTTTTTCCTGAACAAATGTAGCTTATTTGTAAAAAAAAAAAAAAAAAAAAAAAAAAAAAAAAAAAAAAAAAAAAATACAAAAAAAAAGAAGAACTTAAAAGGAGTTGTTAGAATAAACCAGCCTTTTGTAATGCTTTTTCTGTCACTATGTAACAGTGGGGAAGCAGATGGCAAATGGACAAATGGAACAATTAGTTTCAGCAGGTCCCTTTTGCAAACTTGATTTTAACGCTCTGTTCATTGTCCATATTCAAATCCAAATACATTAGTTTCTCCTTTATAGTGGCTTTGTCTCTGTAACATCAAAACACTATTCAGTTTAGTGAATTAATTCAACTCCAGACAGCTGTCTATGAGTTGGGTGTGGACTAGAAAGGCAAAATGGAAGTACATGCTGAAGGAGAGAAGGGGAAATTGTAAATAAAAATTAATAGCGGGAAAAGACTGGAGTTAAATTAATCAATATTAATTCATACAAACAATAAGCTTTAGATAGATTTTTTTTTCCTCAGAGTAGTAATATAAATATAACCAAACCATCCACTCCTTCTACCTAACTTTCCGAATCTATGCATAACAACATATAACACTGAAATGCATTATCTATCTTTACAATGTTCTGTTTAAAATCATTACAGGTGTCTCGTCTGTGATGATTCATATATATATATATATATATATATATATAATGTATCATATAAGAATATATAGAGTTTATTGCTTCACTTAAGAATAATTTTTAATCTTGCTGAATTTACGTTTACTTCACTGTACCTAACTACTGCATAGCATACACTTTCATTTTATTTTTCATTTCCGTAGAGATAGACACTTTACTTTTCACAATGTTCTATTACTACCATTAATGCAGTAATGGACATACACACTTATGTTGCTATTTTGATCTATGCTCTAATTTCTCGTGGATATATTAGAATAGGATTGATGTAATGCATTGAATGACACTGTCTCTCAATTTATCCAAGATAATCTCAGTTTATGCCAATTATCTTGGATAGTTATAAAGTATCACAGTTTGTATGATAAATTATAAAATCATCCTAGACATGGGATGTGTGCATATTTAATTTAGCTAAGTACTCTCCATATTATCTCTAACACTTTATACTTCCTCTCACGGAACATGAGGATTCCTATTATTTCAACACATTTTATCAAGATTCAGCATTAGCTGACTTTCAGATTTTTGCAACTCTGATGGCTATAAGTAATCCCTCCTTGCTATTTTAATTTGCATTTTTCTAATTGCTACTAAGACTTGATTGTACCTTTATTTATTTAGTTTTAGCCATTTGGTATTTTCCACTTGTGAATTAACTACTTTTTGCCTATGCCCATTTTATATTGGATGTTCTATATTTTTTTGTATCTGAAGTGTTAACCACTTTTCAGTTTGGGATATTATAAATATCATTTCTTTACCTGGTACATATCTGTTAATATTGCAGATAATGTCCTTTGTTGAATAAGAATCTGTAATTTTTGATGCATTCAATAAAATTCATTAAAATGTTGATCTATGTTTTCTCCTTTTGAGGATATTATTTAAAAACTCCATCCCCATTTCAAGGTCACAAAATAATTTTCCTATAATTTCATTTATTATTAAGTTGATTATTTGTATACTACATATTCATATTTTTAATTCATCTAAAGTACACTTTTGAATAATAGTATGAGGTAGAGGATCAACTTTATTTTTTATATATTGATCCAGGTTTCCAAAACCAACTAATAAACACTATGACATTTCCATATCAGCTTGTGATGGCTCCTTTATAATATATTCATTCCCATGTGTACATGACACTGCTTTTGGAAATTTTATTCCATTCAATTGCTCTATTTGTTCATTCGTGCAACATTGTCAAATATTTTGCTTTGTTTTATATTTTGCTATGATTTTATAGATTGTTGTAACATACATTGTGAAGATCCTCTAATCTTTGAACTTCTTGTTTTGTTCCATACACAGTATTTATGTGCACCTAGATTTTCATATAAATTTTATAAGACCTTTTAAGTGCATCAAAATTCCAGCTGTTAGTGTTAGTTGAACGTGGTTTGGAAGATGATCTCAGATTAGAAACTTTGCTGAACTTTCTTGTTAGAGCCAATAGTTTGACTGTTGATTTTGCTCAATTTTCTATTTAGGTAATTACATCATGTGAGAATATAACAGGTTTCTTTTTTCTTTTTATTTCTTGTATTTCCATTCTCCATTTCTTGCACTGACTAGGATTTCCAATTTTATATAAAACAGAATAAGTGGCAAAAGGAATTATTTTCATTTTTGAAATCTTAAAATGATTAAGCTTAAAGATTTTTATGTTCATTTGTTTACTTGTTTCATTATGATTTTTAAATGTATAGATGAGTTTTTGTTTTATCATAGCTTTTATTATGATAAGTAAATTTCCTTTTGGTCATAGTTGCCATTTAAGGAATTGAATACTGAAGTTTTTGTTTTCATTGAAGATAATGTAGAATTTATCTGTTGATTTTAACATATTAATTTTATGTTAACCTGTTTGTTTTCTTATATGTTTCAGTTTCTAAGAAATAATTTAGCCTTACAGTACTTTTAAATGTTATTTTTTACAATGTTTTACTCCTTTTCTCTAAATTAGTCTTGCCTTGTTTCCTTTTTTACTTGCAAATAAAATTCAGAAATACTTGGCTATTTTAAAAATTGATTCCATTGTGATTTTTAATAGAATTGCTTTAAATTTATATATCGGTTTGGAAAGAAATCCTGGCATCCCTTGCTATGATATGAATGATGGTGCCCCCTCCAAAACTGATGTTGAAATTTGATCCCCATGGTGGTGGTATTAAGAGGTGGGGCCTTTTGGGGACGTGATTAAATCATGAGGGCTCTACCTTCATGAATGGGATTAGCACCCTTACAAAAGGATTTGAGGTTGAAGGGTGCATTCTCTTGCCTTCTCCATCCCTTTTGCCATGAGAGCACATAGCATTAGTCCCCTCTGGAGGATGCAGCAACAAAGCATCATAATGGAAACAGAACAGCCCTCATCAGACACACAATTTTCTGGTGCCTTGATCTTTCACTTCCCGGCCTCCCAAACTGTGAGAAATAAACTTCTCTTCTTTATGAATTGTATAGTCTTAAGTATTGTTATATAATCACAAATGGTTTAGATAGTTTCTAACCAAGAACATATTTCTTCTACTTTTGTATGCTCAAATGATATTGATAACTCAATACGTTCTTACAGTTTTCTTTATGCAAACTATGTATATTTCTTTGCAGGAGTAGCTGTGGTTGTGTTTTGCTTTGTTGATGTAACAAAAAATTAATTATGTGTTATATTTTCTAAATGGATAAGTTGCTTATGTCAAAACTTTCAATTTGGTATATTTACTAAATGCCATCAACACACATGCACATATGAAAGTAACATTCATTGGGTGTCAGGAAGGTGGGAGGGGTGAGGAGAGGATGGATAAATTCACATCTCATGGGTGCGGCGCATGCTGTCTGGGAGATGGCCATACTTGTAGCTCTGACTTGGGTGGTACAAAGGCAATTTACGTAACCAAAGCATTTGTACCCCTGTAATATTCTGAACTTAAAATAAAATAAAATGAAATAAATAAGTTCTATAGAGCCCATGTGAGATAAGTAAAAAGAAAACAAATCTCAGCACATAGCACATAATAGTAAAATAGCTACAAACATAGAAAAATAAGAGCAAATATAAAATTCAGAGAAAAAAGACATGGTACATTCAATGATGCAACAAATAGAATCCTAAATAGAAACTATAGAACCCAGATGACAACGAGATTATACCTTCAAATTACTGAAAGAAAATGATCTAGAATTCTAAATTCAGCAACAATAATACTTAAAAATTATGTGCATATAAAGAAATTTTCAGATGAACAAAAACTAAGAAAACTTGTAACTAGCAGAAATAATCTAAAACAAATATTAGAAGATTTTCTTCAGGCAGAAAGATAATGTTCTGTGGAAATTCAAAGATGTAGAATGTATTAAAAGGCTAAAAATGTCAATGCATGGGTAAAGATTAGTATATTTTGGCCACACGAACAATAATTATACTTTATTTTGGGATTTAAAATATAAATAGAATTAAAATGCACAAACATCATAATAAAAATAGCAGGATTTGTATACATAGACTTAAAGACTTCTAAGGTTGTTAGCTCATCCAAAAAGTGGTAAAATTTTAAATTTATTTAACATTTTGATGAGTCCAGGATGCATGTTGTAATCTATAGGGCTCCAAATAAAATAATGTTTAATTACTCTAAAATAACGAATGCAATATGGAGAGAAAATGGAATGCAAAGCAAGTAAGACCATCAAAAAACAAGTATAATGGTAAATTTAAATCAAAATATAAAATAAATTACATTAAAGGTAAATGGATTAAATCACCCAATTAAAATACAAATATGGCATCATATTAGATATGAACACAGCCATATGTTGCCCACCCCCATGCCAACTTTTTAATACACATGGGAGTTAAAAGCCAGGCTTTTTACTTAGTTTCCATTGATGCTTCTTGAAGGCAGAGGGGTGCCTCCTTACTGCCAGAGGAGGGTAGAAGTCCAGGCAAAACACTTGATCTCCACTGATACTGCTCTGGTAGGAAGGAGAGAAGGCACCTCATTACCACCATGCAGGGGTTGAAATCTAGGTTTCCTGTTTGGCCACTGCTGATTCTGTAGGGAGGGGGAGGGAGGAATATTCTGTTACTACTGGACAAGGGTAGAAATTCTGGTTCAACCTCTATTGACACCATCCCAGCAGGAAGGAGGACTAGAACAATGGTGAGAGTAGAATTTCAGATTCCCCACTGAATGGTACTCTTGACAACACTCCAACAGCGAGGAGTAGGAGGAGGAGCCTTGTTACTGCTGCGTAGAGATTAGAAATCTAATCTCCCCAACTGGCCTCCACTGACATCATGAGGTTAGGCTAGGAGTGTTGCTCATCATTACCTCTGGGCAGAGGTAAAAGACTAGGCTTCCCATCTAGCCCCATCTGAAATCATTCTGGTAGGGAGCTAGAGGGACACCTTGTCATTGTTGGGTAAATGTGTAAATTCATGCTCCACATTGAGTCTTTGCTGACAGTAATGAGAAGGACATTGTTGTTTGGCTGAAGTAGAACAGTTATCAGAAAAGGTCTCCCCTTTCCAGATCCATTGGTAATCTTTGAGGAAGATTCTCTTGGTTTTTGTTTTTGTCATCGGCATTCACTGGCATTTCTGGGTTGTACACTTCTTCAGCGCCTAGTCCAGAATATATAAGTGGCAGAAGAAAACCCAGGAAATGTATTGCCACATCATTACTTGAATCTCGAAATATCTAGCCAGTCTTCCCTCTTCACTTTTCAGTCTTCTTATATGTGTTTTAGATATGATGTCTAGGGTTTTTAGCTGTACAAACCAGCAGGGATAGGGAAAATGTGTTTGCTTCATCTTTTCTAGAAATGGAAAATCCTAAACATTTAACTTCTAGTATTTATTTTTCCATTCTAGAAATGGAAAATCCTAAACATTTAACTTCTAGTATTTATTTTTCCATTTTATTCAGAAAATGAGACTTGTGATATGTCCATTTGTAATATAGTAAAATTTGTTGTCTAGTTTTTGAGCGTTTTTTCAAATTCCTATTAGTACTTCCATTTTACCTTTTCTTGTTACTATTTCCATTTCCATTTTTTATGACACATTTTAGTGAGATTTGCAGTTTGCCTTTTTATTTCTTGGCTTTCTATAATTTTTTCATTCATTTCAATATTTCTGATTACTTTTTTAATACTTATTGTGCAATCAATTCAAAAATGTATTCCTTGCTTAAACAATATAAACAATACAGAGATATGTACAGCAAAATAAGAATGTTCACTTTCGCACTAAGCCTATATAAAAATATTTACATTTATACATCTTTTCATGATTTTGCATTTTAATCAAAGATAATAGTTATTTGGGTTTTGTCATCTTTTTTGCTTTTCTCTTGAGGAGCTTCCTATGTCAATACATGTAAATATAATATTTTTAATATTGTATTTAATAGTTCAAAGTATCATGATTTATTTAATCACTCTTCATGTTTCTAATTATTAACAATTACCAGTCTTTTAAGATAACATCTTTTGCATATATCTTTGAAACTAAATTCAATATAGCTCATGTAAAAAGGGAAATGAATTGGTTTGTATCAAACGAAGTCCAAAGTGTTATCGACATCAGGCATGGCTGGATCCAGTGTCTTAAGTAATTTTAATAGGTCTCCATCTATCAGTGTTTTCCTCATCTATATGCATTATTCGTTCTCAGAGGTTGATAAATATAGCCCTTCAGATTTCCAAGTCCACATCTCATCACTCCCTCTATCAATAAAAATATATGGAATTTCGTGGAAGGGCTTTAGGTTGCTTTAACATGAATGTACACTACTTTGTGCCAGAAGGTGTAGGCTGCCATCACCAACATCCCTATCAGTAGCACGTGGACTAAAGAAGAAATACATTTGCCTATTGGGTTGTTCACAGATGAAAGTCTAACACACTTTCATCAACAGAGTATATTTGTAAAATTGATTACTTGAAGTGAAAATGCTGATAAATTATTTTCACATTTCAAATTTTGATAAATTCTGTCAATTCACCTTCTTTAATTATTTACATTTCCATCAATAATGTAAAAAGCATATGCTTCTCTACATCTTTTCATACACTGCATATGCTTAATGTTTGAAATTGTGCCAATCTATTAGATAAAATTACTATAGTTTTGTTTAACTTTTCATGTTTCTGATTACAAGTGATGAATATCACTATGATATTGAATAACATAGATTTGATGACATCTTTACAGTTCTAGTTCGGTAGTCTTTTAATTTCGCTATCATTATCTTTATACTTGCAATTATAATTTTATAGAGAATTTCCTCTTGAGGAAGATGCAAACCAGATGTAATTTCAAAAATTCACTTCATTCACTTTATAAAAGTATTTTTAGAGATTTACTCTTTATCTAAATATCTGTGGAAAAGCTCTCTTTTCTGTGTCTTTTGTTAGATTTTTTTCTCTTGCATTGCTCATCCTTGAGTAAGGAAGGATTTATACAGACCTAGTAAACACTGCCACATTTTGCTTGTAGAATCTTCCTCCCAAGTCTAAATCTGAACCGTGAGTTTCCAATACTGAGTGGATTTACAGCTAATGCTGTTCTGCTGGATTGCTCTGGGCTGTTTCATCTCTCAGATAGTTAGTTACCTAACTCTTTGAGAGATGGAATATATAAAAATAAAATTTACTGGTTGTACTGTAATCATAGATCTTCTTATCTCCAATACTTTACTTGTTGGAAGTGTATCTCTCAGGGTACAATACATGATGGAGAATACTTTTTCCTCTACTTCTTTTTGTATTTACAAAAAAAAATAATGTTCACATGAATCCCTTTTTCTAACAAACCTACTTTTTGATAGGAAGGTCATATTTTGGTAATGCTTTGCTAGATATCTTGAATATTATCATTCCTCCTAAAATATGACTGCTATACTCCTAAGGTAATTTAATAAGGATATAACCAAGATATATGGAACCATGTTGATGCACTTTCCACATACAAATATATTCTCATATATACTCAATATAGATATGTTCTCAAATGTATTTCGAGCACTGTGGAAGAAGTGAGAGAAGGAAGACCATGGAAGCATAATTCAGCCGCTCCTTTATTGTTCTCAGTAATTCTTTCCAATCTCCAAGTTTTTATGGTTAATTCTTCTAAACAAAAGTCCAATAATCGACTGAAACCAGCTTTCCCATGAACCAATTTATTAACTGTCAATTGTTCCTCAAATTTGAAGCTTGAAGAGATCTTACTCTTTCTCAACCTCTATCCTAAATGTTCTATAAAAATATTCTGCCCGACATATGGTCATTGTCAAAGAAAACGAAAGCTGGACAATAGTTAATGTGTTAACATATAGCTGCTCACTGCTGAATTCCAAGTACCTGGAACAGTGTCTAGTATATATAAGGCCTCTGAAAGTATTCATTAAAAAAACAGATTTTATTCAGGACTATTGCATTAAGGGAAGAGAGACCAAAGTATAGAACTGGGCTCAATTCCAAATACAACATAAGCAAGTGAGAATTTATAGCCAAGGAGTGGTGTGGAGGTCAATGGATGAAAAATTACTAAGAGGAAACATCAAGAGTGGGAAGGGATTCTGGCTAAAGGAACCTAAAAAGATTCTTACTGAAGACAGGCCAGGGTGATCAGATATCTCCTGGAGGATGGTGGAGGATGAGGAACCTGATCGGATATTGAGGGTGGGGTTCTTGTAAACTAACTTAGCAATGTTCTTGCTAAAACTGGATTTTACAAGGAAATGCACAGTTAGGCCATGGAGAAGCTTTAGACTAAAGGTTTTTACTAAAGTTTGGCCACACAAAGAATCTTTGTCATCAGGTAAGTAAAATGTTCTCCATATCCTTGCATTTTTATCAATGTTTAAGTGCTACTAAAATGCTGTAACCACAGAAACCCACCCAGGTATCTTATTCCTTAGTCCACATCTGCATAACAGGCAATGAAAAATTGAGGTAAGCCAGGAGAAACACTTAGTACACACAATATTTGCATTAGTTAGCCTGGCCAGTGATTTTAAAAATGCAGCAGGAAATAATATTTTTTCCAAATAAAATTGTATGTAAAATTCCATATGTGTAATGCAGATAAAAGAAGAAATTCCTTGTTATTAATATAATTTGGGATGGGGGAATTTCAGGCTATCACTATGCTGATTTTATTTACTAACTTTTTACTCCTTCCTTATTCAGAACCATTGAAATACCGTGTTCCAATTTAGATAATTTTATTCCTTCAAAGTATTTGTAACATCTTCATCCCCATAATATTAATAGAATGTTAACTATCCTCCCTATTGTCAGTCTCCCCCCATTTCACTTTATATAGTCTCAAAGACTAACATTCCCAAGGCATGTATCTTGGCCTCTTTTTCCTACCCCTTCAATAGTTCCATATCTTCTATAAAATTGAATACAATATCCTCAAAGTGTCATCAAAGACTTTTTAAAAGTATATTTCCAAATTCTCAGCCAGATTGACCACGTTATTGGCTAAAAGTGTCTCTGTATTTTACTATGTCCATATTTTTCCTCCTGCTGTTTATTCTGAGTATAATGCCATTCTCTCTGACCTACCTCATTATATTATGTCTGACGTATCTTTGAAGGCTTACATTAAATGATATGGACACAGAAATTGTTCCTATTTTTTTTTCTTTCCAAGATTGGACATAATCTCTTCTTCAAATCTCCTCTAGTTAATGCCTACTGTTTTCCCTGTTTTCTTCTCCTGTATAGAGAACCCCCACTTATCATGTGTAGCCATTTTCTTCCCTCTAACTCTACACAGCTTGGCAATAGATTGCCTGATCTGGTCAATCAGAGCATGATAGAATCCTGATTATAGCAATTACCTCTTGGATAGATACATAATTGAATATGTCTTAATAAGATTATGTTTGGGGATAAGTACAGGAAAAGATATTCTTTCTATTTAGGATACTGACAGGACAAAATAATATCCCGATCTTGCTAGCAGTCATATTGTCACTCTGAAGAAGTCGAAAGCCTAAGATGGAAAAAAAAGAGAGCCAGCACAGATTGTGGGGCCGGAGAATGTAGGAACAAGTGCTGATGATATCATCTGGGCTTCTGTCATCCTAAAGTCAGCAATATCTCTAAGTATTCAGGTTTGTACATTATTAAATTTTGCCTTTTGCTTAATCCATTTAGGTTAGTTTTCTGTCACTAGCAAATGATAGACTACTCAATGATTTTCTCATATAGCACTTTATTTGTGCTTGTTTCTTTGGATCTTAATCAAATTCTAATGTGCTTTCTGGTTAAATTTGCGTGTATTTCCTTTCTATCCCCTTATATTTCTGCCCTCCCACTTTAACGTCCCTCAACCTGTGTACATTTTCTATGAAGCTTCTTATAGGACATTATTCACAATTTTTTCCTA
Source organism: Indri indri (assembly GCA_004363605.1). Classification (NCBI taxonomy): domain Eukaryota; kingdom Metazoa; phylum Chordata; class Mammalia; order Primates; family Indriidae; genus Indri; species Indri indri. Next base: position 123,113 of record RJWJ010000657.1, on the reverse strand, counting down.
TCAAATATTGCAAACATCCTAAAACACAGCAGACAATTGATGCTTGAATTGGAAATAAATCACCACTAATCCATATATCTCTTAGCATATGAAGACAGGCTAAAATAGCAACACTAATCTTGAGTGCAGTGTTTTTATTAGAATAAAAGGCATATTGATGCCATAATTACTTTAAGGCCTATTTTTCTAGTAATTTATCATGCAAAGACTAAAAATATATTATTTCTGTGACCATGACAGTGAATTTCTTTTTAAATTTTTGAAGATTTTTCTGCAAACTTATAGCAAATAGATTCAACTTCAAAACTATGACCTGGTGGAAAATTCTCCCTATCCTTTAGAAGTAGATTTGAACATAACTTACGGTGTACGAACAGTGATGTGCGGTACTTACATCTTTAAGGAAAGCAAAATTAAAGTCAACTATCTCTTGGTGCTTATGCCCTATGGTACTGATTCTTATTTCAAAATCAAACAAGGAATTAAAGTAATTTGATAAAATAATAAACAACTCTACCTTCTGGTAGAATTAGGGAAATCATAAACATTTTCCAGTCAGATGTGTAAGGAGAGAATTAATCATAATTTCTCTATTTCTCTCTTTACTGTATTGAACATCAAAAACAATTAATAGGAAATAATAGACTGACTCTTCGCAAAAAGGGAAATTCTCATGTTTTTAAGTAAAAGTTTAATGAGGCCCTGTGAAAAATCTGAGCCATTGAAAAATAACTCCCTATAGTTTGTGGCAATATAATGGTCCTACTGGCTATATACTTTTTAATACAGATGTCTGGATGGATGTGATCTGTATTGTTAAAAAAATAATGTAAATAGTTCATATCATTGAAAGTTTTTGGAAAAGAAAATGAGGTCATTTTTAATTTTTTTATCACAATATTTGGGGTAGATTACATTCAAATGTATTAAATAGAACCATGGATTTAAGCAAAGCAAAACAGTCAGCAAAAGAAAGAATTGGCATTTTATTCTTTCTAACCATTGCTTTTTGTTAATTCCTCACTTCACAAGGCATGTGATTTTCTTTCAGTCAGAGAGGGACTTTCAAGGAATTAGCCAACCAGCAAGTGTCTATTAAAATAACAGGAGAAAATTCTTTACCTTGTAAACCATAGGGAAATAATGTTTTATAAAACTATAGCAAGAATTCAGCAGAGAAAGCCTTTACGTTTACAATATAGTTGCAACAACTTTGAGCTTGTACGATAGCTATACTACTGCACTTATGCTAAATCTGCTATTTTATTTTAAATTCTTGAGCTCTTACATGAAAATTCAAGCTAAAATCTTATAATGAAGAACCTACTACACATTCAAGTTATTTTCACTCTTTAAATTCATTGAGATGGAAATGTTAATATCAATTCTAAAACTAGAGTATATCTAAGTCAATTGGAACTAATAGAAATAAAGTATCAACATGTTGTCAGTGAAAAAAAATCCTTGTCATATAAGATTCCCCAATAGATTGGGAATTTATCATTTAGAAAACTGGTTAATTTTTGTTTGAAATGATTATAAAATGTAAGTTAAGTGAAGAAGGGGAATAGCCATGTTATTCTTTGAGTATTAGCTCTGGGGAACTGGGGAAGTAGGTCTATGACGGTTTCAATTAGGAGCCATTTATAGTATAGTATATTACACCAGACAGTGGCCTAGCTGAAATGTGCTTGGAGGGCATTAACATTGACCCAAAGGACTTTCGTAGTTCAGCTTCTGTAAAATAACCACACTAAGGATATTTATTTCCCAAGGCAAATGTTCCTGAGTCCAAAGTTATAGAAAAACTTGTAACAAGTAGCAATCACTTGGTAAATTGATTTTAGTTTAGAGTACTTTACAAGACAAGCCAGAGGTATCACAGTTTCTGTACAGGAACTCTTGGCCTTAGAAATGAGCCTGCTTGGGGAGTATCTGAGTACTTTTGTTTACTGAATGTGGATCCCGATATGTTAGAACTTTCTCAGCCAAATTCAGGAATTGTAGTCACCATTTGTTTTGAGACCTTCTCATTTTGTAATAGTAGCAACACAGAAGGGGCATTTTTGTATTTAACATTAAGAAATTCTGTTAGAGTTTATAAAACGAATGTACAATATATAAAATTGTATTTGTTAACTCTGGATAATCTATAATATTTTATTCATAATCACATGTATTCCCACATACACAAAGGTTTCAAGCTATGTGTTAATATATAGTATGTATATATTAATATATAAAATGTATAATATATATTATATTCAATGTATTTATGAATTAAACTTGCATGTCCTACAGGTAAGTATGGTGAGCCAGTATGTAAGCTAATAACTTACTCTACATTGCTTTTTAATTTACCTCTTAAACATTTCACATTTAAAATATTTAATTTTCTTCTACAAAATCTCTCCACAAATCTTAGAAGGTCCTAAACTGTATATGAACAACTTGAAGGATGGATGTGACAAACTCACTCTCTGATAGATCATTCAACTCCAGTTTTGGATATTACTGATGGGAAGTTCTTTTTTACATTAAACCAAAATCAGTCCACTAATAGTTTCTGTTCAGTGTTTTCAATTCCACCTTTTATAGACATATTGTTTTGATTCAAATCCCTACATAGGTAGCTTACACTGAAAGATGCCCCAGGTTGTGCATTTACCTCTAAAAATGTGGCACACAATTTTAGCTCCAGAAATGACTGCCTTGATGAGAAAAAAAATCATTGTTTATGTTTTCAATTTTTAACTTACATTATATAAATTAAATTATAAAATATATTTTAAAATATTTTGACCATTTCATATTTGTTTCATATTTAGCGAAACAAAATTTTGATGAAAAAAGAAAATACTCATTATTTTTTAACAAAACAAAATAATTTAAATAAAAGAATTTGAAATTAGGAGTTAGATTTATTGAACTATTGGGAAAATTTCAGAACAGCCAGTTGCATGTTTTAAAACAATTTTTGTGCTTTTAAAAATGTTTTAAATTCTTATTTCTATAAGCATTTTTAGGTTAATTTGTTAACATGAAGGGACTCTGACACATTCCTAAGGAAATACTATAGTTATAAAACATAAATGTTAATGACAACTCACTATATTATTGAAATTATGTTTAATTTTAGCTTCATACTTAAACATTATATTAAATTTTAATTAAACCCAGTGAAAACTTGTCATTTAAAATGAATAAGGAGTAAATTTGATAAAAATAGCAGTATTTAACTATGATCTTGCAGTAAATACAGCATATTCTTATTATTAACATAAATTAACTCCTATATGGAAAGTTATCCAGGTAGATCAATTTAGAGATTTTAAAACAAAATAATTTTATTAGCTGCTGATAGGTACCAAAATAAAATCTAGTACTTGTACATTTGTGTAATTTCTCTTTTCAATATTTTGAATTTTGTTTCATTTTGTCTGCAGTAGTTTTGTAGTAACTTATTACAAGTATTTTCTTTCTTTTTTAAAATTTTGTGGCTCTCTCAGTCTGTAAGATTGTTTATCAATATATAAATTGTTATGTACAAATAGGTCTAAGAGGAAAAAAGACAATCTAGATTTAGAATGGCCAAAAGTGGAGGGACATTTGGGTTATTATAGAAGATCTGAAACCACAACAGAAATGGTCACTGAACATTCTTTCTGAAAGAGAAACTCAAGACTACTATATCTTTAGATACTCCTATTTTCATAAGGGATATTGACACACAGAAATGAACATCATTAAAGAAACTTCCTGTCCAAAATAGCATAGATATTTGATGTTTGACAAAACTTTAATGATAAGTATTGTCTGGGCAATTACAAATGGATATATATACAAATATATATACACATATGTACATATGTGTGTGATATACATATACATCAGATTATTTTTAAGGTGTATTGTCTTTATTTTTTGTTGTTTAAAATTTTCCTTAAATTTAGCTGTAAAAAAATACATCCACAATTTTTTTTTAATCCCAAACTTATAGCTAATTTTCAACCTGTAGAACCTGGCATAAAACTAGCTTCTAAACCAACACTGTCCAACAGAATTTCCTACTATGTGTGCACCAGAATGGCTTAAATAAAAAGATAGATAGCACCAAATGTTGCCAAGGAGTTAATGCAACCTCAACTTTCATATATTGTTGGTGGGAGTGTAAAATGGTAAGCCAATTTGAAAATCAGTTTGATAGTTTGTCATAAGGTTAAACATGCACCTATGCTATGATCAAGCAATTCCACTCCTACATATTTACCCAAGAAAAATGAAAGCATATGTCTACAAAAAGATATGTTTAAAAATCTTCAGAGCTACTTTATTTTCAAAAGCTACATTCCCTGTCTAAAACACAGGAATAATAGCTTTTTCAAAAACCATTTGCTTGCCAGTTTAATAAGAGGAGTAATCAAAATTTACATCTTTGTTGTTTTTATTGCCTATGAGATTATAGTTATCTCTTTTTCTCATAATGGTATGTCTAATGAAATCAAGGTTCCTTAGCACTAATTATATAAAGAAATAAAGAACTTTCGCATGACTAACTGACATTGATTTCTGTCTTGGTACCTGATGACTATATCCCTGGAAAGTTGTACCTCTATTGATGCCTATGTTAATTATCGGTACTCAGAAAATTTGCAAAGGAATAACCCAGGAGAAGAAAAAAATAAAAAAACATAACTAAGCTAATAAAATTTTAAGATTCGTGTAAGTATAGTTTTATGCCCTATTTATCATCAATAAAAACTTATTCTTGAGGAATAAGCTATATTTTATAGGTTTCTTTGGCAGTAGCATGTAGTGTTCAAAATAGAATTATATTATTTTTGTTTTAATTTTCATTTTGAGTAGTTTTAATGTAAAGTGTGATGAATATTCACTCATAGTCCAAGTTCTATCTGACTCTCATTATGACACCTGGATTGAAAAAAGCATTCTTGCTTTCCTGGAGAGAAGGCATAATTGTATACCGCTCACCATTTGCATTTATACTCTAAGATACTAAGAAAACATCAGACACTTCCTCATTAGATTTGATGACGCATATGGGTCTGCTGTAGTCCAGAAAATGACAATGGATTGGAACTACTTGGATTTGGACCTGATTGAAAGATGGACAAAGAAATTAGGTGGATGGAAATAAAAATGCTTACTATATTATTAATATTAACAACTATTAGAAAATGCATCTAAATTGGGCAGATTTTCTATTGTCAAAATAAGGATGTTAATCCAAATTTTAGTAAGAAAACACCTTGTTCAGGAGGACTGACTATGGCAATGGGAGATGTTCGAAGCCTAAGCCAGAAAGGTCTCAGAAAAGGGGCGCATAAGCACAGCATTTTTTTAATTTCAGAATATCACAGGGGTATAAATGTTTCAGTTACATAAATTGCTTCCGTACCGGTTCAGCCAAAGTTATAAATGTGGCCATCATGCAGAGGGTGTGCACTGTACCCATTAGGTGTGAATTTTCCCATCCGTTCCTGCCACCTCCCACCTGCTTGATTTCCAATGAATGTTATTTCCATGCAAAGACCATGAGTTAGGAAAGAGGAAGTGAGGGCTACTAAAAAACTCCTGGTGATGTCTTGGAACTTACAGGACTGTATCAAGTATTGTAATAAGGGAAAGATTGAGGTGCATAAGCAGGAGTTTGGACCTCGAATAGAGCAAATGAGATACAGTGTGAAAAATTGATGTAAAAAGTTTAACATCAAACTTTGTCAAGCCAGCTTAATGTATGTGAAGCACAGCATTTGATCAGCCTTGTAAATTCCTTCTCATATTCTCAGAGACATTGTTTTTCAACAACTCAGGGATAATGGAAACCCTAAGTAGGGAGTGGCTGAGTGAAATATTCATCATGGTAAGATTTTTGTTGTGGTATTGTTCCTTGAGAACCAGTTGTATACTATGTTGGGCATGCTGCTTGACTGATAATTGTTGGGTGATTCTGTTGATGAGGCATTTGATCAAGGAAATGCCAGTAGAAATAAATGGATTAGTGGATGGATGAGAGAGTGAAATCAGGAATTTATGTTAGGAAGCAACCAGTCAAATGGATTCTAAGACATGGATGCAGAAGAATCGCTTATCGATGTTATGAACATAGCTGTGGTGATGTGATGGATTTCCCAGTTTGAGCACCACACTGTTCCTTCCATGATGGAAGTGGTCCAATATAATCATCCTGCCACATTGTCTGGCTGATCATCCCACTGAACGGTGCCACATCAGGGACTCAGCACTGATCTCTGCTGCTAGCAGATTGGGCACTTAGTAGTGGCTGTAGCCAGGTCAGCCTCGATGAGTGGAGGTTCACATTTTCTAAACCCATGCATAACCTCCATCCCTGCCACCATGGTCACTTTGTTCATGAGCCTATTGGCTAATGACAGAGGTGACTAGGGAAAGAGGCTGATTTGTATCCGCAAATGGATTATCCTAACCACTTGACAATTGAAATCCTCTTATGCTTTGGTCACCCTTTGATCAGTATTCACCTGGGAAACAGATATTTTCATGGTTTTTGCCCCCTCAGAAAGGTCTATCCACATACCTTTTCCTCAAATTTTGGTGTCACCAATTTTCCAATCATGTTTAAGTTCCTGACTATTCAGCCAAACCATTGGCTACAGCACATGAATTCATATATAATCACATTTGTCCTTCCAAGTAAATCAAAATTTTGCCCACTGGGAGGGCTTTCCTTCACCACTATCCTTCAAGGATGTCCCAGAAACAGGCCATAGTGCTGCAACTATCCACTTTCGGGTATTGCCTGCATTTCATACAGAACCATCTGTAAACCAGGCCTGAGTCTTTTCTGCCTCTGTCAGCTGATCATAGTGAACTCCCCATGAGGTCGTAAGTGCAGGCTGGGAAAGAGAATGCAGGGTAGCAGGAGTGGGAACCATGGGTATTTGGGCCACTTCTCCATGTAACTTGTGTTTTGAGGGCCTACTTGGGCTCATTCTTACATATACAATTTTCAATTGTCGATAGAGCACTGCTGTGCACACGCAACTTTATGACTTGGTAGGTAAGATAGTACCCAATTTGTGATGGTCACCTTAGGTCAAATGGTAACTTGGTAACCTACGGCTAAATGTTCAGTCTCTATTAAGACCCAGTAGCAAGCAAAAAGCTATTTTTTTTTTTCAAAAGGAGAGTAGTTATAGGCAGAGGATTTCGGGGTTCTGCTTCAAAATCGTATGGTTCTGAACTGTGATTCACCTACAGGGGCCTGCCAAAGCCTAAAAACAGCATCTCTATCAACTACAAACAGTTCAAATACCTTTGCATCTGCTAAGTCATAGGGCCCAAGTGGCAGAGAAGCTTGCAGAGCAGCCTGGACCTGTTGCAGAGCCTTCACTTATTCTGACCTCTCCTCAAAACTGACAGCTTTTTGAGTCAGTAAATGGGTGAGAGTAACCCATCCAAATGAGGAATATGTTGCCTTCAAAAATCCAAGAAGATACAATAGACTTTGTAGCTCTTTTTTGGTTGTAGGAAGGGCTAGATAAAACAACTTATCCTTCACCTTAGAAGGATATCTCAACATGCCCAACACCACTGGACCCCTAGAAATTTCACTGAGGTAGAAGGCCCCTGAACTTTTGTCAGATTTATTTCCCTCCCTCTGACATGCAAATGTCTTACCAGTAAGTCTAGAGTAGTTCCTTCCTTTTGCTCAGTAGGTCCAATAAGCTTAATGCCATCAGTGTAGTGGACTAGTGCGATGTCTTACGGAATGGAAAGCCTATCTAAATTTTTATACCACCTGTCAGCCTGAAGGAACAACATAAAGTTGCTGTTGCCAAAACCTGGAGAGTTTATAATTGTGCGCATGTGAATGCTTGCCAAGAGCTGGAAGCTTAGGTAAAGGAGTGCAAAGCATTGAGAGCACAGTAACCAAGACCTTGTAGAAAAGCAGCAAGGGGGGGCTGAATACACTAATCTCTCTCTTTTCCTTCCTCTGATCTTCTACCAGTGCAATCTACCAGGAAATCAGAAGGCGAGAGATTTTAGATAATAGAATCCATAGAACTCATCTTCACAGGGAATAGAGTGGGATAAAGAAGGGTGAACCCAAAGGTGTAAGTGGAGAATAGCTAGCAAGCTAAGAATGGGATATGGTTTTCTGTGGTGGTTTTCCTAGTTTTAGCAAACTAAACAGACATCTTCCCACTGCCCTAAAGAGGCATTCTCCGAGCTTTAAAATTGGAGTCTGCAGAAGGAAGATCAATGGCATTTTTTTAGTGTGCACTTACAGAGTTGTTTATACAAGCTACCTAAATATAAATATACCACGGCTTAAAAGTTATTAGAGTTGCTGCATTTGTCTGAATTGTGGCTACTTAAATATTTCTGAAACTGGAAAGGGATTGTGACAGATATCCAAAAAACTAAAATGAGGTCTCATTAGTCATTGGACTAAAAGGGACTCCTGGACCCATCTAATATGTGTCCTATGAATCCTTAGTGTACATATCTACTATACAAGTTTGTGTTCTAAATTCAGCATGTACACAGAGACAGGTACCCAGTTAAAGATAAATACAAAAGTATACATATAAGGATGTGTGTATGCAGCACTGCAATTTATCTTGCCATTTTGGTTCACCATTCCAAGTCAGGTGGAGTTTTACTTCTCCAAAAATGTTCTCCCAAATCTCTGAAATTTTGTTGGGGCTAATTATGTATATAATTCAAATTTTTGTTAACACCAGAAGGAAATTAATAAATAGTGAAGAAGAAAAAGAAAATAATGCATTTAATTAAGTTGAAAGCATATAGAAAATAACTCTGAACTAATATATGACTTTGAGTATGTATAGATAAATTAACAATGTTCTTTTTGTGATATAATATTTTACAGAAATCTTTATAGGTTAACACATACCTTTATATATATGAGATGTGTTTGCAATTCCAATCCATATTTCTAATATTGTATTGTGGTACATACAGGTAAAGATGTTTTCCCTGACTCCTTGTTGCTTTTTTAAAAAACTTTGGTGAGGATGGATTTTTAAAAGCTTAAATTGAAAAATTTCTAGTGAGAGCCTTTTTTTCTTTAGAGACTTCAAGTGTTCACCTATTTTTATGAATATAATAGTGGAAGCAAATAACAATAATGTTGCTATATAGTTCATTTCTTCTTAGCCACATTCCCATGACAACAACTAAAAGTCATTCACATTTCAGAAAATATTAAAAGATAAATGCACCATAATTACTTAGAATTTCCTGATCCTATGAAAGACAGAAACCTAAAAATAAAACGTTACTGGAAAAGTAAGAATTTATCTCCTACTATTTCATTTCTGTAATAATTTACGCATTATTGGTTTATTAGTAAACATTAGCATTGAGTGCTTCTTTTAAAGCCACGTTCATATTTTCCATCAATGCAAGCAGTTGCATTTTCTTAGATCTGACTGCCACCATTACTGAATTTCTTAAATTTATCCCTGTTTAAACATAAATTCACATTTTATTTATTTTTGTTTAAATTTCAGAATATTATGGGGATACAAACACATTTTAAATACACTACAAATTGAAGTCTGTCCCAATGCACGAATATTCAAATTTGACCAAATTCAGTCAAAATACAATATAAAAACTGTATAAATCAGTGGCAAAGCTTCTATGTGAGTTCCTTAATTATAGATAGCCTTTGTGTGGTGGCTTTTTCAAATGCTGACTGTAGTAGGCATGTACTGGACATGAGAGCAGGCTCACTGCTTTCATCTCTACAAGGAAAACTGGAAAACACTGATGAAGAAATTGAAAAACATCCCATGCTTATAGATTGGAAGAATCTATATTGTTAAAATGACCATATTGCCCAAAGCAATTTATAGATTCAATAAAATTCCTAAGAAAATATCGACATAATTTTTCACAGAATTATGACCCTAAAATTCATATAGAATCAAAAGAGAGCCCAGATAGCCAAAGCAATCCTAAGTGAAAATAACAAATCTGGAGGCATCACATTACCTGACTTCAAATTAAACCATAAGTCTACAGTAGCCAAAACAGCATGGCACTGGTTAAAAATAGACACTTACATTAATAAAACAGAATAGAGAATAAAGAAATAAAGACACCTAAAATCACTTCATCTTTGATAAAGCAAACAAAAACATACGCTAGAAAAAAGACATCCTATTGAATAAATGGTGCTAGGAAAGTTGGATGGTCATATGCAGAAGAAGGATACTGGATTCCTGTCTCTCATCATATACAAATATTAACTCAAGATGGAAAAAAGACTTAAATATAAGACCTGAAATTACAAAAATTCTAAAAGGAAACCTAGGAAAATCTCTCTTGGACATTGGTCTAAGCAAATAATTTATGACTAAGACCCCAAAAGCAAAAACAAAGAAATGGGGCTTAATTAAACTACAAAGCTTCTGCACAGCAAAAGAAATAATCAACAGAGTAAACAGACAACATACAGAATGGGAGAAAATATTTGCAAACTATGCATCCAACAACAGACTAATATCCCAAATCTATAAGGAACTCAAAAACTCAATAAGAAAAAAACATTAAAAAGTGGGCAAAGGATATGAACGGAAATTTTTAGAAAGAAGAGAATCAAATGGCCAACTTGCGTATGGAAAAATGTTTAACATCACCAATCATGAAAGAAATGCAAATTAATATCACAGTGAGATATCATTTTACTCAAGTCAATAATAATAGCCATTATTAAAAAGTGAAAAGGCAATAGATATTGGGGAGGATGTGGAGAAAAGGGATTACTTGTATACTTTTGGTGAGTTTGTACATTAGTCCAACCTCTCTGAAAAACAGTATGAATATTTCTCAAAGAAGTTAAAAATATATATCTACCATTCAATCCAGCAATTCCACTACTGGGTATTTCTATCCAAAGGAAAATGAATCATTATATATATTGCAGCACTGTTCACAATAGTCAAGATACGGAATGAACATAAGTGTTCATCAGTAGATGAGTGGATAAAGAAACTGTGGCACGTATATACCAAGGAATACTACTCAGCAATAAAAAAGGATGAAATCATGTCTTTTGCAGCAACATGGATCAAACTGGAGGCCATTATCTTAAGCCAAATAACTCAGACACAGAAAGTCAAATACCACTTGTTATCACTTATAAGTTGGAGCTAAACGAGTACATACGGAAATAGAAAATGGAATAGTAGACATTGGAGACATGGAAGGGCAGAAGGATGGAAGTGTGGGAGAGGGACATAGGAGGAGAAATAACCTAATGGCTACTACATACACTAATTGGGTGAGAGTTACACAAAAAGCCCAAACATGACCCTTATGCAGTATATCCATGTAACAAATCTGCATATGTATCCAATAAATCTCTTTAAAATACTATAGAAACCAAAGAAGCAGAGGTTTCTTGTCACTATTTAAAAATTGGTAGACATTCACTAAGCATCAACTTGTGTCTAGTAGTGTTTTATGTCATCAGGGCATAAAAATAAATAAAGCACACTTTCTGCCAAAGACAATCAGTCTAGAGAACCCCTCCATTGGAAAAATATAATGCCGTGTGATTAGTATTATATTTAAAAGGCTAGAGAAACACATAGGAAAGAGTTTTCTGTCTAAAATTATCAGCATTAACTATAAAGAAATGATGTTATTGAAGTAAGGTTTTCACAAATAAAATTTAAGAATGCCATTATAAAAAGAGGATACAGCATAAACCAAGGCTTGGAGCCTTAACATTACTTGTTTCCAGGAAATAAGGAATAGTCCAACGTGTTTAAGACTTATGGTATAATTGAGGTGGTGACTACCAATACAGTCTGCAACTAAGTTTAGAAAGACCACGTAGGATATTATAGTTTATCTTGTGAAAAATAAATAATATTTTTAAGAATGCATGACTCCATGTGTTTTCTTTTTCCTAGGCCAGAAACATTGCCTAGATAGTATGGGTGGAGTTGGGGATGGGACAGTTTAAAACAATTAGAATAGAAGAAAAAGTCAATATTTATCTTTTTGTTTGGGTTTCAATATACAATCTTGCAGCAAGATAAGTTTGTGAACCAAGTTTGGGGAGAGAAAAATAGATATAGGGAATAGAGATGAGGTAGAGGTAGAAATAAAGGTGGAGACATGGATAGAAATAAAGGTATTGAAAACCAGTTCTGGGTGTTTTGGTTGGGTTAAGCTGGATACCAAGCAACTCCAAAATTTCAGTGTTGTGAGAAAACAATGCTTATTGTTTCCTTCCTACTGCTCGACTATTACAGATCAGTAAAACACTGCTCATACTAGTCATTTAGAAAACTAGGCTCATAAAGGCAAAAATCACAGAGGCAGAGAGTGTAATAAACTATGTGATGGTATTAAAACTTCTTCACTGAGTTGACACATATCACTGCCTTTTGAATTCCTTGGACAAAGGAAGTCAACGGGTTCAATTTATTTTCAATAGGTAGAAAAACTATAATCCTACTCTGACCTCGGAATGAAAGAACTAACATTTAAGAACAGCCCTAAGAAATACCATACTGGGGAACCCATGTTGTGGAGTTTCTTCCACAATGGAAAAAATGTCCCATTTACCTAAAATGGCAAAGCCACAAACCTTGTTATTCTGATTTAAAACACATGAATCCTCTTGAATGAATGGTAGAAAGAAGAAAATGAGATAAGAAAGGAGGAGAAAACATGGCTTTTAATACCCATTTCTGGATTTTAAGTGTTGGGAATAGATGATTTCTAGTCTGTCCCTTTTCCATTTGCTGTAGAGAAGGGTAAATGGCCACTTCAAAGAACATAGCGGTAGGCAGATGAAGGTTAGTATTAAGCATTCCTGAGCCACTCTTGATATTATATCAGTGTAAATAAACCCGTGGCATACATACCACTGGTCTCTGGGAATGGTATATATATATATATAGCTGACATGTGATTAAACAATCATTATATGGGCCCAGATACAGGCCATGAGAGAAATTCAGAAGTCCAAACGAGACAAAGTTAGGTATATAATATAACTGAGCTATGGCTAACTTAAAAGTACACAATTATAACTTTTATCATCTTCCAACTTTAGTAAATAATGATCACAAAGACACAAGACATTATCATTCAATCCAGAGAAGCCAAAGGATGTCATGAGGCTATGAGGCCCATTTATCTCTGTATACATGAGCTACATGAAGCCCAACCTTCCCCATATACTTACTCCTTTGCAGGGAAGCAGGGGCCGGGAAAGAAATTATCAGAAAATACGAGCTTAATTCAAAGGAGTAATTGAGTTTCCTGTGAATATAATATGTTCTTTTTACTCTAGGGACTCTTAAACTTTTCTCTTTGTCTTTTAGCAATTCTACTCCCATGTACCTTGATGTGGCCTTTTCATTTTTCCTGCTTAGGTTTAACAGCACTTCTTGAATCAATGAATTTCATGTCATTTTCAGTTTTGAAATATTCTTAATAAGTACTGTAGTTTTCCTTATCCATGGAGGATACGTTCCAAGAACCTCAGTGCATGCTCAAATCTTCGAATAGTACTGAACCATATATATATATATATATATATATATATATATATATATATATATATACACTATGCTTTTCTATCTGGTAACCAAGAAGGCTACTAAGTGAACAAGGGGTAGGTAGAGTATACAGGGTGGATACAATGGACAAAAGGATGATTCATGTCCTGGGCAGAATAGCACGAGATTTCATAATGCTACTCAGAACGGCACACAATTTAAAACTTACGCATTGTTTATTTCTGGATTTTTTGCTTAGTATTTTCAGATTGACAACAGGTAACTGAAACCATGGAACGTCAAACTGTCGATAAGGGGGGACTACTGTATCTCCTCAATTACTCCTTCTGGTCTATCTTCTCTCTCATCTCCTCTTAGAATTCAATTAATTATAAAATAGGGAATTCCATTGTTTCCTGTACAATTTTTAATGTTTCTAACTCTTTAGTGTTCTTCTATAGATATTTCCTTCTTCTCAACCTTCTAGTTTATTAATTCTCTAGTGCACACTTCCTAATCTGCTATTAAACCAACTATTAAGATCTTAATTTCAATTATTTTTTGAAGTTTTTGATATCTTGATCTTATAGTTAATAATCATTTTCTATCTTTTAAATTGCTGACCATATAAATCATAGTTATTTTAAATATTCAGATATCCCTGTTATCTGTATATACTGTGAATATAATTCCATTTCTTTTTTTCTTTTAAAAAATTGTCTTCTTGTATCTCTACATTATTTTTTTATTATTTCAGAATATCAGCAGGGTACAAATGTTTTTGGTGACAAGGATCGCTTTTGTAATGCTTGAGTCAGGGTTATAAGTGTGCCCATCACCCTGGTAGTGTTCATTGTACATGTTAGGTAGGTTTTCATCTGTCTCCTCCTCCTTATTCCCCCCCAGTTGATTTCCAATGAGTTATATTTCCCTCTATGCACATGTGTGCTCATCAATTAGTTCCAATTTAATTGCAAGTATATGCCATGTTTGGTTTTCCATTCTTCAGATATTTCACTTAGGATAATGGTGTCCAGTTCCATCCATATTGTTGGAAAAGGCATTAAGTTATCCTTCTTCATGGCTGAGTAGTATTCCATGGTATGCATATTCCACATTTTGTTAATCCATTCATGAACTGATGGGCACTTGTGTTGAATCCACATCTTTGCAATTGTGAATTGTGTTATAATAAACATTTGAGTGCAGGTGTCTTTTTTTTTTTTTTTTTTTTTTTTATAAAATGACTTCTTTTCCTTTAGGTATATATCCAGTAGTGGGATTGCTGGATTGAATGGTAGGTCTACTTTTAGTTCTTTGAGGAATCTCCATACTGTTTTCCATAGAGGTTGTACTGATTTGCAGTTCCACCAACAGCACATAAGTGTTCCTTTCTTTGTGCGTCCACACTAGTATCTGTGGTTTTTGTACTTTTTAATAAAAGCCATTCTAACATGAGTAAGGTGATATCTCATTGTGGCTTTAACTTGCATTTCCCCAATGATTAGTGGCATTGACCATTTTTTATATGTTTATTGACCATTTGACTATCTTCTTTTGAAAAACTTCTGTTCATGTCTTTTGCCCACATTTTAATGTTTTTTTTTTTTCTTGCTGATTTGCTTGAGTACTTTGTAGATTCCGGTTATATTTCCTTTATTGGATGTATAGTTTGCGAATATTTTCTCCCATTCTATAGGTTGTCTATTTGTTTTGTTGATTATTTCCTTGGCCGTGCAGAAACTTTTTAATTTAATCAAGTCCCATTTATTTTGTTGTTGCTGCTGCGATTGCCATTGGGATCTTCTTCATAAATTCTTTGCCTAGGATGAGGCAAAGAATTTACATTATTTTTTGAATAAGTGCTGGACTTAAATTTCAAAATGTGTGAGACAAGATATGGCTGTTCTTCTCTTCATCCAGAGAATATTTCATTTTGCTTCTGCTGTGCAGCTACTTTAGCAATGTTATATCACTTTAATTCAGCCAGGTATTAATATAATCCAAAGATGAATTTCGGTCACTATGTGTCCTGGTCTATTTCCATTTCACTCTTATGTTTAGTTCTTTAGGGTACCCAACTAAAGAAATATGTACTGAGGTATCTTCATTTCAATGGTTTATATGTTTCAATATTTTCCCAGCATTTTGAGTCAAGCAAAAATCCCTTTTGAGCATCTCTCAACATCTTAGCTGCTGATCCAGGAATCAGAAAATGCCTTTGGAAGAAAAGTGACACCAGACACTATGCTCACTTATCTTGGTTTATTTTGTTATCTGCACACAGGCCTGAAAATGCTTATACTTTACTAGCTCTCTGCTATTTTCGAACATTTTAAAATTGTTTTGTCTAAGTTTTCTGGTAGTTATCAGCTTTATGGTTAGTCTGAAACAACCTAATCCACCCATTTTTTTCATATAAATTTTTGACAATATAATCCATCTATGTTTACTTGACATATGTGACTGCAGTGTGAATAAATTGTACAGTCCTGCCACACCTGTAGGCTATGACGTTTGCCACCAGGAAACAAAAAATTGATAAAATCTGTGGTTTAAAAGGATGATCCTGGTGACTATGAGAAAAATGGATTGCAATTGAGTTAAATTGGAGTCAGAATATCAGAGAGTAAGTTATTGCACAGAAGATGATGGGTGAGAATTAGAGCAATTGAATCAGAAATAAGGTAATAGAGATTTGTTTTTAGTTGTCTTTAAAAAGAATCAACTGGTGAGTGGACACGAGATGAGGTTTTATGTCAATACTTACTTTGTGGACATGCCATGGTCCTGAACTTGAAAAATTGAGTGGTGAGGCAGTTTTCCAAGCTAAGAAAATCAGTAGGAAAAATAGTCTTTTTCACGGAAGGTAAGGTGTTGAATTTTGACCTTGTTAAGTTTGAAGTTAACAGACCCTTCTGAAAAGTAAAAAATATGGGGATAGGAAGATGGTAATAATGTATTTCAATACCTTCGTTTCCAGTTTTTCAACCCTTTCAAATTGAATCTCAATGAAATGCCATAAACACTTAAGCACTTTTATACAAAATATCGTGCTAAGGGCTGTGGGATATAATGTGTTTTAGTCCGTTTTGTACTGCTATTACAGAATACCACAGACTGGGTCATTTATTATATAATGGACAAAAATTTATTTACCACAGTTCTGGAGTCTGGGAAATCCAAGATTGTAAGGGGTCAGAATCTGGAAAAAGCCTTCTTGCTGCATCATATCATGGTAGAAAGTAGAAGGGCAAGAGAAAGAGCCCACTTCCAAAAGCCCTTTTATTAAGATATTAAACCCACCCATGAGGGTGCAGCCCTCAAGCATTAATCACCTCTCAAAGGTCCCCCCACTTAAAACTGTTACAATGGCAACTAAGCTGCAACATGAGGTTTGGAGGGAACACACATTTAAAACATAGCATAATGCATGTCCTCAAAATATTTTGAAAATAGTGGGTAGGTTTGGAGATACATTTAAGCAAAGACTCATAATACATTCAAGTCTTGTGATTCCTAATTTAGGGCTCTTTCCTCTATACTATGAAATGTGTGAATGGAAGTTGGTGGGTTAGGTATAATAGAACTATAAAAGTAAAATCAGTGTGGTTGGTCTTTGAAAGGTTATGAGGAAGAAGTTAGGTCATGCTTAGAGAGAGAGAGACTTAAAAAATAATTGTGATTTTCTAGGTAATATGAATACATGAATAGTGATGTCAATGTAACAGAATATAAGAGATTTAAAAGATGGTATATTTTATTAGCATCTAATAATTTTTGAGGGTCCAAATAAATCTCTACATGGACATTAGACAAAAGGGTGATTAATTCTAGAGTTTGGAAAATCATGATTATCTTATAGAAGATATGGTTTGGCAAAATATGCATTGATATACTATCTCGTTTTTGATGCTATCAATATTTACACAATTTATATTGAATCTTTTGGCAAACATCACACTGTTCTATTTTCAGGCAAATAAAACCACTGGATTGCTTTCAAATAGCTGATAAGTTAATTCTTAAATTAATTATGATTATAAAATTTGGGTTTCTGAAACTGAATAAAGGCATGCAACATCTCTATATTAATTTTTTTTACCAACGTGTTTCTTATTTTTAAAGAAACTGAGTGAAACAGTATACCTTTCAGTGTTTCATCAGCCTTGCAACCATAAAATTAATTGGTTCCTAAAATATCCAAAACTTTTAATTTCATTTTTGTGAAAGGAAGTCTTCCAATATGAGGTTGCATGCATAGACAAATGTTAAAAATAGATATTGAAACAATAGATACAAGAAAAAAAAACCACCACTGGGTATGAAATGGTAAATTTCCATCACACATATTGAAAATAATACCACATTTATGGTGGGAGGAATACCCTGATGTGCTAATTGCTCTATATTTATTCCTATCACCCATGTGCTTAGAAAAACACCAGTGGATGATGAAAAACTGCCTTTTGGACATTCTGTAACTTCATCAATTCTCTGGATGGTCTGGCTTGTACATTCTGTCAATCAACTATTACAGTGTTCACTGTCTACAAAAATGGACACATACTGGCATTTCAATTTTTAACAATATCCTTATTCTGCCACTGAGTATGATAAAATGTTTCCTGAGCTCATGAATCACTATAAAGATGCTTCGTAAAGCCACTTGCAAAAGTCATCTCAGTGTTGCATCATTCTAAAGTGACTTGACCACAAACGTTGACATGGGAGAATTAAATGTAAGATAGCTATTTTATTTCTATGAGTGGAACTTATAAGTATCAGAAGGGTAGTTTTATGTCCTCCATCTGGTATTTTAGAAAAACCACTGAGGATTGCATGAAGCAGTCACTGGCTGATTTTACAATTTCCTTTTTGATCTTAAGTAGTTTAATTTTTATTAAAAAAATGAAAATTGTCAAATGCATAAATATTTAAAATATGAAATTGCATATTTTAATTAAAATATTAGGTTAGGAAACCATAAAAGTGAATAAATTCATAATATTCAAGGTTGCATAAAGGGGTATGTTAAATTTTGTTAAATCAAATAGAAAAGAATTCTAGGGTTAAGTGTTAACAAAGAGAAATTCACATAATGACAAGATTTTGTCTTGCAACATGAAAAAGAGAATTGTTGCACAGAAACCAATAGGAAGAGAGATAGTTCTATCAATCTGGAGCATGTTCCTGTGAGAATAAGAAAGAGTCTAGGGAAGAAGGATAAGGAAGTAACTAGGGAAGGAGGAAAGGTAAGTGATTTAGGGGATGTGTCAATGATTCCTTGAGAGACAATGGAGAAGTTCATGTTCCTATTGATGTTTTGCAAAGGCAGAGAAAGAAGTGAGTATCTAAGGATCTGTGGGAAGGAAAGAAGAAAGAATGTAAGAGAGTCAGACACAGAGACACATCAAAAGAAAAAAAAAGACATGAGTCAAGACATAGAGATAGGAACTGAGAACAATAATGAAATATAAGGAATTTTAATTTATCAATGTAAAACTAATCCTTCAGAAGAAAGAATACATACTTTTGATTCAAGCAATTGAAGGCTTAATTGTGCAATCATAGTCAAGTTAACAAACCGCTGAGCTTAAGTTTCCTCACATATAAAATGGTATTACAAAAACCTACCTCACAGTGTTACTGTGAAGATAAAATATGTCAAGTAACTATAAATGCATGTATAATAAAAGTAATTAAATCTGAATAAGCTCTGTAAGTTGTCAATATTCTGGTTTTGATATTGTAGTATATTTATGTAAGATGTTAACACTGAGGGAAGTTGGGGGAAGGATGCATGGGACCTCCCTGTACATTTCTTTAAAACTTCCAGTGCATCTATAATTATTTCAAAATAAAATATTTTAAAAAGTAGGCTGGTTTACTTACAAGTAAAAAAAGTACTTTGAATAAACTTTGTATTTCCCTCACGACATAGGAATTCATGGAGACTCTAATTCATGGACACAGAGTAGTGTAGCTTTATACCCAAACCATCTCATTTTGTTGTTTAACAGTTGTTATATTGACAAAGTCTTCCCATACATTGGAAATTGATGCTATTGCCGATTTATTTATATCTTCCACCAGAATTCCTGACTGTCCTGCTACACGATTCCAGCTTTGCCTCTTGGATTATTCTTTAGAGAATCCAAGTATCATAATGATACAGACAGGTATAATTATAGCTAAATAAAATTGTTTCCTACTGGGAAAATAAGGAGAATTATTCTACAAAGGTTAGCACTAGGGAAAGTGGTAGAAGACGATGGCAGAAATTATAGGGAGAGAGATTTTTGCTATATTTATGTAAAATTTCTTTAAGCAATTTGAATTGAAAAATGAAATGTAGTTCTGTTTGACATGGTGAATATGCATCACTGGATATTTTCAAACAGGTTGAACCACAGAGGTTTTTGCTCACTGTTTTATCTCCATCACCTTGCACATTGCCTATCACTTTAGTAAGGGTCAAAATTATTTTTGAATCAAAGACTAGATGACTAACTTAATGACTGACTAACAATGAATGAAATCATTTGTAGAAGAGACTCCTACAAGAAGACACAAGAGGCAGCTTTTTGTGGTCCCATATAGCTGTGAGGTTTTATGAATCAAAACATGGGTGTTGGAGACCCACGCGTAAAACCTAGAAATAGGAATGTGGGTTCCAAATCAATGGTGCTTATACAGAGAGCTTTATGAAGTTAGTCCTAGACTGAATTTAAAATATGGGAAATGTGGAAAGAGAAATAGAGTTATGTGACAAGATAGAAATGAAACAGTCATAAAGGTAACAAAAATTAGATAACATGCCCCAGAGACTAGCATTGCTTTTATACCCTTTGTCAGCAGCAAGATTTCCAAGCCCATGGTGGGAAATGAGGCTTAAAGCAGTACTGGAACAATGGCAGTGAAGCCAGTAGAGAATTTTTTTCCTACGTAAGGATTACTCTGTTGGTCTGGTTGAACACTGCTTTGTCTCTCATATGGAAAATTAATTCTAACAGAGAACTGAAATTTGAAGTAAGAGTAAACAGTAGAAATCATCGGATTCTTGTTCCGGGTCTTCATTTGTCAAAAAAGGACTTCACCTGGGGACATGAACAAGGAAAGAACTTCACCACTGTCTGAAATGAACATTACATAACCTGTCAACTCCCTAATCGCAGGTGTGGGTGGACCTGAAAAATAACTGTGAAAGAAATAAAATTGCAACAACCAATGTCACTTAGATAATCACTCTAACACTCGCCTGCTTCCTGCTTAAAGAGAACTAGCAGCAGATCTGTTCACAACATCACTAAAAGTCTTCGCAAAGAATAATCCACAACAAAAACGAGACTCCTTTTTAACTATAATAAAATAAAAATATATGTTTTGTATTGACAAACATATAATGCCAATATTTTTTTCTTTACAAAACCATATATAGTCACAGATATTTTGAGAATGTTCTACTACATTTGAAATTATTTTCCACAACCAAGGTTGCCTCTAGTTTCCTGATTATCTGAATATTTAGAATCTTTAGTGATTCGATCTATGTTTTCCAGAGTTAAAATTTATTTTTATCACAATGGTCCACTAATAAATGTAATATATTATTTAATGTTTACAATAAACTTGTAAATTTTTTTATTATTATTTCAGCATATAATGGGGATATAGATGTTTAGGTTACATATGTTGCCCTTGACCCCCTCTCCCCTCCAGTCAGAGTTTCAAGCGTGTCCATCCTCCAGATGGTGTGCATCGTACTCATTATGTATGTATATACCCATCCTCCACTCTCCCTCCCATCTGCCCGATGCCCAATAAATGTTATTCTTATATGTGCACTTAGATGTTGATCAGTTAAAACCAATTTGCTGGTGAGTACATGTGGTGCTTATTTTTCCATTCTTGGCATACTTCACTTAGTAGAATGGGTTCCAGCTCTGTCCAGGAAAATACAAGAGGTGCTATATCACCATTGTTTCTTATAGCTGAATAGTACTCCATGGTATACATGTACCACATTTTATTAATCCACTCATGTATTGATGGGCACTTGGGTTGTTTCCACATCTTTGCAATTGTTAATTGTGCTGCTATAAACATTCAAGTGCAGGTGTCTTTTTTATAGAATGTCTCTTGTTCTTTTGGGTAGCCCAGTAATGGGATTCTTGAATCAAATGGTAGATCTACTTATATCTCTTTAAGGTATCTCCATATTGCTTTCCACAGAGGTTGCACTAGTTTGCAGTCTCACCAGCAGTGTATGAGTGTTCCTGTCTCTCCACATCCACACCAACATTTAAAAAATGCTCAACATCTCTAATCATCAGGGAAATGCAAATCAAAACCACAATGAGATCTCACTTAGCTCCAGTGATAATGGCCTTTATAAACTTGTAAATTATTGCTCCTATTTTACCTATGTGGAAACAGAGAATGATTGCTTAAGATCACGTTGATAATAAGTAGCAGGAACTTCCACTTCTGACCAAGAAGGATTATCAGGGTTCAGCTTCTCTTTCTTGTCTGAAACATACACAAAATGGGCAAAATATATAAATCAGCAATTTTCACAAAACTGTTCATCAGGAAAAGAATGACATTGGTCCGAGATGGGAATCAAACATAGTGAGCCCTGATTGCCCCAGATTATTACATTAAGGACGTGTCCTGGACACAGTTTACGGAGACAGGATGTAGGCAGAGCTCAGCAGACTCGCTAAGGTGAGCAGGGGGAGTTAAGTGGGATGACCAAGGCAGCTATATTTCACAGGACAGAGTAAGAGAGAGGAGAGGGCATCACAAAGACAGAATTCCAGAGATTTGCAGTATCCATTTGAGTCAAGAATTCCGACTGACCAGTCAGGTATTTAGCTGAGTACTGATTAGCACATGTGTGTGAGGAAACAATTGGAGATTAGGAAAAGTTCACTCAAAAATATTGGCAGAAACCGTGCCTTGTTCTCACACAGGGCTGAGAATAGTGTTTTATCCTACAAACAACACAGGAACACCCTATGATTCTTGGGACCTAGGGTTGGAACACAGAAGTGTCTTGTCTTGATGTGGATATACACTAGGGCAGCCATTAAAAAAAAAAACAGACTGGGTGGCTTAAACAACAGACATGTATTTTCTCACAGTTGTGGAGGATAAAAATCTGTGATCAAGGTACTGGCAAACTTGGTTTTTGGTGGGGGCTCTCTTCCTGGCTGGTAGGTGGCCATCTTCTCATTGTGTCTTCACATGGTTTTTCCACTGTGCTTGTATGAAGAGAGGGATCTCTGGTGATTCTTCTTCTTTTTATAAGGACATCAGTCTTATTGAATTAGGTCCCTGTCCTTAGGACCTCATTTAATCTTAACTACCTTCCTTAAGGCTCTGTCTACAAATAGTCACATTGGAGGTTTGGGATTTCCTATAGACTGAATGTTTATGACTCCCCCAAATTCATATGTTGAAACTTAATCCCCAAAGTGATGGTGTTTGGAGATGGGGCCTTTGGGAGATAATTAGATCATGAAGATGGAGCCCTAATGAATGGAATTAGTGCCATTATAAAAGAGGTCCCAGAGAGCTCTCTCACCAATTCTGCCATGGGTGGACACAGCATGCAGATGTTCATTTATAAGCCAGGAAGTGAGTAAGTTAGCCTTCACCAGAGACTGAATCTGCCTGCACTTTGATCTTGCACTTCCCAGTTTTCAGAACTGTGAGGAATACATTTCTGCTGTTTAGAATCCACTGGCTTATGGTATTTTGTTATAGCAGCCAGAATAAACTAATATATCCTTCAACAAGTGAATTTTGAAGGGACACAATTCGGTTCATAACAGTGGGGAATATTTAACCATAGAATGAGAAATGCTCTGGATTCACCTGGACTTCTTTTTCTATGGTAACATCCACTTATTAATATTTATTTATTCATTTATTTATTTTTGGTTTTTAAATTGTTTTATGTCAAGAACTTAATTTTTAATGGACACTTTGTACATATTTATGGTCCCTTAGATTTCTTAAAAGCAAAACCAAAAGGATTAAAATGTTTTCAAGTAACTTAACTGAGCCCTAAAATAAAATTCAATAATATTCTTAAAATATACAAAAATATCCAGGAATCAATAAGATAAAATTCAAAATGTCTGGCATGTAATAAAAAATCACCAGGTATGCAGGGTAGCAGGGAAATACAACTCATAAGGAGGAGATAAATTAATCAATCAAAACCAGTCCAATACTGAGTGAAATCAGTGAAAATAGGGGCGTAGGAAACTTCAAGATTCCATCCTTCCACAGAAACAACAACCAAAAAATGGAGTAAAAGTTGAATCAACTTTGTTGGAACTCTGGAAAATTGTCAAACACATTTATAACAACAAAGGAAATGTTTGGTTAAAAAATAGATGATGAACATGATAGAAGAGCTTTTTGGCATTTCAAACAGCCCTTTCCTCATACCCCTCTCTGGCTTGGTGTCAGTCTTGAAGATGGCAGCACTCACACTTGGAGTAAGTCTAATTTTGGAAGGATTATAGTACATCTTGTTCTCATAGAATTGCTTCTGTCTGTTTTGATGTGTCTAGGGCTTCCTGAAGTATTGATGCACAAAGCTTTCCCTTGTTTTACCTAACTTGGAAATTTCTCAAAGTGAAAAAGTAGCTACATGAAGAGCATGCATAAATAAATATTAAAAGTGAAATGAAAAATCCACTTTAATTTGGGCAAAAGATAACAGATGTATCCAATAATAAGCACATTGAAAGCCTGGGAATAAAAAGCTGGGTAATGAGATAATTTGAGAAATAAGAATTTGAAAATCTTATACCTACACCATGAAATCTAGAAGGCCGCACATACCAAGTATGGAATGTTTTCCCAGAAAAGAAGTGATGAAACTCAAAAACATAGAGGAAAAGGACAAATTTCTAGAAACACACAACCTCCCAAGACTCAATGAGGAAGAAATATTATAGAACTCCTGAATGGACCAACGACAAGCAGCGAGATTGAAGCAGTAATAAAAAAATCTTCCAGCAAAAAAGCCCCAGACCAGATAGATTCACAGCTGAAGTTTACAAGACCAAGAAAGAAGAGCTGGTACCCATACTGCAAGAATTATTCCATGACATTGAGAAGGAAGTAGTCCTCCAAAACTCATTCTATGAAGCCAGTATCACCTTGATACCAAAGCCAGGAAAGGACACAACAAAAAAAGAGAACTAAAGACCAATATCCATTAAAAACATAGATGAAAAAGTCCTCAATAAAATACTAGCGAACTAAATTCAACAGCACATCAAAAAATATCCACCATGACCAATTATGCTTCTTCCCAGGGATGCAAGGATGGTTCAACATATGGGAATCAATAAATGTGAGTCACCACATAAGCAGAAGCAAAAGCAAAGACCATAGGATCATCACAATAGTTGCTCTTTGAGGTATCTCCATATTACTTTCCATGGAGGTTGCACTAGTTTGCAGTCCCACCAGCAGTGTGTGAGTGTTCCTATCTCTCCGCATCCACGCCACCATTCATTGTTTTGGGACTTTTTGATAAAGGCCATACTCACTGGACATAAGTGATATCTCATTGTGGTTTTGATTTGAATTTCCCTGATAATTAGAGATGTTGAGCATTTTTCCTATGTTTCTTGGCCATTAGTCTGTCTTCTTTTGAAAAGTTTCTGTTCATGTCCTTTGCCCACTTTTGGATAGGGTTGTTTGATTATTTCTTGCTGATTTTCCTGAGTTCTATATAGATTCTAGTTTATATGAAAGAAAATTTCTAGAGGCAGATATAGATTAGTGCTATCAGGTGCCCAGGGTAGGGGAAATGGGTAGTGACTATTTTATAAGCATAATATATAATTTTTTGGGGGGATGTAATGAAAATATTTTTGAACCAGATATAGGTGATGGTTGGACAGCATTATAAATGTACTAAATACCAGTGAACTGCACAATTTAAAATGGTTAATTTTATGTTACATGAATTTAAGTTCAATAAAGATTCATTACTGGTATAGATGTTAGAATTAGCAGATAGAACATTAAAATATTTGTTACGACAACACCTGTATGTTCAAAAAGTTAAGTAGCATTTTGAAAAATATAAAAATGAACCAAGTCAGCCCTTTAGAGATGAAAATTAAAACGTGTGAGGTGAAAAATATGCTACATGTGATTAACGACAAATTAGATATCGCAAATGAAAAGATTAGTAAACTAGAAGGCCTATGAATAGAAATTATCCAAAATGAAATACAAAGAGAGAAAAGAATCAAAATAAATGAGCACAGAAAATAGCGACCTCTAGAACAATTATTGTAAGTGTAATCAGAGTCTCTAAAGGAGAAGAAGGGAGGCAGAAAAAAAAAAAATCCAAGGAACTCTATGAACCATAAGTACCAGAAGAAAATTTAAAAAAAAAAAAAACTACACAAAAGTGTGTTATAATTGAATTGTTCAAACGTAGTAAATAAAGAAGAATTCTTTTTTCTCCATTTATTTTTATTTGTATATATTCATTGGATACAAGTACAATTTTGCTACATTGATATATTGCATGGTGGTGAAATCAGGACCTTTAGGACATACATCACTGAAGCACACACATTGTATCCACCAAGCAACTTCCAATCACCCACCTTCCTCCCAATCTCCAAACCACTCTGAGTCATCATTGTCCATCATTCCACACTCTGCTTCCATTTGTACACATTATTTAGCTCCCACTTATAAGTGAGAACATGCAGTAATAGTCTTTCTGTGTCTTAGTTGTTTTACTTATGATAATGGCCTCCGGTTCCATCCATGCTGCTGCAAAAGACATGATTTGATTCTTTTTCTGTCTGAATGGTTTTCCATTGTGTATGTGTACTATATTTTGTTTGTCCAATCCTCTGTTGATGGACACTTGTGTTGATTCCATATCTTTGCTGTTGTGAATAGTGCTGCAATAAACATATGAGCGCAGGTGTCTTTTTGATATACTTATTTCTTTTCCTTCGGGTAGATACCTAATAGTGGGATTGCTGGATCATATTGAAGTTCTATTTTTAGTTCTTTGAGAATCTCTACACTGTTTTCCATAGAGGTTGCACTAATTTACATTCCCACCAACACTGTATAAAAATTCCCTTATGTCCAAATCTTCACCGACATCCGTTATTTTTTGTCTTTTTAAGAATAGCCATTCCAAAATGATATCTCATTGCTGTTTTAATTTGCATTTCTCCTTTGGTTTTTTGTTGTTTTTGTTGAGTTGTTTGAGTTCTAGGTGTTAGTTCCTGTTGGATATATAGTTTGCAAATACTTTTTTTTTATTCTGCAGGTTGTCTGTTCACTCTGTTTATTTCTATGACTGTGCAGAAGCTTTGTAGTTTAAAGTCTCCTTTGTCTATTTTTTGTTTTTGTTGCCTGTGCTTTTGGGGTCTTTGTCATGAATTCTTTGCCTAGAACAATATCCGGAAGAGTTTTCCCTAGGTTTGTTCTACTATTTTTATAGCATCGGATCTTATATTCAAATCTTTAATCCATTTTGAGTTGATTTCTGTACAGAGTCAGAGATATGGATCCAATTTCATTCTACTGCATATATCCAATTTCACCCCATCATTTATTGGAAAGGGTCTATTTCCCGAGTGTATGTTCTTGTCAACTTTGTCAAAGATCTGTTGGCTGTAAGTATGTGGCTTTTCTTCTGGGTCGTGAATTCTTTTCTATTGACCTTTGTCTTTTTTTTTTTTTTTATTTTTTATACTGATACCATGCTGTTTTGGTTGCAAGTAGTTTCCCCTTATAGCATTTTCAAGACAGGCAATGTGACTTCTCTGGCTTTGTTATTCTTGCACAAGATTGTATTTGGGCTCCTTTTGGTTCCATATTGACGTTAGAATTGCTTTTTCTAATTCTGTGAAAAATGGCATTTATATTTTGATAGGGATTGCTTTGAGCCTGTAAATTGTTTTTCGGCAGTATGGTCATTTTAACAATATTTAATTCTTCTGTTCCATGACCATGAGATGTATTTTTCCATTTGTTTGTGTCGTCTACAATTTCTTTCATCAGTGTTATATAGTTTTCCTTGTAGAGATATTTTACCTTCTTGGTTAAATATATTCCTAAGTATTTTAGTTTTTTATAACTATCATAAATAGTATTGCCTTCTTGATTTAGTTCTTGGCTAGGTCATTATTGGCATATAGAAATGCTACTGATTTCTGTTGTTTATATTGTATCCTGAAACTTTACTGAATTCTTGTATCAAATCTAAGAGATTTTTGGAGTCCTTAGAGCTTTCTTGATATAAATTCATATCATCAGTGAACAAGGATAATATGACTTCCTCTTTTCCAAGTTGTATGCCTTCAATTTTTTTTTTCTCTTGCCTGATTTCTCTGGTGAAGTTTTCCAGTAGTAGCTTGAATAAGAGTGGTGAAAGTGGGCATTCTTGTTTTGTTCCAGTTATTCGGGGGAATGCTTTCAACTTTTCCCCGTTTGGTATGATGTTGGCCATGGTTTTGTTGTGTTATTATTTTGAGATACATTCCTTCATTGCCTAGTTTGTCAAGGGTTTTTATCATGAAGGGATGCTGAATTTTATTGAATACTTGTTCTATATCTACTGAGATGTTCTTAATTCTGTTTATGTAATGTATGTCACATTTATTGGCGTTCTTATGTTGAACAATCCTTGAATTCCTGGTATAAAACCCACTTTGTCATGGTGTATTATTTTTTAATGTGCTTTTGGATTGAATTTGCTAGTATTTTATTGAGGATTTTTGCATCTATGTTCATGAGAGATATTGGTCTGTAGTTTTATTTTTGTTGCATTCTTTCCTGGCTTTAATATCAATTTGATACTAGCTTTGTAGACTGTATTAGGGAGGATTTCCTCCTTCTTAATCTTTTGGAACAATGTTGATAGGATTCGAACTAGTTCTCCTTTGTAGGTTTGATAGAATTCAGATGTGAATCCATGTGGCCATGGGCTTTTATTTTTTGGGTTTTTTTTTTGTTGTTGTTGTTGTTGTTGTTGTTGTTACTGATTCAATCTCACTACTCATTATCGGTCTGTTCAGGAGTTCTATCACTTCTTTGTTCCATCTAGGGAAGTTAGATGTTTCCAGGAATTTATCCATTACCCTCAATGTTTGCTCATTTGAGAAAGACTTTATTTCTTCTTCATTTATAAGGTCCACTCTTAGTCTGATATAGTTTCAATTGCTAGGTGACTAGACACATTTCTCTTGTAAATTTTGAAATTCTTTCTTTCACTTTGACTTTAGACATTCTGAATATAATATGCTGTGGTGAAGTGCTTTTTGCAGTATATTTGCCTGGGGATCACTGGGATTCCTTTATTGAGATGTTTAACTCTCTTACTTGGGAAGTTTTCATCAATTATTTCCTTAAATACCTTTCTAAACTTTTTGATCTCTCCTCCCCCTTGAGAATATTGGCAATTCATAATTTCAGTAACTTTCTTTAGTCCCCTATGTCTTGAAGGCTTTGTTCCTTCTTTTTTATTCTTTTTATTTTCTGACTGGATTATTTCCAAAGTTCTGTCTTCAATTCTGAGATTGTTTTTCTTGGTGTAGTTTATTATTGAAGCTTTTGGATGTATTTTATATTTCCTTTAATCAGTTTCTCAGTTTTATAATTTCTGTTTGATTTTTTTTTTACATATATCTCACTCTTTGTTAAATTTCTTATGCATACCATGACTGGATTTTCTGATTTCTTTTTATTGATTTTCAGATTTCTCTTGCATCTCATTGAGCTTCTTTAAAATCAATATTTCAAATTCTTTTTCTGGCATTTCAACCTTTTTTATTGGAACCTATTGCTGGACAATTGTTACAGCCTTTGGTGGTGCCATATTTCCTTAATTTTTCATGTATCCTGTGTCCTTCTGTTGATATCTGTGCATCTGGTGTAACAGTAACTTATTCTAATTCTTTAAAATTGCTGTCATAGGGAAGAATTTTTTGCTGAAGATGTATATATGTTCTTGGTTGAGTAAGACACTATGGCTTTGATTTTTTGTGCCTGCGGTAGTGTGTTCTTTATATGATTTCTTCAGCAGTACACAGGGTCATGGTATCTGTGATTTTCTCGGTGGCTTAGGATATTGTTATTAGTTGATGCTGTGAAGAAATTTTTCTTGGGACTTGGACACCAACTGAGCCAGTCTTTTTGTTCCAGTGGTGGCAACAGTGATCTGAACATGCCTGTTTATAGGATTCAGAATAGCTTATGCTGACAGTGGTGTAAGTGAATCCTGGGGGGACAATTCTTGGGCCTCTAGGTGGCTTGCTCTGAAGCTAGTAGTGGTAGTAGTTGTCTGGGTGTGTGGATAGGTTCTCAGGCCCCTGGGCAGCTGTTTTGATGTGGGTGATGGCAGTAGCAGTGATAGAGCCACCCGCTGGACCGAAATGGTCTGTGTTCATGTTGCTGGTAGCTGAAATGGGTTGAGCAGGCTAGTCTCCATTCCCATAGCCACTCATAGCACGGCAGTGGGTATGGTTCTAAGTGTGCTTAGGAGAGCATGGTCTTCCCGGTCTCTCCACAGCTGGGTGACAGCTGCCATCATATGGCCTCAAACTTGGCCCAAGGGTAGGGTGTAGCCCAGTGTTAAATTCTCAAAATGGTACCAGTTGCAGCCCTGTGACTAGAAAGGGCAGGACCCCACTCAGGTGAGCAGCATGGGAAAGAAGCTGTGGGGAGTGTCATTAACTTGAGTCTCAGACTTACAGCAACCTGTTGCAGGGCAGTAGGTATTGTCCTAGGTATGCATAGGAAAGCCTAGTTCCCATGTCCTTACTCAGCTAGGTGGCAGCTGCTGCTATTTCAGCCCCAACTTGTCCCAAGGGCAGGCTGTAGTTCAGTATTAAATTCTCAATTGGTACCTTGAGCCTGTGACCAGGGAGGTCAGGGCCACTTTCAGACAAGCAATGTGGAAAAAAGCTGTAGGGGGAAAGAGGAACTCTTAAAAGTGGCAAGAAAGAAAGCATGTTATGAACAGAGGAACAAAAATAAGGATGATAGTAGATTTCCTTTTAGAAACATAGCAATTAAAAGACAGTGGAGCATCATCTTCAAAGTACTGAAAGAAAAGGAGCAATCAACATAAAATTCTATTCCCTTGAATAAACCTTCAAAATAAAGGTGAATGAAACTTTTTTAGGCATACAAAAGCTGAAAGAGTTTGTTACCAACAGACCTGCACCACAAGAATTTTTTTTTTTTTTTTTTTTTTTTTTGAGACAGAGTCTCGCTCTGTTGCCCGGGCTAGAGTGCTGTGGCATCAGCCTAGCTCACAGCAACCTCAAACTCCTGGGCTCACAGTATCCTCCTGCCTCAGCCTCCCGAGTAGCTGGGACTACAGGCATGCGCCACCATGCCCAGCTAATTTTTTCTATATATTTTTAATTGTCCAGCTAATTTATTTCTATTTTTTTAGTAGGGACAGGGTCTCACTCTTGCTCAGGCTGATCTCGAACTCCTGAACTCAAACTATCCGCCCGCATGGGCCTCCCGGAGTGCTAGGATTATAGGCATGAGCTACTGCGTCTGGCCCACAAGAAATTTTTAAAGGCAGTGTTTTAGCAGAGGAAAAATACTAATTGGAAATGTGCATATAAGTAAAGCAATAAAGAACACCTGAATATGTAAGTTTTTTATTTAAATGTCTTTAAAAATAATTTCGTATTTAAACAAAAATAATAACATTGTCTAGTTTATAATATATATCTAAGTAACTTGTATGGTAATAATAATACAAAGGTCAGTAGGGGAGAAATGGATACATACTACGATAAGATTTTTATGCTATATGTAAAACATATATTATTACATTAATATACACTATGATAAGTTAAAGATAATAAATGGTATATTGTTCACCTAAGTCCATATATAAGTACCAAACCTCTTTTCTTTCCACCGTATTAGAGCTAATGCTTATTTCAGATTCACCATATCTCCCCTGATGCCACAGATTTTTTTTCTATAATCAACAGAAATTTACAATTTCCAGGTTGTCACATATATGACTAGGCACTCAACAGAAATTAAAGTTTTTCTTTTTTCCCTAGCTTAATGGGCAGGAGCTCTAAACAACTATTTTCCACTATTCATGGCTAATAAAACTATGCAGAAAAATCAGTCCACACAAAGGCCAATTTTAATCTACAGTGTATAGGCAGACGAGAAGGAAAGGAAATAACCCATTTCACCCATTAAAACAGTATATTCACATGTGATACACCTCGGGGAGCTTTTGTCTTTAATTCAAAGGGATGACTCTTTAGTGCCAGAATGGTTTGGGTGATAACGGGAAGGGAGAACAGCAAGTACTGTTCTTCACAAGGTCATTCACACTACTCTTCTACTCTTCCATTTTTACACCATATGCTAGATGTTACTGACACTGGAGTGGCAAAACAAGAAACGCGAAAAGTTTTATTTTCAATGTACACTACACTTGCACTTTATAGCACTATGCAAAAGATTTCCTTTATAGGCCTGAAGGCACAACAATGCATTGAAATTTTTAAAAAAGTAGAAACTGATGTGTCAAATTAGAATGCTAGTTTTTGCCTGCACCTGCTAATTTATTTCTGTGTTTTTTTGTTGGTTTGTTTGGCCCACCTCCTTTATCTACAGTTTGGTTTCAAAATTAAGAAGGCACAGGGACTAGACATATGTTTAAATATCTGTACATAACTGTTATTCTAGAAGAATTAATACCATATATTAATTCGTTTTTCAAAGTCAACCTTGACAGCTTTAAGGATGGGAAAAATGATTAGTTTGCATAGATTCTTCATTTATTTTCTGTGTGTTTGACTGTAAAACCTTTTGGCTTTTTGCTAATAATAAAGCTGTATATCTACAGTAAATAGCTATTCTAGAGATTTAGTCAGAGTTTTAAACCTAGGGAATATCTTATAGACCAGTTTTACTATAGTCACTGTGAATACTGGTGAAATGGAAAACATTATGAAATAGTTTTAATTGCCTTTATTTTTATTGATATATAATAGTTGTACATAATTTGAGGATATATGTGGTATTTTAATACCTGTATTAAAGTACAGGTAACTTGTATGGTAATAATACATACTATGATACTGTATACTATATGTAATGATCAAATTAGGGTAATTGAGATATACATCATCTCATTTAATTGCTTTTAATAACAATTATAGCAGGGTATCTGAGACACAGATTGAATGAAAATAAGAATGTTGTCATATTAGCTGAAGTTTTCTCAATTGCATTAAGACATTGATATCTCAACTATAGCAATATATTGATAGTTGAAGTTACTTCGACTGTACTGAAGGATGTTGAAACATATTTAGTGCTAGTGAAAAATATTTGATATTTGAAATTTCTTAATGCTTCTACATTTTTATGCCCCAACCACATTCTTAATTATACTTTGTCAGTTGAATATTATTAATCATTCATTATATACTATTTGTATGTCATCATGTATCAATCCAAGTGCTAATAAGTCCTCACTCTTTTCCTTGTTTTAAAGCTCAGAGCTTTAAATGTGAACCAGTATGAAATCTAACTTGAAACTTTCAGGTTTCTTCTTTTTGATAAAACATTGGTTTAAACTAGAACATCCATTTTAGAATTCAGTAAGAAACAAACTTAAAAAGACTATAACCTATGTAGTTGATTTGTGCACTGGATTCTTCTTGCAACACATTAAATTACAAGGCATATCTATTCTAAAATCTAATCCTCTTGTGTTTTTAATATAAAATATTTCAAGTTTCACATTTCCTTACTATAGCCAATAACTTTGACATTGTATTCTATTTTGCCTTATTTAATCATTTTCTATTCCATCTTATTTCAAAATTTGCTTACTATAACTCATTAGTTTTGATTTCAAAACATGTTAATAGGTCCTGAAGTTGAAATATTCATTTAACAGATAGTATTGAAAACAGGCTATATTAACAAAATAAAGCAGGGAATGACATTTATATAAACAAATATTTTGTTCACTTTCACTGGAAGAAATCCTATATATTCTTACTAATTATTGAAAAAATTCCACCCCTGTTATTTATGGTTTTATAAATTGCTGTGACATATGGTCAGAAATATACTTTCATTGAAATGGACTCTATTTTTCAGTGGTGGTGAAAATAAAGCAAGTAAATATTGAGGACTTCCATTACAACTCTTTGTGCTAACTATCTAAAGTCACTGGTAGGAAAACTGCACTAGAACAATGGCTGGTGAGAGTCTGAAATATTTATCTATTTTCAGCTACTTTCTGTGACATCTTTGGACTCTGTGTCTAGGAACAGGTTACTGTTAGTCAATGGCTGTGTCAAGATCTTTAAGAAAGCTGCTGTACTCAATATTTCAGAAGAAGCCATAAATGGAATGAAATTTTTAAAAGAGTTCTTATGTTTCCTCTATATGTACAGCTCTTATGGATTATGGCATTATCCATCATCTATCTATCTATTTATATCTATCTATCATCTATCTATCAGTTAATCCCTTTTCTCATTTACAACATAGAATTTCAATCTTGAAAAATGTATTTCAAGTACTTCAAGTTTTATAAATTTTAAGGCAATTTTAATGAAAAAATCTTCTCACACAATTTCTGTATCATCCAGACTTCTTGTTTCTTGTGCGTGTGATTATAATGTGTATAATATTTGATTATGACTTTTTTATTTCTTGTGATAAGATGAATTTGAAGCACTCCTTTCTAATGATAATCCCAAGCCATTTCAATTACTTTTTAGATTTTTATATCTTTTATTCCTTTCTTTTGTTTAAGGAGAATGAAAAATAGTTTTTGACTGATAGGAAGAGAAAGTTTATGGTAGGTTAATATAATTTCTTAATAACAACATCAATTACAGTTTGGTAGAGAAAAATATGCTAAAATTCTATTTTAGGACTGCTGTGTAATTTATTAATCCATACTCTCATTCTAGAAAACTCAACTATATACAGATTATCACTAATTTGTTCTTTATTACCATGGTCCTTACTCTCAGTCATGATTATCAACCATTTACTGATCAGCTCTGCAGTGTCAGAGAGCAATTGAAACATCCTTGATTTGTGATGTCTTAAAGCACAAAAGGCTATTGATCTCTTCCCATGTTACCTTTGCAATTCATGTCTAGTCTTTGATTCACCATTCCTCACTTTCTTGCAGAATTGTTTCTTTCTAGATGCCTCCTACTAATTAAAACTTTTACCATTTTATTAATGGTTCTCAATTCTAGTTTTTCTTCTTTTCATGAAACATTTCTGTCCTCTCTGCCTAATACATAATTATGTGCAAAAATAAAACTATATTCACTCGTGGAAAAATCCCAACGTGTCAGAAAGTTTTAGAATTATTAATATAAATTACTCAGCAAGCATGTTGAACTTCCATGATGTTCAAAGCATCCCTCTTGGTGTTGTAAGGAATCAAGGCTAAGACATAGTTGTTGCCCTCAGGGTGCTCATAGTCTACAGTATCTGGGGATTCAAGTGTCAGCTCTGCAATTTTCTAGCTGTGTGACCACAGTTGTGTTGTTCAAACTGCTAATGTGAGTCAATTATACTTAGAGACTTAGAGAAGTCAATTTAGTGGATCACAATCAATAAATGGACAAAAGCAACTAGAAGAATATAGAATAGAAAAAAATCTGAGTGCACTGAATGCAGCAAAAGTAAATTTGCTTTGTGAAACTTTTGTTTCGTATATACAGTATATGGAGGTGCATATTGGGTAGTGAAATAAAGCATACTTTATACTCTGCATTGCAATCAATATATAAAAGTGATACTTGCACCCCCATGTTTATTGCAGTACTATTCACAATACCAAAGATATAGAATCAATCTAAGTGTCCATCAATAAATGAATAGATAAGGAAAATGTGTGTGTGTATACACACACACACACACACACACACAATGGAATACTATTTGGCCATAAAGAGAATTTAAATCCTGTCATTTGTAGGAACATGGAAAGAACTGGAAGTCATTATAGTAAATGAAATAAGCCAGGCACAAAAGGACAAATTATTGCATGTACTCACTCATATGCGTGAGCTAAAAAAATTGATCTCATGGAGGTGGAGAGTAGAATGATGGTTATCAGAGACTGGGAAGGGTGTCTGTGTTGGTGGAGGAGGAGAGAAAGAGTGATGAGAAGTAGGTTAATGAATACAATATACAGTCAAGATAGAATAAATTCTTGTGTTTGAAAGCACAGTAGGGTGACTATAGTTAGCAATGTATTTTACATTTCAAAATAGCTAAAAAAATAGGATTTGAAATGATCCTACTGCAAAGAAATAATAAATGTTTGAGGTCATGTATATTTTAAATACTCCGGCTTGATCATTACACATTCTGTGCATGCATCAAAATATCACATTTACCCCATAAATATATACATATATATATATCAATTTTAAAAAGCTGAAAAAGTATAGAAAACACTGATTTGAAATATAATTTCTCTCTTGAAGTTTCATGTTTCTTATCTATAGAATAGAAATAAAAATAGCAACAAATAATACACATGTGCCTGCTGTGTTAAGCCCTTTTTGTAGAGTAACTCATTTAATCTCCCAAGTACATATGCCCATTTTACATAAGAGTTGTATAACTTTCCAATGCTAAAATTTAAAATTGATGGGGCCAAGATAGGAAACAAGGTTTCCTACCTAAATGGAGGACCTATTAATAATTTATGAAACTGATATAAAGGATATATGGTACGAAAATCATTAAACACTATACTAATGTAAGATATTATTTAAGCAAGAAAACTACAAATTCAGTCTGAGTCCTAATATAAAGTTAACAGTATGATTTATCCCTAAGAAAAATGTTGATATTTATATGCCTTATTATGAAACAAACTATTTTCTCTATGTGATTATAATTTTAGCTAATATTTGTTCATTTCTTTAAGCAGACCAAAGCTTACTGATAATACCATTTCAATTAGTTGAAAAATTTTGCACATATCTCTAATTTTCATTATAGCATCCTGATTTTAATCTAGTCTAGATAGGAGTTCACAGAAATCACTGACTTATAAATTATATGTGATTTTTCAAAATGCATCTTTATTCTATATAGTATAGGCAAATATTATCAGTCCCCAACTTCCAAAATGGGTAGCAAATCTCCACATACTAACTACCCTTTTATTTTGAGTCTCATAGAACTACTGTGGTATATTTGAAAAATTGTATATGATTAATGCTCTATCTAAAATCATTTTGACAAGTCATTATATTTTAGATATATTTTAAATAGCCTGTATTTATCTCACTGAGATTGAAGACTGCATGTCAAAAGTAAAACAAATCCTTTGGTGCTTGTTTTTCCATTCTTGGGATACCTTGCTTAGTAGAATGTGTTCCAGTGCTTTCCAGGAGAATACAAGAGGTGCTATATCGCCATTGTTTCTTAAAGCTGAATAGTACTCCATCAATGGAAAACAAAATTCCCATAAAGGACGACATTGAGACAATTGGCTGCATTTGAATATGGACTATATATTAGGTAATATTGCGGCAATGTTAAAATTTCTGAACTTGGTAACTGTGCTGTGAATATGTAAGAGATTGTCCTCCTCCTTAGGAATTGCATGCTAAAGTATTTAGGGGTGAAGGGCATGATGTCTGCAACAAACTCAAGTGGATCAGGGAGAAAAAAAAACCACATAGAAATGTACAGAGGGAGGAATTAAAGCAAATGTGGCAAAATGCTAACATTTGGTGAATCTGGGTGAGGGATATGCAAGAGTTCTTTGAACTATTCTTAGAATTCTTCTGTTAATTTAAACTTATTTCCAAATAATTTTTTTTAAAACAAACAAACAACAAAAAAAAACAAATCCTTTGTATTCCTAAACTGATGTACAATAATAAAAAACTATAAGTGGGCTCAGAAATTGGAATTTAATGATGTATTTTACATATGGGCAAATATGGCTTAAAAACAAATGGATACCAATTACTTTAAGATGAAGAAAAACATATGAAGACATTGAAAATCTTTTGAGGGATGAGGTAGAGCAAGATGACCAAATAGAACCCTCCTATGATTGTCCGCCCATGGGAACACCAAATTGAACACATATCTATGCAAGAAAGCACCTTCATAAGAAGCAAAAATCAGGTGAGCCATCACAGTATCTGATTTTAACATTATATCAAGGAAGAAGGCACTGAAGAGGGCAGGATGCCTATGCCACTCCTCCACCATCCTGTGGCAATGACGCACCAGCACCAGGTGGAGAGAGAATCAATGTGCTTGAGGGTGTGTGAGCAAATTTATATGGAGCCACAAAAGACCAGAATAGTCAAAGCCATTGTGAGCAAAAATAGCAAAACTGGAGGAATCTCATTATCTGTCTTCAAATTATACAAGAGAACTGTACTAACCATAACAGCATTGTTCTGGCATAAAACAGACACACATGGAACAAAACAGAGACCCCAGAAATAAACCCACACATTTATAGTCAACTCAGTTTTGACAAAGGTGCCAAGAAGGTACACTGGAGAAAGGACAGTTTCTTCCATAAATGGTGCTGGGAAAACTGGATATCCATATGCAACAGAGTGAAACTAAACCCTTATCTCTTGCCATATACAAAAATAAAAATCAAAATGGATTATAGACTTAAATCTAAGACCTGAAACTATGAATCTATTAAAAAATAACTTTGGGAAAATGCTTCAGGACTTCATTCTGGACAAAGACGTCCTGAGTAATACAACTAAAGCACAGACAAGCAAAGCAAAATTGGATAAATGGTATCACATCAAGCTAAAAAGCTTCTGCACAGCAAAGGAAACAATCAATCAACAAAATGAAAAGAAACACACAGAATGGGAGAAAATATTTGCAAACTACCTATTTGACAAGGGATTAATAACTAGAACATATTTAGGTTATTAAGTATGAAATGTTTGATTTCCTTGAGTACTAAGTTTGACAGTTGGTATCTCTTACATTTCACTTTGACACTTCTTGTTTTATTATTATTGTGAACGTACATCCTCAGTCTTGCAAACTCCTGGCTTGGCTTGTGATTATATTTTAAAGGTTTTTTTAGAGCAATTTTTGTGAAACCACAGATAAGTCAAAAATTTGTGTTATTTCTGAATAGGGGTTCCATCATGGAATCAGTGCTGTGCAGACAGCTCTAAATACCAACAAAGTGTTTGGGAAGGATGTGGGTAATGAACACACGGTACGTTGATGGTTTGAGAAGTTCCATTCTGGTGATTTTAATCTCAAAAATGAGTCATTTGGGTGACCTGACCAAGGTGGATAATGATGAGCTGAAAGCTGTAGAGGAAGTAAATCCACCTCAACGTATATATGAATTAGCAGCAAGGTTTGACGATACTAATCCCAACAATATTGGACCATTTGAAACACATTGGCAAGGTAAAGAAGCTGAATAGATGGGTACCACGTGAATTCGAAGAGCGTCAAAAGAGAAATCCTCTCTAAGCTTGCCTTTCTTTGCTGTCACGACATAAAGGTGAACCATTTATGCACTGTATTGTTACGCGTGATGAAAAATGTATTCTTTTTGAGAATCACAAGCATTCGGCACAATGGCGGGATAAAGATGAAATGCTAAAACACAGTTCAAAACCAAATATTTATCAAAAAAAGCTAGTGGCATCTATTTGGTGGCCCAGAGCTGGTATTATCCACTACAGCTTCAAGTAACCTGATCAATCGATTACAGTGGATGTCTACTGCAACCAGTTGGATGAAATGATGAGGATGTTTGTGATTAGGCAGCCAAGATTGCTCAATTGAGGCAGGCCGATTCTCTTGCAAGACAATGCTTGAGCACATGTCACATAAACAACACTGCTCACCCTGCAGAGGCTGGACTTGGAAACTCTCTCTCATTCACCATATTCACCAGACCTTGCACCAACCGACTACCACTTCTTCCAGGCTTTGGACCACTTCTTGCAAGGAAAAATATTCAATTCTCAACAAGCTGTGGAAAACATCTCTCATGATTGTATCGCCACTGGCTCTCCAGGCTTCTTTGCTGCTGGCATAAACAAGCTACTGTTAAGATGGCAAAACTGTGCCTATAGTTTAGGCACATAGTTTGATTAATTGTACTGCTTCTTGTTTGAGATATAATAAGCTAAATTTTTTATTTGAAATCAGACATTTCACATTTAATGACCTAATATAAGGAACTCAAAAAACTCAATAGGAAAAAATCAATTAATTCAATTAAAAAATGGGCTAAAGAACTGAATAGACCTTTCTCAAAAGAAGACATACAAATGGTCAACAGGTATGTGAAAAAATGCTCAGTATCATTAGTCATCAGAGAAACGCAGATTGAAATTACAATGTGATATCATCTCACCCCAGTTAAAATGGTTTTTATTGAAAACACAGGCAGTAATGCATGCTGGTGAAGATGTAGAGAAAGGGGAACCCTATATAGTCTTGGTGGGAATATAAATTAGTGCAATTCCTATGAAGAAAGTATGCAGATTCCTCAAAAAACTAAAAATAGAACTACATATGACCCAGCAATCCCACTGCTGAGTGTATACAGAAAGAATCAGAATTCAGTATATTGAAAAGATATCTTTACTCCCAAGTTTATTGTAGCACTATTCACAATAGCCAAGATTTGGAATCGTTCTATGTGTCCATGAACAAATGAATGGATAAAGAAAATGTGGTACATATATACAATGAAATATTATTCAGCCATGTAAACAAATTCAATCCTGTCATTTGCAACAACATAGATGAATCTGGAGAACATTATGTTAAGTGAAATAAACCAAGCACAGTAACACAAATCTCACATGTTTTCACTTATGTGTGGAGACAGAGAGTAGAATGATGGTTACCAGAGGTTGGGAAGGATTGTGGGGAGGAGGAGATAAAGTGGGGATGGTTAATGGATACAATAATATAGTTAGATAGATAGAATGAGCAATATTTGATAATACAACAGAGTGACTATGGTCAACAGTAAGTTATGTTATACTTTAAAATAACTAAGAGAGTGAAATTGGAATGTGCCTAACATAAAGAAATAATAAATGCTTGAGGTGATGGATACCCAAATGATACTGGTTTGATTATTATACATTGTTTGCCTGTATCAAAATATCACATGTGTCCTGTAATTATATACGACTATTATGTGCCCCTAATAATTAAAAATAAAATAATTTATGCTCTCCCAAAGAGGATATA
The DNA here is from genome assembly GCA_004363605.1 of Indri indri. Classification (NCBI taxonomy): domain Eukaryota; kingdom Metazoa; phylum Chordata; class Mammalia; order Primates; family Indriidae; genus Indri; species Indri indri. The sequence goes on along the minus strand of RJWJ010000657.1, from coordinate 82,242 downwards.
TTAATACAGATTATAATTATAATTTCAGAATCACAAATATTAATGCAAGAAGATTATTTATATAGCAAGTTTTCTTTTAAGTAGCTGATTATTTTAATTCTTTGGCATGCAAACCTTTAAGCATATAATCATTGGTTCTTACCAGCCTTTACACTTGCCATATTCCATATTCTTCCTTTGTAGAGAGTTCCCTTTGAAGTTTTTCTACTTTTTATACATGATGTGCATGAGGGAAAAGAATATGAAAGACATTTGTAAATTATGAATGTTGTCACTTTTAATAGCAATATATTCTGTACCAGGTATAAAAACTTTTGATAAATCTTTTCGAGTTTTCAGTTCCATGACAAAATTTATTGAAAAACACTTACCACAACAGGCAGTGACTAAATCTACTAATTTCTGTATTTAAAAAAATTGGCATCACCTTATTTCATGCTTTTGCCTTGACACATAATGAAAAGACCCTCATTAGGAGATACTTTCAAGTAATTTGATGGATAACTTAAAGACAACTTAAAGATTGCAAGACCATAAGGTAAAGAAGGGGAATCTGAAGATCACTTCCCTTTGTCAAATGCATAATATATTTTACTCACTTTCCCATAAAAGTTTGAACTTTTCATAGAGGAGGTTTACCCATTTTCAAGTGTTTTCTACAAACCACCTACATCAGATTCATCTGCAGCACTTGTTAAAAGCTGAGATTTCTAAACTCTATGTGAGTAGCACTAAGCCAGACTCTGTGAAGATTAGGACAGAGGATCTCTAATTATTATAAGCTTCTGGGGTTACATTTATTCACAAAAGTTTGGGAATCATGGATTTCATCCAAGAACAGAAAGAAGAGTTCTGCCACCTAGAGAGAGTTTTTAGAATTTTCAGGAAAGTTTTGATTGTCATAATGATTGTGATACACTACTGGCATTGAGCAGATAAGTCCAGAGATGTTTGATGCCCTGCAATGTGTAGGACAGTCCTTCATTATGCCTAACCATCCCACGTCCTCACAACTTTGGAGAGTTGTACTTAGCATTCATAAAAGTGAAAACTATATTTATAATCATCTGATAACAGAGCTCATTTCTGTTTTTCAGATAAACAAAACTTTCTGCAAGATTTTAATATAGTGGATTTTCTTAGAATTACTACTATATAAATTTAAAGAAGGTTATACATTGTTTTATTTAGAGTTTTTTTATGTTGTCTTTTAATTTGGAAAATCACATCAGTCATGGTACTGTTGCTTACATATTTGAGTTGCCAACATAGCACTCCTTTCTCAGTCTGCATCTGCAGCTGCTGCATTCATGGTGATTTTAAGTGTCTGTGAAATCATGTAACTGCTTCATTCGATTTTTGTGGTGTAATTGGGCCTGAACATCAACATATTGAAATATATATCATTTACAAGTTATTTTCCTTTTATTTACCATTAATATTATAGTTAAAGCTTTTTAAATTCTAATTTTGTATTTAAGATAGTCAAGGGGGTATTTTAAAACGTATTCCTGAAAAAGGCTCTATTGGGCCTAATAAAGGTAAGAAACATTGAGAAAGCATTGTCCCAGAGCAGTCTCATTCAGAATTTTTTTGCAAGGTTAAATTCACAACTTTTTTCCAGGGAGGAATTTAAATTACTATTAAAATGCTTGAGCAGCTTTATGTTGCCTCAAAATGAGATTAAGAATTTAGGGGACCCACGATTACCTATCTAACTGGCTAACTAGCCTAAATACTTGTTTTCCTTGTATCTAACCCAGTGGTTAGATTGTCTCAATCAGGGGTGATTTTGTCCCCCAAAGGAAATTTGACAATATCTGGAGATATTTTGGGCTGTCACAATTTGGGGGCTGCTATTGGCATCTCATGGGCAGAGTCTAGGGATAATGCTAATATACTACAATACACAGGATGCCCCCCTTACAACAAAAATATCATCTGGTCCAAAATGTGAAAGTGTCAAGGCTGATAGACTCTGCCCTAGATATTCTCTTTTTCTGTAGTATGTTCATACAAAAAGGGAATTTTTGAAATGGTCCTCTCTGACACATCTTCTCTTAATGCAAGTTTGAAACAAATTTGACCAAGGTTATAAATAATTAAGTTGAAAGCTGTTTTTTTTTTCTTTCATACTATTTAAAGTATCTAGCCCTGAGAAGACTAAGCAAAAAGACAAGATAAAAGATGTTTTAAAGCTGTAAATCTTCAAGTTATTATTATGATCTTATTTTTTTATATGTTCAGAGAGAGATACCCAACCATTTCAAAATATTTGTAAATCATGCTAGCGCTGTGAGAGAGTTAATCATCAAGAAATTATACTAAGCCAGGGGAGAAAAGAGAGTAAGACTTGGGAAGTGATGGAAATCAAGAGATGAAAATTTAGAAGATATTGAAGAAGGGACATTGTTTAAATTTGTAACCAAGTGCCTATGGGAAGATTTGAAAATAATGTCAATATTCCAAGTTAAATTTAAGTGATTATTAGTTATCCAAAATAATATGTAAAAAAAAAATCAATCAATGGAACAAGGTAGAAAGCCCAGAATAAACCCAAGTATTTGCAGTCAATTGATTTTCCACAATGGTGCCAAGAACGCACAATGAGGAAAGAACAGACTCTTTGACAAATGATATTGGTAAAACTGAATATCCGCATGCAGAAGAATGAAAGTGGACCCTTATCTCACACCATGTACAAAAATAAACTCAAAATGGACACAAGACTTAAATGTAAGACCCCAAACTGTAAAGCTACTAGAAGAAAACATAGGGGCAAAACTCCATGGCATGGTCTGTCAATGATTTCTTGGCTAGGACTCCAAAAGCACAGGCAACAAAAGCAAAAGGGTACAAATAATTTGATTGCATCAAAGTAAAAAGCTTTGTCAAGCAAAGGAAATAGTTAACAGAGTGATGAGACAACCCATGGATTGAGAGAAAATATTTGCAAACCATACATCTGATTAAGGGTTTATAGCCAAAATATATGACAAACTCAAATAATAGCACAAAAAGAAAGAATCAAATTGCTGGATACCATGTGATCCAGCAATCTCTCTTCTGGGTATATATTCAAAGGAAATGAAATCAGTATGTCAAACAGATATCTGCATTCCCATGTTCATTGCAGCATTTTTCACAATAGCCAAGATCTGGAAGCAACCTAAGTGTCCATCAATGAATAAATGGATTAAGAAAATATGGTATGTATACACACACACACACACACACGGGGATACTATACAACTTTAAAAAAAATCTTCTCTCATTTGTGACAACATGGCTGGGGCTGGAGGACATTATGCTAAGTGAAATCAAACAGGCACAGAAAGACAAATACTGTATGATCTCACTTCTGTGTGGAATCTAAAAGTCAATCTCATAGAAACAGAGAGTATAAATGTAGTTAGGAGAGGCCAGGGAGTAGGGGAAGGGATGGGGAAAGGGAAGGTGTTGATCAAAGGCTACAATGTTTCAGTTAGACTTGAGGGATAAGTTTTAGTGTTCTATTTCACTGTATAGTGATCACAGTTTATGATAATATATATTTTCAAATTGCTAAAAGAATAGATTTTTAATCTCACTACACACACACACACACACACACACGAAAGGTGGTGGGGTAATGGATATGTTAAGTAGCTTGATTGGATCCTTTATAATGTGTACATAGATCAAAGCATCACATGGTACCCCATGAATATACACAATTATTATTTATCAATTAGAAAGTAAAAATTCATGATACACAAAACTGAATTTTCCCAAATTTTAAGTATCCATGATAAAATCTCCTCCTTTGTAACAAACAAGACCAAATTTCTATCTATGGTTTGGTTTTAGTGAGGAGGCCATAATCACACAAGCCTTCCGAAGAGTGGAAACAAGGAAAGTTTAAAGGAAAAAGGTAGCAGCTTTTTCCTGGGGTTGTGAAAATATTCATATGCTACTCAACTATAAAAAAATAAAGTTGTTCAACTTTGAAAATGAAAAAGAGAATTGCAAAGTATATATTGGGAAATTGCTTATACAGTCTTATGAGATGAAAATTACCTTCCTAGAATTTCTTTCTATTTAGCTTACTCAGACATATAAACATTCTCTGCTAATTGCAAATGCACATATTATAACAGTCAATTCCCAAGTTGCACACTAAATTTATTTTGAATCTTCAAAGATTTCATATGACTCTAATAATGTAGAGTTAGCATTTATGTTGATACCTACTAGACCATAAGTCTGTTGTTTTTCAATAATGGGAGACAAGTAATGTAGTTCAAATAATAAAGTCTCTCAATAAACTGGGAGCACACACACACACACACACACACTCGCATCTGTTATTATGTCCTAATTAATTCATTGATCATTATGAAGCATGTATGTTTTTATATCAGTTTTAAAGCAGTACAGGGATACATACAAATCTTGAATAATCTCTTGGGTTTCAAATTCAGAACTTTTTTTGCCAAACCATGTGATATATTTTCACTTCTAGATCCAATACCAAAGTTACAAGAAGAATCGTGATATCTCAATCCAGGCAATGTTGGCATTTAATTTCAGGAAAGTTGAGAAGGAGATATTTAGCAAGTTAAAGTAGATCAAGATATGATAATTGAATGCAATGCATGATGCTAAATTCAATCCCAAATTATAAAACAATTGCCATAAATATAATATTGGGACAATTTGAGAAGTTTTAACATGGACTATATATACATTTGATAATAATATTATATTAACTTCAAATTCCCTGACATTGATCATTGAGATATTGTTATATAATAGAATCTCCTAGAAATCGAGAGATGCACGCTGAACTTTTTTGGAATAAAGAATCATGGTATTTGCAATTACCTGTCAATTCATTAGCATTAATAATTTATTACTCATCCAAGACTTTCAAAAAATTTATAAAAGTTGTCTTTAAGACAATTCACATTAGGCGTGGTCCTCAGAAGCAAACTTTAGACAGGGATATGGGGCATATGTTACCTGCAAACAAACAGAAATTAGTGCACAGCTTCCCCATTTAGTTCAAGATTATGAAAAGGCCTTAAATGTGTGCTTCTCTCAGGCACCTCCCTTGTCACCTCTCTTCCTGGAAAGCACATAATAACAAGGGTCAAATTCCAACATAACTTTTCTGGAGATGTGCTAGGATTGCTAAGAAAAGAAATGAACTATATGTGGAAGGAGCTGCCTAATATGTAGTAGAAAGAGTAAGGATAATGTGTATAGAACTGGATGCTGAGAGTTCTAGATTAAGGGAGCAGAATATAAAGTTGGTTAATGGCCAATTTATTGATATGTAAGTTCTCTGTAATGACGTTGGATTTTAATACCTACCAAGGATTCCAAGTGAAAGTATTAACATGCTGCGAAGATGGCTCTTGGAATCTTGGAAAAAGTGGAAGACCACACTAAACAAAGTAGAAATATCTGAAGTGCTGTTACAGTGAAGCAAGATATCAAAAGGCTCACAGAAGTAGCCATGCTAGATTAATATCCTTAATGCTGGAAAACCCGCCAGATAACTATGATTTCAAGGAAAGCCTGGAGTATAGTCAATTAAATAAACTGATAAAGAATGAATGGGTAGGGGGAGCAAAAGCATCACTGAGAAATTCAGTATTGGCCATCTTCTGTAGGGCAGGGCTAATGGTACAATATTCCGTTACGTAACTAAGCTCTCTGGTAGCAATGGTGAGGTTAGAAATCCAGAGCATCAGAGCCCAGTTTGAGGCTCTCACTTGTTACAAGTGGGCACAATTATTGCAATGAATGACAATATCAGAGTGGCTTCCAAGAAAGCTAAGGAGATGCTTAATAAAATATGATAGTCCTAGCGTGAAGATATATAGATAGTCAATGAGATTATTGGGTAATATATACAATCAAAAGAAATCCAGAATAAATTATCAGGAGTCTGAAGGAAGCTGTCAATCCAAAAAGTCATAGTCCCTTGTACAATTTCTGAAGCTGAAAAAATTCTCAGATTTGGTACTCACTATTGAAGAAGATACTGTGTCTTTATGTGATGTCATCCTGCAGCACCCTAATAAGTGCATTCACTATCAATTTCCCCAGTCTTTCCCTATTGCTACCTATAGCCATGTAGTAAAGTAATTATACATTATAGAATGGGGGATACCAAGATCTTTAAAGGATGGTTGGATATAGGATAATACTTAAGGCCCCAAAGTGCCAACATTGGACAATTCTGTATTAGTTATTTATTGCTGCCAGCAAAATCACCAAAAACTCAACGACTTAAATCAATAATAGTGATTTATTATTCCTTGATCTCTGTGGGTTAGGAATTCACAGGTAGCTTAGGTATGTGGTTTGGCTCAGGGTTTCCTATGAGGTTGTAGTTAAGAAGTTAACTGTAGTTGTAGTCATTTCAAGGCATAAATGGAAGTAGAGAATGCACTTACAAGGTGACTGTTAGTCCATTCAGACTGCTGTAAAAAATTCCATAGACTAAGTGGATTAAGCACCAAATTTTATTTCCCCCAGTTCTGAAAACTGGGAAGTCCAAGATCAAGTTACTGGCAGATCCAGTCTGGTGAGGGCTGGCTTCTTGACTTAATAGAAAGTCATCTTGTTGTGTCCCCAATGTTTGTCTGTCTGTCTTTTTCTCTCTCTCCCTCCCTTGCATGCCTCTTCTTCTAAGGGCACTAATCCCATTATGAGGGCTCCATTCTCATGACCTAACTACTTTTCAAAGCCCCCACATCCAAATACTATACCATTTGGGTTTATGGTTTCAACATATGAATTTGGTGTGGTGGAAAAAATATGCCATCCATAACAGTGACTAGCTAACATGACTAGAATATTAGTGTTGAGTGTTGGTGAGAGGCCTCAAATATTCTCCAAATGGACTTACCCCAGGACTGCTTGAGTGACCTTATGACATACTGACCGGCTTTACCCAGAGAGAGTGATCCAAATGAGCAAGATGGAAGTGGCAATATCTTTTGTGATTCAACCTCAGAAGTCACACACCATCACTTCCACCATATTCTATTTGTTAGAAGCAATTCACTAAGTCCAGCCCCCATTCAAAGGAGGGAAATTAGACTGTAGTTTTTGAAGGAAGAAATGTCAAGTAATATGTGGACATATTTTAAAACTGTCACAGCCCTTTTAGAATTGGGTACTGTGAGAACTAGGTAATAAATGAAGTCCACAGACCCACTTGATGGTCATTTCTCCAGTATCAAATAGTATAACTGAAATGAACTTACTTGGTAGTAGAGCTGGATGTGACATCTTTGCTAGAGAAAATTAGCATGGACTCTGGTATGTGTTACGGGGTTCCCACTATAGAAAATATGTTCTTTTCCATCCCTGTTAGAAAGACAAATCACAAACAGTTCATATTTAGTTGGGACTGAAATGAGTATACATTAATGATCTTGCCCCAGAATTTAGGTTAACTAGAATTTTCTAAGCAATAATAAATAGACTGAAGGGACTTGGACCATTTGGACATTGTGCAAATCATTGCATTAGTTAATATATTAGGTATCATTTCTCCTCTGGTACCACAGATTCATCTTGAATAGATTATTTCACTATTTTTATCATGCCAGTGATTTCTGGTTAAGTACATGATAGCAATGTTGGATTCCATGGTTATGTGACCTTGATGTACCTCATTTGCTGTACCAGAGGTCCCTTGAGTCCAAGGTTATGTGGTATGCCATATATGGAAATCATATACTCTGTAACTTCTCAGATAGCGGTGATAGCCTAGGCACTGCAGGTAGACAAAGTAAAACGATACTTGGTCTGAAGGTCCTGCTTCCCAGAGGGTATTTCCAGCAGATGGCACAATAATAGTTTCATTAAACTTTTAGCTATGACTCCTACTTGATCTCTTCTGGCTCCTTTTGCTAAAAGAGCAGCAGGCAAGGAAAGTAGTCACCATACTGGCAAGGGTAATTACCCTGAAATCAGGAGAAGACAGGGTTACTGCTACAATGATGCTTGCAGGAATAATAATTTGGGTGCTCAAGTGAATCACTGGTAGTCTGTGGATGTTTCCATGCCTAATTTTAACTGTAAATACAGAAGTACAGCAGCCATGGCCTGAGAATACTATAATAACTAATGGGTCACACCCTCTCACCAACAGATAGGGGTCTAGTTTACCAAATCAGGCAAGCCTTCTCATCCAGCAGAATTGCCCAGGAGGGTGAGGAAAATCTAGAAAAAGTAATGGAAGGGGAAGATGCATATTAATTTTGGCCTCAGGGCCAATTATAACAGTGATGGATGTAGTTCAGCCTACTAATCTTCTTCATAAATTTATACAGGAATTGACTATATGGACAGATATACCTAGATGGAATCAGTTTGAATTGAAAAACAAATGAATCTGTGCAGTAGTATACCTACTGTAGTAGATGATATCTGGTAGCCTACCCAGAGCCACTTTCTTAGACTACTACATCTTCAGCTGCTATGAGTGTTGGCTTCTAATTAATGTCTCACACCTGCACCATTTACCGGAGAATTTCCCTGGGCTGGTGGGAACTTATCTTTCATTTGAAAGGTTATGTCTCTCAACCACTCCTTCGCTTTTGTAAACAGCCAATGATTAACTGATAAAAGGGTACATAAAGTTGGCCTCCTTGTCTCAAGGCAGGATAACCCTGTGGTATGATTTATGTCCCAGAGCTACCTCATCACTCCACTTCAGCAGATCTGGTTGACCCTAGATTGTAAGTGATACTATATCCTCGATGGGCTGTTTCCTGTTCATTATTCTGCTTCTTTAACTTCTCTTACAAGTCTTTCCTCAAGAGCACATCTTCAGTAAAACATATGCATCTAAATTCCTGCCTCATCCTATGCTTCTGAGGAATGGAAACTAAGACCCTGATATATGGTAGACGTTCAATATTTTTGTTTCTTGGTTTGTTTTGGCAAAACACGTAAGTGAATGAGTCAACGAATTTGACATAACACTAAAAAAGATGTAAAAGGAAACACAATGAATTCAAATATGGAGTAAAAACTACTTTCTTTTTAGCTCTAGAAAAATGCAAGTTGGCACAAGTTCATTAGGTAATATCCTCAGGAAAAGTATAAAGAATTTTTAATCTTATTTAAGAAGTCAGGGCAACAATTGAAATGGCAAAATTATGAGAGTCTAGGAAATTAAGTTCTATTTAATTGGTGTAGAGTAAGGGGCTACATGTTTTATTCAATAGTGAACTGGGGGCACTATGATTGCTTTATAAATATTAATCATTATTCAGGATAACCAAAGATATTTTAAATTATTTATAATAAAGCTATAAATTTGGTGAGTGTTTAATCACATTATTAAGTTTAAAGCATCATATGTAAGAGATTTACATTTCTTTATTAATCTGGATTATTTTATTTTCTCTTAACATTTTTTTAATCATTAATTTTTGGTACTTGAAGGGAACTTAATGGCCTTGAAAATCTACCCCTTTGTTTTTATAAATAAGAACAAAAAACCTAGATAGGTAATTCACTATTAACTAAATTCACATAAATGTCTATAATTCTAATCCTTCTGTTCATGTTATATTTGAGCAATTTGTCTCATATGATCTACGTACAAAATATTTTCTAAAAATCAGGCCTCCGAACTACACATTTCCTGTCAGTGGCCATTCACTATTTAATACACTGTAGGAGCTATCAGGGACTCCCTTTCAATAACAAGTATATTAGCTTTTTCAGATCATTGAATTATATAACAATGTAATTTCAGCCAGTTGTTTCCCTTGTTGAAGATCAGGCCAAAGGTAATAACAGACATGGCTTTTCTTCAACGAAAGCAGATGCCTAGCTGTGGTGTTATTTGTTTTATAATGGTAAGAACAATTTTTCATTGAATGTTTCGTCAAATTATCTATAAGGCATAAAATCAAGAATAAAAAACTTTTAGAAATTTTAACTTGTAAATATAAGAATATATTTACCTTCAGTCCTGTTGCATCTCTAGATCTGAGTGTTAGAATTATGCTAATCAAGCTCTGAATTTTCACATAATAATTTATAGGTCTTGATTCCTGTGCTAAACTGTTGATCTATAGAGAAAATTGAAGTGATCTGTTTATTTTGAAGACAACAAATTGTATTTTTTCTTCTTTTTTAAATCCATTTTTATTTCTTATATATATATGTGTATATGTGTGTGTGTGTATATATATATATATATATATATCAGGCACTCAGACAATGATGCAAAAATATTGTGTTGTAAATTGAGGACACAACACATTTTACAGGACACCTGGCAAAACATATATGAGCATATTCAAAGCAGGGTAAAGAAGCTTTACCCTATATTCAAAATATAAAAGAAGAAAGAAGAAGAAAAAAGTAGAGAATCAAAGAGAAAAGTAGACTATTGCATATATCATAATAATAATGATGTAATGCTAGGAGAACCTAGTTCATAGGTGAATTTGTATGTATGCTGCATAACAAATTACCACAAACTCAGCAGCTTAAAACAGCATCCATTTATTATCTCATGGTTTCTGTAGATCAGAAAACCAGGTACCGCTTAGCTGGGTTCTTTGCTCAAGGTCTCATAAGGATGAAACCCAAGGTGTCTGTCAAGCTGCCCTCCCATTTGGATCAAGTTTCTCTTTCAAGCTCATTTTTTATCATTAGAAGAATTCAGTTCCTTGTGCTTTTAGGGCTAAGGCTCCCTTTTTCTTTTTAGCCGGGGGCCACTCTTCGACCCTTGCAAGTGGCCCCTTCCATCTTCAAAGCCAGTACAGCATAACAATTCTTCTCATGCTCAAAATCTCTCTGGCTTTCCCTTTCCCACCAACTGAAGGAAGCTTTGATTTTAAAGGAATTTTAGGTCAAGCCTAACTCAATAACCTTCACATCTTAAAGTCAACTCACTTTAATCCTATCCACAAAATCCCTTCACAACAGTACCTAGATTGAGGTTTCATTGAATAACCTTGCAATGGCAATTTTGTTGGGACCATTTTAAAATTCTGCCTATCTCAGTAAGTTCAACCTATGAAATGGGTGAGCATATATTTAATAAGGGGTTAATATCCAAAATATATTATATAAGGAACTCCTGCTACTCATTAGCAAAAATACAAATAACTGATTTAAAAATGGGCAAAGGACCTGAATAGGCATTTCTCCAAAGAAAACATACAAATGGCCAACAGGTATATGAAAACATGCTCAACGCCACTAATCATCAGAGAAATGCAAATATAAACTCTGTGTGTTGCCATTAACTTGATAGTTCATGTGAATGACATCTTTTGGATTTTTGGAGGATCTGACTTGTGTAATTATAGCTGGTGGCCTTGTAAGTCAGGACAGTTTGACATTGTTTAGATAGGGCAACTAAAATAGAATAGAGAGATTTTCCTAATGACAACAAGTAAAAAATACTTCTGGAAAGTTGAAGACTAAAGTTATTTGATATAGAAAATCATTAGAGTTGTGGTTAGAATAACAAATTTGGTATTAGCCACCAAATTTCAGAACATGTAAAGTGGATGTTAGACTATGAAGATAAACAGACATTCATTTAAGGAAAATACAGATTTGGTAGGATCAAGCAAAAGTGATGCATGTCCATGGAATTATTATGAAAGTTATAATAATTTTTCTAGCTTACACTTTATTGTTGTGGAAGAAAAATATTTGCTCCCACACTCTAGTGTGAGTTTATATTCACGCCAAACCTCTTGCTAATATGGAAATTCTTGTATTTATTGAAGATTTCAAATTATAATTGAGAAGTAATACCAATGAGGCTTATCTAGTTTAGTATTTCCCATAGTGTTATAAACCATGGGTTATGGAAAGAACACTTTCAATTTTGGGAATGAAAGAGATCATCCTTCAGCTAGACTTAGACCTTGTTAGACAAGAATGATTAAAAATGTCAAAGACAAGAATTTAGGGCATTTTAGAGATAAAAAAAAAAAAAAACAGCAACACCGCAATTGTTTATGTAAAGGATTGCACTAGTTTCAACAAATAAAAATATGTATTTTATCTGATTTATATATTTTTATATTTGCATATATATGTTTATATAAAATATATGTATTTAATTTAAATGGTAATAATTGGGGGAATAAATGACAATAGTACATGTCGATTTAACAGCTTCCATATTTTTTGTCTCTGGAGGTTGAGGTTCAACTCCTTTTTAATTCCGTTAAAGCAGACATAAAAACAAATCCTTAAATAAATGTTTTCTTTATGCACAGATAAATAAGTGAGGCTAATTTGTATGTCATGACAATAAGTCGTCAGGTAAATCTTCTAATTATGTTGAAGACCCTATTTTATGACTGTTTTGTAAGCTCAGTGAAACCTAGAGCTTCAGATTAAACCAAGAATAAAGAGAAGTAACAGCAGAAATAAACTACCCTAACTCTCCAAGCCGCAGACTGACAACACAGTTAACTTCTCTCTCGAATGTTTGAAGGTTCCTGAAGGGACAGGATGGGGAATCTAGGAAGAGCCCCAGAATGTGGAGCTGGCAAGGGGCCAAGGATCCTCAAGGACTCTCTAAAAAGAGAGTCATAACAGTGTGAATGATCACATACTGTATCTTTTAGCTAGGGGGAGGGTTCAATAGGAGGGAGTGTCCCTTGAGAAGAACAGCAATTTCTTTAATTCCATTGCATGGAAATAAGGAATCTAAGTTTATCGAAGCCTGTGGAGAAGAAGAGGTCATATCCAATAATAGAAGCAAATGAATCGCTCCTTGTATCTGATCAATTACATCCTTCCGTTCATCACACGAATCCTATAAGTGATGTACATTATGACGCAAGGATACTTGCACCTGAAAGAGTCAGTTCCAGGGTAGAAAAACATCTAGTTAAAACCTGCCAGCAATGTGTATCTACTTAGAGAGGAAGACTTGAAGACTCCTTTGTTGGGAAAAAATATTTTATTTCTACAAATGTAAGGCAAATATTCTATTCTGAAATAGTGAAGACGCAGGCAACAGATTCTACTAATCTGCACGATAATCTGTGATGGCTTTCAGATTTGGTGTGCATGAAAATTACATGGATAATCTGTAAATATTAACACCCTGGCACTCTGATTTGTTAGATGGAAATTGAGACCAGACATCTGTATTTAAGAATAAACATCAATACACGAATGGATTAATAAAATGTGGTATATGTATACCACGGAGTTCTATTCAGCCACAAAAAACAATGGTGATCTAGCACCTCTTCTATTATCCTGCATAGAGCTGGAGCCCATTCTACTAAGTGAAGTATCCCAAGAATGGAAAAACAAGCACCATGTGTACTCACCATCAAATTGGTATTAAACGACCAAAACTTAAGTGCACACATAGTGATAACATTCATCAGGCGTCCGGCAGATGTAAGGGGGGTGGAGGGGATGGGTATATACACACATGATGGATGCGGTGCGTACCGTCTGGAGGATGGACACGCTTGAAGCTCTGACTCAGGTGGGGCAAGGGCAATATATGTAACCTAAACATTTGTACCCCCGTAATATGCTGAAATAAATAAATAAATAAATAAATAAATAAATAAATAAATAAATAAATACCAGCATGCTCTGATTATTCAAATTCAAGTCAAATTTTAAGAAAAAATTCAAATAAAATTTTATCTTCCTTATTTGCAAAGGACATTTTTCTGTGGCCTTGAAGGTGTTTCCTTTTTGAAAAATAAATGACATTTTCTCCTTTGTTTTCATCTAAGATTTGAACTGAAAACTTCTCTTTCATGTGGCAGAAGCAAATATCTTCTACAGTGTTGTGTCAAAACTAAAGTTTAGGTTAGAAAGATATATTTAGGAAATGTGTGGAGTCCCTTGCTGTAAGCACTTGAGAAAGAGCCTTACCTAATATACGGTTTTAAGTTTTCCCTGTTGTTTGAGGTAGTGATGGTGGTGGTGTTGATATTCTCAACCCTTTAGTAAGGTTTTACAGATTATTAATATTTATAGCTCTGCTCTGAGAAATAAGTATCTGGACATATATCCGTGTATAGAGAAAAGTAATAGGAGAGGAGTGAAAAACCAGTATCAAAGCAAGAAATGATCTGAAAAATAGAGAAGCAGGGATCTAAAAAGCTAGCTGAAGTGATAATTCAAAATCAGGATTTTTTTTTTTTTTTTTTGTGGAAGGTACAATACCTTTGGGATTTCTAGAAAAATATTGCTAAGAGAATCTGGTAAAAGTCTGGAATTCCAAAGTCAAGTGGCATGAGGATTCACACAACTATTTGAACATTCTATGGTGCTAAGATTCTTGAAGGCTGGAACAGACAGGAAAATCTACATAATATTTGTAAGGACTTGGGTAATGCTAATCAGTGAGGTGCGAGATAGGTTTTGTAGGGAAAAACAAAGAAAATGTCACAATCTTAGTTTAGGGTGTCATCAATCCCATTTTCTTCCCAATCAAGAAAACAATCTTGAACCTTTAGGAAATGCATGTGGCTTTTGGGATCACTGCATAGATACAACCTCACTTTTCCTCAGCCTGGCCATAGATGACATAACTGCCGCTTCAAGGTTTGAGAAGTGACAATCCAGATCAATGCTAAGTGCTAGAGTATGACAATAACCGGCTTAAGTTCAACCACTTAACTGGTTCTGTTTTGAAACCAGAAAGATACTTTCTCTGCCTGTACTGAAATTTTGGCATGGGCCATCACGATATATCAATGAAAGAAAATACAAGAAAATACCTTTTCTTTGAGGGAGATCCAATTTCGAATAAATAGCTTCAGAAAGGACACAAAAGAAATTCTGAGGAGAGAAGAGAAAATTACTTAGCTAGGCAGATCAAGTAAAATTAATGAATTGATTAAAAACTCAGTCTCCTAACAGGCATTCATTCTTTCATTCATTCTTTGAAATATTTATTTTTTGCCTTCTCTGTTCTGGGCATTATTTTGGGGCCTTAGAATATGTATCAGTGAGCCAAATAGATGAAGATTCCTAATCATGTACTTTTTTAAATTGTGTTTGGGGGAAGAGGTGGAGTCAATGAAGAATTTTTAGAATGAGTTTAAACCATATAATATGACTTTCAAAGGCAAATCAACACTACAAACCAGAGTCCACAAATCTGTTTCTTAAGGAAATCATTCTCTAGTTAAGTCAGTTTAATATACAGGCATTTCATAAATGCTATTCTTAAATAATTACCATTGAACATAATTTTCCTATGTAGTAGAGGAATATTTCCAATCTTCAAGTAATTATCAACTATTTCAAGCAACATTCAATATGATTCCACATGTGTATACATATAACAAATATTTTGGAGTAAGGTTTTTGTGGTTGCCTGAAGTTATTATAATGAGATATAATTCAGAATTTCCCCAAATTAAATGTGCTTGTTTAATTGCAATATATTTGAGGATTAGATTTTTTGAAACTTTTCTCTTATCCACTACTCTCCGCCCTTCATGATCTTTGATCATTTCTAGTTTCATGGTTTTAAAAACAATCTGTACCCTGATCCCAAATGTGTAACTCCAGCTTGGACTTGGGACCTCTCCCAGGAGCATGTCTTATGTATTCCACATTTGCATTTGAATATCTAACTGGCATCTTGATATCAACAAGCACAAAATAGAACTTCTGATCTCGCACCTTCCAAACTGCTCCTCCCATATTAGTTAATAGCAACTTCACACTAGTTATTCAGCTGTAAAATCCTGGGGTCATCCTTAACTCCTTTCTTTCTCTTAAACCATTTTTTTCAGTCTGTTAGAAAATCCTGTCACTATTCCTGGACTGGGCCACCATCATCATTCTCCTGGATTATTTCAATTGCCTCCCAACTATATATATATATATATATATATATGTGTGTGTGTGTGTGTGTGTGTGTGTGTGTGTGTATGCGTGTGTGTGTGTTCAAATCATTTAACCAATACCTATGATGATATGTTTTCTATATCATAAAACAGTTTCAGCCACCCATAGTTGCCTATTGTTTCATGTAATATTCAAATCATATGTAACTTCCTAAGAAGATTATCTACATTCTATTTCATCTAACATTCAAATTTTATGTAACCACATAGAAAGATTCTAGATTTTATTTTATATGATATTTAAATTTTATAGTTCTGCATAAAAATTCAAGAATAAGATTTTAAGTGGTTACTTTTGCTTCCACTCTTTTTCTTCTACAATTTACACTCAGAACAGAGTTATCCTGTTGAAACCTTAAAAGCAAGTGAATTCTCTGCTAAAAACCTACTTGTAGCTTATCATCTCACTCATATTAAAAGACTAATGCCTTGGAAGGGTTTTACAAGGCTCTCAAAGTTTATATTCTGGTGTCTTTGACCTCATTTTCTGTCACTCTCCCCCTTATTTAGTTTGCTCCAAACACACTGATCCTTTTGCTGAACTCCATTAAACCCGGGATGTTCTCACATCTGGACTTCTGATTTCTTTTGTCAAGAACTCTTCATTTAGTTATAAAATGGTTTCTTCCTCATTTCCTTTTGGTTTTGCGGAAATGTCACCTTCTCAGGAAGGTATCTCTGATTACTCTATTCTAAATTAATACCTCCTCCATTTCTTCCTGTTCTCTTTTTTACTGTAGCACTTACAATAGCACGTTCTATATTTTACTTATATGTTTTATTTACTGTCTATCTTGTATTCACAGAAATGGAAGCTCCTCATGAATTTGTGCTTGTTTTGCTTGTTTTGTTCACTGTTATAACCCTCTATCTTAATTGCCCTTGGCACATATTTGTTGCTTGATAAATGTTGCTGAAATCAATGAATGAATTCAACTTTGAGCAATATTTTCCTGTATACCACTGTCCTGATTAGAAAAAAATAGTTGAAAATGGGTGATTACCATGTTATGTTTTGTTTCCTTTCTTTTATATTTATTATTGGGTAAATCTAGGTTCTATTTGCAATAGATACTTTATTAATTTGAAACAAAATTCGCACCACCAATTTCTATTAGAATGTAAACCTTATGAAGATACATTATCAATTTTCTCTTCTGTTTAGAATTTTCTTTTTCTTATTACACAAAAATGTAGAAATTGAAGCTGTTAAGAATTTTATAGAGCCGTCTGGGCTGATTTGAAGTGATTTTCCCTCATCACTCCCTGACTCGTGTTCCACCATTTAATTCACATGCCAAATTGAACAAAAGAACAGATGGAGTTACAACCTGTAGATGTTTCATTAGTGTCTTCATTATTTAGAGGTGCTCATTTATAATGCTCTAGACAGGGCCCTTGCTATGATGTGATAAGTTAATATACTCAGATACTGTTATTTTCCCCTAAACAACTTTTTTACCCTTACGATAAGACAGCATTTTGTGCATTTTACTTCTTGATATAAAGGCAGGAAGATAGGAGTAGGCAGGATATAATTGCTTGCCTTCCACAGAACAACTCAAATATGTTTCCAGGTTTCAGTACAGAAATGTTAAGATTGTTAATCCGTAACATCATTATAGTATCAGACCATTGATTCTGCAAGTTTTGATTTGTTCATGTTTAAAATTACTGTTGCACAGACAATCCTACTACTACATGAGCGTTTTCAATTATTTCTATATTTCTGTGTTAACATATTCATTTTGATATTTCATTCCTTCAAATATCTATACATATTAACATTTAGACTATTCACCTGAATTTTTAAGTCAGGAATAGCTTTTAAAATGGGACAGATGTTATTTCGTTTCTTTATTGACATTTCTGTGAGGCTTTGAATATTGCTCCTGGGTCTAAATTTTTCTTACAAATATGAAAATACCTGTTTTCCATGAGTAGATAGTATTTTGTAAAAAAAAAAAAAATCAATATAGTAATTTATGAACTCATATACTACAAAATCAAAAGATTGTTTTTACTAATGTTTTCTACATTTCTACCACATTTTTGTGTGGTTTATACATTTCTATTGTAGCATTTACCTCAATTATGAATTTTTTTTACTTGTCTCTCTCTTGTATTTATAGTCTTGTGCCAACTTAAACCTTACTCTTACAAGTTCTTAATAAACGATATTGTATTGAGTGAATATATGATGAGTCTATTTTGTGATAGTTTCCTTCGTAAATCATATGTTAGGTTTTACATTTATAGAGTATTTTTGTTCTGAAGGATACACACTTATTTGCTTTACATTCTCCCTTTGGTTTCCAGATTCAAAGTCTATATGTTTTTTTTTTTTCTTTTTACCTGAAACATTGTGCAGAGTTATTACTCATCTCTCCACAGTCTATTTTATCGGATTGACCCATACAGGAAGTTTTGATTCATGTAATAAAACACATTTTTAAATTATAACAAAAAATCCAGGACATTAATTTTCTATCAGGTAAAGAGAATTACAAATTGTGTATTTGTATATATTTTCTTGGTTAAGAGTTATTACCATTTTTCCTTGAGTTTAGAGGGCTGAGAGACAAATTATGCCAAATGCTTTACTTTGAGATGTAATTTTTTTAACCTTATGAGTGAGAAGGACCTGAAATTTCTCACATGAGGTGAAGCACAAATTTGATTTATGTGCATTATAATCTCTCATAACTCTGACTGGGAGGAAAATACACAGTTATGCATTTGTAAGTGCCTAGAGGTTTTAGAGAAACAATATCTTTAAAGTCAACATGAGTGGATGAAAAGAAAATATTATGTGCTTTGTTAATATTCCAGTAACTGACACCAGTGTAAGTATATTCAGTAGGCTAAATGTGTTTAAAATTTGATTTTGGAAAAGACAAAGAACAGAACATTTAACTCTATAGAGTCTAAACATGTTTCAAAAAGATATCCTTGATTGCTTTTTGTTAAATAAAATAATGGTGAATTAGTGATGTTATAACATATACCACTCCTCTTCCAACATTCCCTGAAGAGGCAAAGGAAATGGCAAGGGAAACAATCTGCCCCTCTTTGTTGGCTTATATTGGAACTTAAACCTGAAGGCAAAGAATTCTGGGTCAGAGGAGTTAAAAGCTTAAGATCTTATTTAATATAGATGTGTTCCTTCTTTTTTCTTTCTCCTACTAATTC
Organism: Indri indri; assembly: GCA_004363605.1. Taxonomy (NCBI): domain Eukaryota; kingdom Metazoa; phylum Chordata; class Mammalia; order Primates; family Indriidae; genus Indri; species Indri indri. The sequence goes on along the minus strand of RJWJ010000657.1, from coordinate 63,151 downwards.
AATTTGTTTAACAATAAAGCTCACAATTGATCAGGGGTATGGCTTATTCATGCCTGGATGCCAACGATGATGGGGGGTGAATGGTGATTCTGTTTTCTACCCTGAACTACCTTGAATCTGTGAATACTGACTTCTAGATGGGATTTCTGTTTTGTACCAGATGGTAAATCCAGTTGTTGTTTGTTCAAAGCCTGGGAATGCAGTCAACATTTCCCCCCTCTGCTTTTGTGGCTAACATGTTTTCTGTTCTAGCATTCCTCTGTACTTTGTATCGTGGGGTTTCTCATATCGAGAGATATGGAGACATGAATGGTTTGTTAAAGGTAACCCACAGATCATTTCCCTGCTTACTGTCAACTGGCTCAGTAGAATAATTGCACCCACAATATTTCATGCCATTCCCACTCCAAATTCCAACCACATAATAGTTGATTAATTATGATATTGTCCATTAACACTTTAATAAAAGTCATCTTCTCTATGACCAACCTTAGAATCATTACCTCATTACTTCCTTAGCATTTTCCTTACAGCATGAGCTACTATCATCTAAAATTGCTCTATCACTTTGAAACTTGCCAACTAATGCCTGAAATATCTTGTACTGAAGTTCCTCATCTTCGAATATGTCCATATTTTCTTCAATCCCATTATATAGTCATCAAAGGAAATGGAGGGTGTTCATTTTATATTTTTATTTTCTTCCTATTGGGAAAGTTCATTAATTGCTCTTATCTATACATCTAGAGCATTCCTTTCTCATCCTTGGTTAAACACACTAGATCCTCTAACATAACAATACTTCCTTTTATATTTTGCCAAGAACATACAGTATATATTTTCCTTTTTATATATATTGAGGCTGGCATTCTTTTTTCATTATTGTGGTAAGAACATTTAACATGAGATCTACTCTCCTTTAACATTTTTAAGTGCACAATAGAATATCGTTAACTACAGGCACAATGCTGTACAGATCTGTACAACTTATTCATCTTGTATACCTGAAACTTTATTCTCATTGGAAAGCAACACCACATTTCCCCCTCCCCCAGCCTGTGGCAACCACCATTCTACTCTCTATTTTTATGAATTTTACTATTTCAGATACCTCATATAAGTGGAATCATGCAATATTTGTCCTTCTGTGACTGGCTTATTTCACTTGGCATAATGTCCTCCAGGTCCATTTATCATATTGTCACATATGCCAGGACTTCCTTCATTTTTTAAGGCTGAACGATATTCTATTGTGTATCTCTCTCTGTTTCTCTTTATATATATACATATGTGTGTGTGTGTGTGTGTGTGTATGTATATATATATATGTATACATATACACTACAGGTTCTTTATTAATTCATCTGTTGTTGGACATTTAGGTTGTTTCCACATCTTGGCTGTTGGACAAAGGACTTGAACAGAGATTTCTTCAAAGAAGACATACAAGTATTTGATAAGATGCTCAAAATCACTAATAATCATCAGGAAAATGCAAATCAAAGAAAGCCGCAATGAAATATCACCTCAGACTTCATAGGATGGCTACTATATATGTAAAAAACGATAATTGTTGGCAACAATGTGGAGAAACTGGAACCCTTGCACATTGTTGGTGGGAATGTAAAATGACACAACCACTGTGGAAAACAGTATGGAGGTTCCTCAAAAAATTTCAAAAATAGAACTACCATGCAATCCAGTAATCCCACTTCTAGACATATGTCCAAAAGAATTGAGATTAGAATCTTGAATAGACACCTGTACTTCCATGCTTATTAAGGCTGGCTTCTAAGATCACAAATCTTCTGCCAATAATTCACTTCAGCTCAAGCTACTTAGTAGTTTCCCTTCTCTACTTCTGAAAGGAAATTGTCCTTGGGCCAACATATTTTTCTTCATTTAATGCATTCTACAATCTCTAGGGAAAAGAATGACAAACTCTTTTCATGGTAACTTTCCTTGATATCCGAACCAATGGATTCCTGATATGTGTTCTCTTTTTCTGGAAAAATTTGTTATTTCATTTCAGTTTTAAAATTTTATCTCCATTTTATAATTTTTATTTCAATTTCCCAATCTTCTTTCCCATTCATAGAAAATCACTATAATGTGTTTCATGTATTTTTGTTTGTTTTCTTGAAAAATGTGCATTATATTTTTATGTGGAAGTATTTTTAATATACAAAACTATTAATGTATAATATATCACATTCTATTTCTTATTGCTTCTCATAAATTTTATTAGTGTTCAAAATATTTGCTGCCCCTTGCTGTAAGAATATTATACTTCCCTTCTCCATTAATACCTGGCCGATGAGGGAGAATCACTTGAGGCCAGGAGTTTGAGACCAGTCTGAGCAACACAGTGAGACTTCATCTCTAGAAAAATTTTATATATATATAATTCAGTTGTTGGCTAGTATCTCCAATTGTGTTGATATTGCTGATTTTTATTTTGTATATTTCTGTCTGAAAGTTTTAACTTTTTAACAATTTTCAATTTTATATCTGTCCTGTTTAACAATCTATGAGTTCTTTCAACCTGAGTTATTTCATTTTCTCCATTTCAAAGAATTTTATTTTGATCATTACTTTAAAATTATCCTTTTGTCTGTTTTTATTTTCTTCTGTATTGAAAACTATTAGTATCTGAATATTGCTAATGAAATTCACTCTCTGTTTATTTTTTTCCTTTTCCTTTTTTTCTTTTTTCTAACTGCTATTTTACATGATTTCTTGCTACTTTTGAAGGAATTCTCCATTCATATATTTCATGGTACTAAATTATTCTTCTGGTCTCTGCAGCCTACTGTCTATCCAAGCTATTTGGTTATTGATTTTTAACTACTATAACTTTCTTACCTGATATACAGTTTTTTTAAATTTTTAATTATAATATTTTTTATATTGCTAATATATTGTCATATAAATTTAGCATTATTTATCAGGGTTATTTTTAATTACTTAACTGTTAGTTGAAATAATTCTGCTATTGATGCTATCTGCTGTTTATTTGGGTTTTTACTTCAAAATAAATATAAACAATGTTGAACATTTTGCCATTGAGATCTGATAAATGTTCCATAATCAGATACAAGAATGTGCTCTAGGGAGATGCCAAGGCCAGAAATTAGTTTCTGTCAATGCAAGTGTATCTAATGAGAGGAGAGTACCTAGTTTCCAAGTAGAAATGCTAATGAATGATAGAACTACTTTTAAATACAATTTTTCAAATAAAAGACACATACAGAAAAGTATGTGAATTATGTAATAACTTCATTATTATTTTAAGTGAACACACTTATGTAACTAGCACCCAGTTTAAGAAACTGAATATTACCACAGAACCTGACCCCCTTAGTGATTTTATCATGTCACTATCATTATTAAGCATGATAATTTCGAAAAATGCAATAGTATACAATAGTAATAAGGAACTATTGCCACATGCAAGAACCTGGATGATTCCTACAAAGAGGAAAATGAGCCAGACACAAAATAATACATATATATTATTCCATTTAAATGAAACTCAAAGACAGGCACAACAAATCCATGATGGGAAGTCATCATAGTTTTTGAAATTATCATCTTGTTCCAACTACATTAGAAAGTAAACTGTCATAATTCAAGCAACCACACATGGGTAGGTCTCTTCCTGGATTTTCTATTATATTGCATTGCTTTGTTTTTCTACCTTTATATGAATAACACACTTTTAATCACTGTAGCTGTATAATAAAATTTAATGTTTGATAGTGTTAATGTGCCAGTTTTACTTTTATTCTTTAAAGTAGTCTTAGCTAATTTTCCCTTTGCATTGACACACATATATATATTATAATATGCTTCTTAATTTACACACATACACATACATACTCACTTAGACAAGCTGCTATGATTTTGACCTAGATTACATTGAATTTACAGACCAAGATTTGGGGAGAACTACTTCTTACCATACAAAATTTTGTAATTCATGAACCTAGACTATCCCTACATTTTTTAGATCTTCTTTAATTATTTAAAATATTATTTTGTATATTTCATTGTATAGACATTGTACAAATTTTGTTTTATTTTTAATTATGTATGAGTCTTTATGTTACACACAGTATCCTTTTTGAAAATTCCTATTTTATTTGTTTGTTGCTGCCATGTAGAAATATTAATATAATTAACTATTATATATTGACATTGTCAGTGAACTAAGTTCACTAATTAATTTCAAATATTTGTAGGATGTTTTGAATTTTCTACATTCACAATTATGCCATCTGCATGTATTCACTATTTTGTTAACACTTTCTGCCTAAATATACTTAATCATACCACCGAACTATGATGAATAGAAATGAATATAAAGTGTATCCCGCTCTTGTTTTTGTATTTCAAGGAAAACAATTCAACTTAATTTGATTAAGAATAATATGTGCTTTAGTTTTTCAACATAACTCTTTTTTACAAAATAAAAAAAATTGTTCTTGGTTTGCTAATAGTTTTTGTTATGATTGGATATTCATTAATGGATATTTAAATTTATCAAATGCTTTTCTTTTTTATTGTTTATTTCACAATATTTCAGGAGTGCAAATGTTTTGGCTACATGAATGCTTTGAGCAGTTTTAGTCAAAGTTATAAGTATACCCATCACCCAGATTCAAATGCTTTTTCTAAACCTATTGCGATAATTATAGGATATATGATTTTCTTTTTTCTTTTCTTTTTTTTTTTTTTTTTTTTTTTTTTTTTTTTTTTGACGCAAAGTCTTGCTCCGTTGCCGAGGCCGGAATGCAGTGATGTAATAATAGCTCACTGTAACCTTGAACTCCTGGCCTCAAGTCATCCTCCTGCCTCAGCATCTGCAGTAGCAAGGAATACCGGTACAGGCCCTTTACACTTGGCCTTCTTTTTCCTTAAATGTGAATTGTATTGATTGATTTTAAATTTGTTTATATTTATTTAAAATTTTACATCTATGTTCATGAGAGAAATTGACCTGTTAATTTCTTTTTTTTCAACGTATTTGTGAGAGTTTGTTATTTGGGTTATGCAGACCTTGTAAAATGACTTGTGATATGTGTCCCCTTCCACCTTTTGATTATTTGTGTGAGTATGAATCATGTGTTATTATTTTTCCCATGAATGCTGGAGAGAATTAACCAGCAAAGCCATTTGACTTAGACTAGAGTTTTCTTTGTAGAAAAGTATTTAACTGCAGATTAAAATTATGTAAAAGATAGGAATGAAATTGTTTTCATTATGTATTTTTTATCATGCCAGTCTTAATAAGTTGTATTTCAGGGAATATTTCCTTATAAAAGTTTTCATAATTATTAACATAAATTTGTTCATAAACGGTCTTATTTCATCTTTAAAATTTATAGAATCTTTATTGAAAGCCTCTTTTCATTCCCGATATTAGTTATTTGTTCCTCCTACTTTTTTGTTTTCTTGAGAAGAAGGCTCTCTTTGCAGTCAATATTTCTATTTTTTCTGATTGTTTTCTTTGACTTTGACTTTCAGTAGTTCTACTATTATATGCCTAGATGTGGTTTTCTTTATATTTGCCCTATTTGGGGTGTAGAATTTCTTTTTTATATTTCAAAATATTAAGGGGGTACAAGTGTTCTTGTTACATGGATACGTTGCATAATGCTGAAGTCAGGGCTTTTAGTGTGCCCATCACAAGAATAGTGCACATTGTAGGAAATACGTAAGTTTTTCTCCCTCCTGCTCCTCCCTCTCTCCCCCTTCTTAGTTTCCAATTTCCTTTACACCACTGTATGACCATGTGTATCAATCATTTAGCTCCCACTTATAAGTAAGAACATGCGGTGTTTGTTTTTCCGGTCCTGAGATACTTCACTTAGGATAATGGACTCTAGTTCCATCAAAGTAGCTGCAAAAGACATTATTTCATTTTTTTTATGGCTGAGTAGTACTCCCCATGGTGTGTGTATATATACACACATACATACACACACAACATTTTCTTTGTCCACTCATCAATTGATGGGCCCTTAGGTTGATTCCACATCTTTGCAATTGTAAATTGTGCTGTGATAAACATTCAGGTGCAGATGTCTTTTTTATAAAATGAGTGATTTTCCTCTGGGTAGATACCCAGTAGTGGGATTGCTGGATTAAATGATAGGTCTACTTTTAGTTCTTTGAGGAATCTCCAAAGTGTTTCCCATGTAGATTATACTAATATGCAGTCCCACCAACAGTGTATAAGTGTTTCATTTTTTCTGCATCCATGCTAGCATCTATTGTTTTTGGACATTTTAGTAATGGCAATTCTGATAGGAGTAAGTTGATATCTCATTGTGGTTTTAATTTGCATTTCTCTGATGATTTGTGATGTTGAGCATTTTTTCATATATTTGTCAGCCAGTTGCATATCTTCCTTTTTTTTTTTTTTACTCAAGTTTATTTATCCATTCATTTATTGAAGGATATATTAGTTGCTTCCAGTTTGGGAGAAATAAAAAGCTACTATAAACAATCACGCAAGTCTATCCTCTTTTGAAAAAAACTCTGTTCATGTCTTTTGTCCACTTTTTAATGGGATTATTTTTTTTCTTGCTGATTTGTTCAAGTTTTTGTAGATTCTAGATATTAGCCCTTAGTCAGATGTATACTTTGTGAATATTTTCTCCCATTGTGTAAGTTGTCTGTTTACTCTGATTATTTCCTTTGCTTTGCAAAAACTTTTTAATTTAGTTAAGTCCCATTAATTTATTTTTGTTTTTGCTGAATTTCTGAACTCGTGTTTAATATCATTAATCAATTTTGGAAAAATCTTAGCTGTATCTTTTGCAACATTGCCCTGCATTTTCTCTTCTCTCCTTCGTGGCTCCTGTTCCATTTTGCTAGTCATTTTCACTGTGCCTAGTATGTCTCTTTCGCTCTTTTCTGTGCTTTTCATTCTCTTTTCTCCCAGTATTTCAGCCTAAATATTGGCAAGATAATTTCAATAACTGTGATATCTAGTGGTTTGTTTCTATTTTCTGTCACATTTTTCCTTTGGTCTGGATTTTTGGCACACGAGAACATTTTCTATTAAATACAAGACATCGTGTTAAGTATGTTAAGTTTCTACATAATGGTATTTTTTTCTTAAGATGGTTTATTCCACATACCCTAGTAAACTAAATATGAGATTATCTTAAATCTAACAAGGGCTCAGCCAGCTAAACCCAATCTGCATTACAGTTTGTGATAAGTTCATTTTACATCTGGTCCTTACCTACTCCTCAAGATTGGTCTTCCTATAGCTTCAACTGTGAGACCTGGGCATTTATTAGGATCCTTTCTTCCTTGGTGTGTTTGGAACACAAATTTTGTCTCCTCAGCATCAGTAGATTATTGAAACCTTCACTCCTCGTCTTTCAGCAGCTTTCAGTTTAGTTTCTTTACTTTATTCCCTGAAGCCGTTTAATAATTTAGCAAATGCCTTCAAGTGAAACTTGACTTCATACTCTGCCCCCTCTTTTCTCATTAGGGATGTTGGTCTTTCTAGTCCCGACTTGGCAGCCGCACACTTCAATTTTTGTCTCTCTTGCTTTGTGAGATTGCGAAAAGCTCTATTGGCATTTCTGCCTCTAAACAGTAGCACTTCACTAGATTTGCAGCATCTTGCTCCATTCCAAAAATTGGCAAATGTTCCCAGGAAAATTCAACTCACAGAGTGTCTGTTTACTTCTCTGCAGTTCATTTTTTTTTTTTTTTGAGGAATTTGACTCCTCAAGTCAAGCTCTATGCAGTTCAATTGTAATTTGATGAGACATCTTTGAAGGTTTATATTTGAATAGATCTTTTTTTTCCCATAATCTGACTCTTTAAGATGTTTTGTAACGGTAACATTGGTTTTTCACAAGCTACTTCATCATAGTCAGAAGCAGAAGTCCTACCAAGCTATCTTTGATTAATTTTGTTGACTGCCACTCCACCAAGTAACAAAGTCATTAAATTTACCTTTAAATCCTTAGGAGGAATCCACATTGGAAGCAGAAGCAGGCACAATCCCTGGTTTTGAGGGAAGAAGTGGGAGAAAGAATGCCTGAAGGCAGCTAGAAAGCCTTTATCTGTATTCAAGAATTTCTTTTCCCCCAGCATGGCTTTTTCTTTGCTTATATTACACCTCAGGCAGCAGCACTAGTAGCCCCACTGCTGTGAGCCACTCCTCAAATGAAGGCACATATTAAAATAATCCCAAGGCAATGAGAAGCAGCAATAGGAGCAGAAGTTTTAAAGTTCTTCAATTCCACCCTTGTTCTTGCACCAGCAACTTCAGTTTCTCACCAGCTCAGCTCCTTGAACGAAAGTGAGGCTGGGTCCCCTTGAGGAAGCACTTCGCTACACTGCCAAACGTTCATGCTGTTAATCTTTCTCCCAACCTTCTCCAAAGGGACCTATGGCCTTTTGCTACAGTGATGGTACATTGAGGAAATGGAAATAATCAGATGTTGTCTTTTCACTTTTTTGATTGTATTTTTTGAAATGCAGAAGTTTTACTTTAAGTCCAATGTATAATTATTTTTCTTACCTCTGTGCTTTTGGTGTCATTTCTAAGAAATCATCACCTAACTCAAGATCACGAAGATTTACATACCATATTTTATTTTAAAGTTTAAAGTTTTAGCTCTTACATTTAGGTCTGTGATCTATTCTGAGTTGATTTTTGCATATGGCGTGAGGTTGAAGTCCAAATTAATGTTTTGTGCATGTGGATGTCCAACGGTCCCAACATCATTTTTTTCTGCTCACATTCGTTTTCTTTTATTTTTTATATTTGTCAGGTAAATAAATATATATGTATTTAAATACATTTATACAATGCATAATAATCAAATCACAGTAATTAGTGTATCCATCACCTCAAACATTTATCATTTTTTCGTGTTGAGAACACTAAAAATCCACATTTCTGCCTATGTGAAAATATACAATAAATGATTATTAGTTATAGTCACTCTATTATGCTATATTTAAGTTACAAGATATGAAGTAGAGGAATGAACATTGCCCAAGGACTTTGAAACTGCTTCTGGGGAAAGGGTTAGCATGTTTTTGTTTGTACACAGGATATTCGTATCATGTTAGGTGGAAGTATGGCATTGCTACTGCCTTTGTGTGGAAATTAAGTATGGTTTACGGAGATGTGTATAGGTGCCAAGTCAACAAGACATAGATTATGATGGTTAGTTTTCTGTGTCACATTGGCTAGGCTGTAGTGTCCAGTTATCCAGTCAAACAATAATCTAGACATTGCTGCGAATGTATTTTTCAATTGTGATTAACATCTATAATCAATTTACTTTAAACAAAGGAAATTTTTCTTGATAATGTGGGTGGACCTCACCCAATTAATTGGAAGTCTTTTAGAGAAAAACTGAGTTTTCCCTAAGGAAATAAAAATTCTACCTCAAAATTGCTGCATCAACTCCTACCTGAGTTTCCAGCCTGTCAGCCTGCCAGATAGATTTCAGACTTGCCATACCCCAAAATCATTTGTTTCATTTCCTTAACATAAATCTACCTATCTATCTATCTACCTACCTACTACACACATGCACGCACATGCGTGTATACACACACACACACACACACACACACACATACTAGTTCTGTTTCTCTGGAGAACCCACACTAATACACTACTCCTGAATAGCTGTTATATTACTGCATTAGGCACCTATTACTCTAGTGTGTTGTGTACAATTTTGTTTTCTAGCACTTGTCTGTTTACTTGAACTCAGGGAGAATGGAAATATTCACAAGGCTTGAACATAGTGGAGGATGGTATTTGTCATTAAACAAATAATTCCTCTTTTATGTCATTCTTTTCTTTAAAGGTAAAAGGAGTGGATTATTTTTATTAACAGAAGGAGGATGATTGTGACTTAAACATCATGGATGGAGCTCTTATTTAGTTAGAGCCCTCAACTCCACTAACTTCATTGCTTTTGGAGGAAGCATACATTATATAGATATGAATGTGACAAAACATTTTTAGGCTGGTATCACAGAAGATATTTTAAAGTGAAATGTTGAGGAAATTATTACCAGTAAAATGTCAGAATTGAAGAAGAAAAAACATTACCATTTGACTTATTATGTTTATTGAGTCATGTTGTATTTCTGTTTTCATGTAATTATTTTATCACTTCCTAACTCTAATCACACTTCTGTTCCCCGGATATACTTAGTTAAGATTTAAGTATTAAATACTATAAAATAACAATGCATATTGAAATATTATTCTTTATTCCTACTATAGCTTCCCAGTACAAATCCCAGAGTCAATCGCCATCAATTGTGTCTTTATAAAAAATCTTTCAATGCTTCATTTGAAGGCAGAAACAGCAATAGTAAAGACACTTGAAAAATTAATAAGAAATACAAAAAAAATATGACCCCACCAGCTAAGTACAGCTATTTTCATTTTAGTACCTGTTATATTAATAAATCTTTTTTATGCACATGGATATTTTTCATAACTTCAGTAATAGTATACATACTATATATATTTGTATGTATGTATATACTCCATAATTGTTATATTAATATTAATGGCTGCATAGAAACAGATGATTAGGTGGGAGATGAGAGTATGGTTCAAACTCAAGAATGGGGAGAGAGTTACTCCATGCAAAATAATTTTCCTGGACCTATTAACAAAAATATATTATGTTGATACAACATAATTTGCTAAATCATGTGCCTATTAATGACTTTTTTCCAATTTTATGCAATTGGGATTATGCTGTATGATAGGTAGGACTCTTATCAGAAACCCAAATATGATGTCTTAAACACAAAAAAGAAGCCTAGTGTGGTCTGCTCTTGTTTTCCAAAATGACATCAAGGACTTAGTCTTTTTTCTATCTTTCCACAGTTATCCTTTTTTTACATGGAACTAAAACTCATGATCACAAGATGGCTGCAGGAACCCCAGCCACTATGCCTAATACTGAAGAGCCATCAACTGTTTCTTGAAAGACTTCCAAATTTCCATGTTTCTAACTGGTGAGTGTGTTTATGTTTTATATGCAAGTATAATTAAGTAATTATAGTTCTAGCAGCACATATATATGTAAAGCTTATATATGTGTATATACTCATACACACACACATATATCTATAAAATTTAACTAAAATTAAGTAATTTTAGCTGTAGCAGCACATATATATGAAAAGACATAATTAAACAAAAGCCTCAAGGAAATTGGCCAGAAAGTATGAATGGTCATGTTAGCTTAGAAAGCCAAATGCACCATTCAGCAAAAGCCTTCAGTGATAGCAGCATTATGCATCCCAATATATTGGAGATGGTGCCTGGCCCTGATGTCCCAGAAGTGATGCTGAGCCCCTTAAGACGAGTGGGTAATGTGAAAATACCCAATAATTGATATTTTTGAATGCTACTAGAGTTTATCTTCCATGAGAAGCATTTGTATTGAAGTTGTTTATATATTGTAAGGACCATTAATCAGGGGCTGTATGGGATGACCTTAAAGTAATGAAGATCAATCAAAAGTACTCAGCTAATAATCTGTGGTGGTAATCCAGATATGGGCTAATATAGTTAAGAACAATAACAATGGCAGGGGAAAAAGAAAGGAAGGGACGTAATTGATAGTAAATTCAAGGACAGATTCTTTCAATGTTTTTTTTTTTTTTCTTTCAATGTTTAACAGTTGGTACATAGGGAATAAATTAAATCAGTCAAAAATGACTCCAGGATTTCCACCTTTGATTGCCTGAGAGAAATGTCACATTCTTGAACAGCAATATGCCAGTATTTGTATTTGCAATTTTCTTCAGAAAAATATTCCTTAAATATAAAGAATTAGTAGTTGTTAATTTGATACATTGTCTTTACACTATACAGTCATATTAAAATGATTTGTACATCTTAAAAATAATGAATCCCTACTAGTTTATACCATTAAAATCTGCTTTCAGCTTTCCCTAGGTGGTAAGATGTAGCTTGCCAACTGCTTTATTCTTTATTGTTAGAATAAGAAAACCACATCTGGAAGTCTCAAAAGGCCAAGCATGTAGGTTTTAAGACATTCAGATTTCTAGGAAGTGTCAAGGCTATTGTTCCTAGTTTCTTTACTGAAAATAGCGTCATGGTGAATGATTTCAAACCTGTAATTTATGATTTTTCCTGTTGTTTAGCTAAGAAGGTTTTCATGCAGTAAGTAAATTCCTTTAAAAGCTCACAGAAGAAGCAAGCCTGTTTTGACACTTGCATTTTATTCCATAAGATGAGTGATCTGCAAGTGAATTAAGAAAATTCTACAGAATCACTTAAATCTATTGTATAAAATATCTTTTTTATTATAAATTTTTATTTTGAAATCAAAGATATACATGTATGTAAATGATCAAGTATTAATGGTATGTCTCCAAAAACTGCAGTTCCCCTACTCCCTTCTCCCCAGACCTCTTCTAGAGAGGCAATCGCTTCAACCTCTTTGATCTGATTATTTTCATGTTTACCTACATGTCTTTAAACAACATGTTTGTGTGGCTTCTTCTTGATTTTTGCGTTTCAACCATTATCTATTGTTTCTCCACTGTGGAAGATGAATATTTATCTCTCTTGCCTCACTCTATCCACATCACACATACTCGCTCTTTGAATACAGTCATATTATAAGGTTGGCTAGAGCAATACCAAGTACTTAGGTTGAAATATCCGTGTAAAGTTACTCACTGCAAAGCATAATAAGCCATGTGTTTACTGCACAACTTTTTGTTTTTTTTATCTTTAAAATTTATTTTTTATTTTCATTTGCTTTCTATCTGTGATCTTAATGATTTAATCTGAAACTCTTCTCCAATTATCTAAATCTCTTCTCAAGATATTCATTTCCATCAGATGGAAAACTTTAACAATTTCATCTTCTCGAAGATGCTTCACTCAGAGTAAACTGAGTTGCTTCATTCTGCACTGGTTCCTTCTACACCATTATCATCATCCTGGAGATTTTCTTCCCCTATTCTCTCATATGGGATCTCCCCTTTCCTAGAGCCCATGCCTTCTGTTTTCTTGCTTTACTCCCCTTTTTTGGTGTAGCAAATCCTCCAGTTAGCTTCCTATGAAAGGAAGCTATCTGAAAATGTCTCTCTTCTATTCTCACTCTTAGTTGATGGTTCGGCTGGGTACAGAACACTAGTTAGGAAATAATTTTCCTTCAAAATTTGTTCCATTGTCTTATCACTTCCAAAGTTATTATTGAGAAAATTAAGTCTATTCTCATCTTGGTTTTTATTTCAGAATATTACAGGGGTACAAATGTTTTGATTACATGATTTGCTTTTGTGCAGTTTGAGTCAAAGTTATAACTGTGCCCATCACCAAGGTAGAGTGTATTGTACCAGTTAAGTGTAAATTTACTTGTCCCCTTCTCCCCCCCTGCCACCTACTTGGTTTCTGTTGAGTTTCACTATCATATGTGCATATGGGTGCTGATCGATTAGTTCCAATTTAACAGCGAGTACATGTAGTGTTTGCTTTTCCATTCTTGTGATATTTCACTTAGAAGAATGCTCTCTGGTTCCATCCAAATTGTTACAAAAGGTACTAGTTTGCCATTTTTATGGCTGCATAGTACTCCATAGTATAGATATATGCCATTTTATTAATCCACTCATGTATTGATGGCCACTTGGGTTGTTTCCACATCTTTGCAACTGTGAATTGTACTGCCATAAACATTTGAGTACACATGTCTTTTTGATAAAATGTCTTTTTTCCTTTGGGTAAATACACAATGGTGGGATTGCTGGATCAAATGGTAGGTCTACTTTTAGTTCTTTGAGGTATCTCCACACTATTTTCCACAGAGGTTGTACTAGTTTGCAGTGCCACCAACAGTATATAAGTGTTCCCTTCTCTCCACATCCATGCCAGCATCTGTTGTTTAGGGACTTTTTGATAAAAGCCATTCTCACTGGAGTTAGGGGATATCTCATTGTGGTCTTGATTTGCAATTCCTTGATGATTAGAGACATTGAGAATTTTTTCATGTTTATTGGACATTAGTCTATCTTCTTTTGAAAAACTTCTCTTCATGGCTTTTGTCCACTTTTTTATGGGGTTGTTTGATTTTCTCTTCCTGATTGGCCTGAATTCTATGTACATTCTGGTTATTAGCCCTTTATCAGATATAGAGCATGCAAACATTTTCTCCCATTCTGTAGGTTGTCTATTCACTCTATTGATTGTTTCCTTGGCTGTACAGAAGCTTTTTCTAATTTAACCAAGTCCCAATTTTTAATTTTTTGTTGCTTTGATTGCCTTTGGGGTCTTCTTCATAAATTCCTTGCCTAGGCCAATATCTGGAAGAGTATTTACAACATTGTCTTCTAGAACTCTTACAGATTCATGTCTTAGGTTTAAGTCTGTTATCCATCATGAATAAATTTTTATGAGTGGTGAGAGGTGGAGATCCTGTTTCAGTCTTCTACTTGTGGCTATCCAATTTTCCCAGCACCATTTATTGAATAGGGATTCTTTTCTCCAGTGTATGTTTTTGTCTGCTTTGTCAAAGATTAGATGACCATATGAGGATAGTTTTACATCTGGGTTCTCTGTTCTGATACATAGGTCTATGTCTCTGTTTCTGTGCCAGTACCATGCTATTTGGGTTGGCCTTATGGTATAGGTTGATGTCTGGTGAAGCAATGCCTCCTGATTCGCTCTTATTACTTAAGGTTGCTTTGGCTATTTGGGTTTTTTTCTGGTTCCACATGAAGCAGAGAACTATTTTGCCCAGATCTGCAAAAAATGATGTTGGTATTTTAATAGGGATTGCATTGAATCTGTAGATCACTTTGGGTAGTATAGACATCTTAATGATGTTGATTCTGCTGATCCATGAGCATGATATGATATCCATCTGTTTATTTCCTCTGAAATTTCCTTCCTCAGTGTTTCATAGTTCACCCTGTAGAGGTCTTTCACTTCCTTAGTTAAATATATTCTTAAGTATTTTATCTGATATGAGAATGGCTACACCAGTATTCTTTTGGTTTCCATTTGCATGGAATATTGTTTTCCATCACTTCACCTTGAGTCCAAATGAGTCCTTGTGGGTTAGATGTGTTTCTTGGAGACAACAAATAGTTGGATGGTGTTTTTTTATCCATTCAGCCAACCTATGTCTCTTGAGTGGAGAGTTCAAAAAATTCACATTTATTGAGAGAATCAATAAGTGGGGTCAATTTCCATTCTTCCTGTTCAGTAGAACTTCATTGCTTTTTTGTACTTCTTGAGCCATTGTGGTTTCTGGGCTTTGAACTTTATCTTTGGGTGATTTTACACTGGTGGGTGTTTATTGTGTTGGTCCATGCATATTGCAGTTCTTAATACTTCTTGCAGGGCAGGTCTGATCTTGACAAATTCTCTCAGTATTTCCTTGTCTGAGAAGCTCCTTATTTCTCCCTCATGTAAGAAGCTTAGTTTTGCAAGATACAAAATTCTAAGCTGGCCATTATTCTATTTGAGAAGACTGAAAATGGGGCCCCAGTCCCTTCTGGCTTATATGGTCTCAGTTGAGAATTCTGCTGTTAGTCTGATAGGTTTTCCTTTGTATGTTACCTAATTTTTTTTTTTTTTACCTTACTGCTGATAGGAGGGCTTCTTTCTTGTTTACTTTGGCCAGTCTGATGTCTATGTGTCGTGATGATTGCCTCTTTGTTATGAGTCTACCAGGAGTCATTTGGGCTTCTGGTATCTAGATATCTAGATTTCCAGCAACGCCAGGGAAATTTTCCTCAATTGTTCCTTTGAATAAATATTCCAACCATTGTGTATTTTCTTCTTTACCCTCAGGGATGTGTATGATTCTTATGTTTGGCTTCTGTACATAATCCCACATTTCTTGTAGGCTTTGTCTGTAGCTCTTGTCTCTCTATTCTTTATCTTTGACTAATTTGTGTAGCTAAAAGGTGTTATCTTCAAACTCTGAGCTTCTTTCTTCTTCCTGATCTAAGCTATCATTAAGGCTTTCCACTGTGTTTTGTAATTCCTTGAATGAGTTTTTCATTTCCAGAAATTCTTCTTGGTATTTCTTTAATAATTCAACTTTTTTAAAGATTTTTTCATTCATTTCCTGCATTGCTTTTGTCACTTCTTTGTTTTGGGTTTCTATTTTCTTTGCATTTCATTGAGCTTCCTTACAATCCATATTCAAAATTCTTCATCTGTCATTTTAATCTTTTCATTTAAGTTGATATCCATTGGTAAGAAGTTATTGTTTTCTTTTGGGGGTTTCCTTTTGCTTTGATTTTTCATATTTCTTGAGTTCTTTCACTGGCTCCTTCTCATTTTGGCTGTCAATAAAGAGCTGAATGTGCTAGATCTGGCTTGTGGACCTGTCCCTGAGTCCCTAAAGATCAGTCCCTGACCATGCAAAGGAGAGGAGTACTGGTCCTAAGTTGCCTTTGGGATGATCTAGCAGGTTTGATGAACTTCTCAGGTTATGCCGCTGTGGTGGCTCCACTCTCAGTTGCAGGCTTGGCTGGTAACATGATCCTACCACAGAGAAATAGTCTTCTCAGCACAGAGCACTCTTGCAGTTGCTATGCAGGGAAGGGGCTGTGGCTACAAGCTGGCTTGAGCCAAAATTACTTTCCGTGGTGCCAGGAATTGAGGAGGTGCAGAGGAGGAGGTGTCTAGGTGTAAAAATGCCAGCTTTCTGGTCTCTCATGGCACTCTCATGAGGGTGAAAGTTTTGTGTCCCACTGGTCCCCAGAGTCACCCAAGTGGGGTAGGGGAGCCCCCTTACCCTTTCATTGGGCTCTGGGCCTCTCTGAATTTGGTCCATGATGCTGTCCTCTCTTCTTTCTCTTCCTCTTTCTCAGCTTCACAGCCCTTCTTATTGGGGTCCCCAGATGCTTCTGCTGTCTCTCCCTGTGATCCACATGTGAGCTACACCTGTTCTCTGCTCTCCTCGGGACAGTACAAGCCACATCTCTAGTCAGCCATCTTGGCTCCCTCTCCAAAAAAAAGAAATCTTATTATGTAGATCATCACATACCTTCCACAGAAATTAAATACTTGGGTAATGGGAGAGGAGCTGTTTTATTACAATTTCAGTCTTTTTGGAGTGTAAGTTTAAAATATTGTTGGTTTCTTGACAAGTAATAATTAATTAGGTTTTGGCAAAATATACTTTCCAAATTTTAGGAAATATCAAATTTATTTAAATATTTCTGTCTTTCATTTGAACTTTTTAAATAGATTTGTATTTTTCAAAATGTGAAATTATCTTTCATAAGATAAGAACTTTTAAGCTATAACTCTTAAAGAGTGTTTTACGTAATGACTACCTCATATATATAAGTTATCAGAAATAGATCAGGTAGAAATTTCTTATGCCATGTCAAAAAAATTAATCATACCCATCCAAAGAAGCTAGGACTATTTAATAAAATGGAGAATAGCAATCACCCAAAAAGGACACAATTAATCACACATGAACTGTATAGTTACATAGTTAAAATATGTAGCCTTAGAAAATCCAAATAGAATTCCATTTTGACATAGTAGATTTTTACATTATGTTGTTTCAAAGTTTATATATTTGCTCTTTCACTCATAAGCTATTTAGATGAATATTCATTATTTTTAAGTTGAGAACAATTATTTTCAGGGGATCATGCCATTTGGGGATTATTTGCTTTTCTTTTGACATTTGAGTTTTTATGACCTGAAAATATGGCCTATAAAACATCTCTGTGTAGGGAGAATGTATTTTATTTTTTTGTATGTAGCCTAACTCAAAATCGATATTTGTAAATTCTAAACAAATGGATACTCTCATAGAAGTTAAAAACTTACATCCTCATAGAAAATCCGTCCTGTCTCTCTCTCTGCCTGTCTGTCTTTCTCAGAAAAATTCTATTGTATTATGTTCAAAAAATCATGTTTACTTTTTGACTTAAAAAACATCTTAAAATATTTTACCATAATGATTCTAATATTTGGGTGTTGTCCAGGAGTTTTGCTTTATGTATTTTATTGCTTTTGTGTTTGGTCCATAAAAACTATGAGTTTCGTATTATGTGTTTATTATTAATTGTCGTATTATAGAAACGTTTGTTAGTTTTCTATTGCTGATGTAACAAATTTACACAAATTAAGTAGTTTTAAATGATGCACATTTATTGTCCTACAGTTTCACAGGTTAGAAATCTTATGCAGGTGTCAGTGGGCTTAAATAAAATGGGTTCATTCATGGAGGCCCTAAGGGAGATTCAGTTTCTTTGACTTTTGCAACTTCCAGAAGCCATTCCCACATTCTTTGCCTCATGGTACATGCCATCACATCTCCTGATCACAGACAGGAAAGGTTCTTTGCTTTTAAGGATTTGTGATTAGGTTGAGACCTCTTGGATAATCCAAGATAATCTCCCTTTCTCCAGTCCTTAACTTGAGTCACATTGGCAAAGTCTCTTTTTCAGTGTAAAGTGACATATTTACAAGATACAAGGATTAGGACATGCACAGTTTGGAGTAGGGAGACATTCTGCCTACCACATTATCCCCTTTTGTTCTAATTAATAATTTTGGTCCAGTTACTGAGTGTCCCCTTTTACGAAATTAATTCTGCTTTATGTGAGATGAATATTGTCACTTCTTATTGATTTTTGTTCATATTTTTCTAGTAAACCATTTTTCACCCTTTCTTTAGTCAACATCTGTGTCACCTTTCTAAAGTGTTGTGGGTTTTGTTTTTTGGTTTTTTTGACTAAATATTTGCCTGAGTATTGTTTTCATCTCAACCTCTGGATTTTATAGTAGGAATTAGTGTATTCTACTTTGTTATGGTAACTGATATAACTTATCTTATTTTCTTTATTCTATTTTAAGTATTCAATCTAACAATTTTTTGTTTATTAATTAATACAAGAGAAAGACAGTCACCTCCTAAGCATCCCAACTAAGATCAATTTATTTCATTAGGATTAAAAACTTCTGGGGCTGTCTATATTTTTATGATGGGGTGATTTCTTTAAGGATTGCCATGTAGCAAGTTTCACTGCCTAGAGGTCCTTGTACATTGAAACTCTGGACCTTTAGAACAGCTTGGAATCTATATTCTTGGCCCCAGGTTTTAGAGGAGGAATATGACTTACTATAAACAATGAAAATTAAGACCTATTCTTTTTTTTATATAAAGTGACTGCAAATGCAAAAAATTCCTGCAAACATTAACATGAAACACATTTTGATTGTTTTGACCCTTCAGCCAAGGAGTTGAGAGCAAGAACAGATTAAGAACATGTATTCAGGCCAGAATATCTCCAAATCCCTTTCTACATTTACTCTTCAACCAACCCAAATCAGGCTTTTGTCCCAACAATTTTTGCTAAATCCAACAGATACTTTTCTGTGATTATGTTAATTAATTTTTGGCCTTATCTGGAATTGTTAACTATTTTCACGTTCTTCACTTGCCTCTCACAATGTCATATTTTCCTCTTTATACATATTTTTCTGTCATTTCTATATATTTTTTTGTAGTTCCTCTCCATGACTGTTCTTTACATATTAACATTTCTTTGGACTTATCACTAGATCTATTTCATACTTTATGTATAATCTTTGGTTGAGTATATTTTCTGATATGTGTTTAAAACCAGATTTATCTGAACCTGGTGATTATCTACATGTAAAGATTAAGGAAAGATAGAAATGTAAGATGACACCTAAGATTCTTTGTCGAGCATTTTAATGAATGGTTATTAGAATTACAATGTACAGAACAGATATTGTAAGCAAATAATTGTCAGTCTGAAGTGCCTATTATTAAGATTTAGGGATATTCAGTAACCAATTGGGTATGTAGTCCTGAATAGCAGAAGATATTCAGTGGATGTATATCATTAGCAATCATCTCACTTGTGGAGTAATTGAAGCCATGAGACTAGATGAATATATCATAGAGAAGTCTGTGGAGTAAGAGAGTGAAAAAAAGATGAGGGCCAGAGATCTAAAGAACATGTATTTAAGAGTTAGACAGAAGACAGTCTCATAAAATGACTGAGTATAAGCAGTTAGAAAAAAGGGAGAAAACTCAAGAGAATATGATATGATGAAAACAAAGGAAATATATGATTTACAGACAGAGTTCTTTGCTCAACCAATAGTCATTCCTTCCTTCCACATGATTCGTAAAGATTCAGTCTGCAATTTGCCCATGGAAGGAGGGAAATACTGTCAAGCCCCAGAGTATGAATTGTGATTGATCTAAGTAAAATATGCTAATCTCACATTCCTTTGCTAGTGATTATTTTATAGATTGGCTTGTGACAGAGTTCTGGCCAATGAGAAGTCAGAGGAAATCTTCTTGTAGGTTCTGAAAAATGACTAAAGACCTATGATTATATATGAGGTAATTAGATAAGTTAATTATTTAAGCCACTATTAGTAGCGCTTGTTATCTTTAGCTAAACATACTTTACTTAATAAAAACTTTGATTACAGAGAATTGGGTGGTACAAGCAATAGTTCCTACATTGTTGAATATTGATGAATAAGGGAGGACAGTTAGGGGTAAGTGACAACCCAATTATCTCAGGCTGGATAACTTGTTATCCTTTTTATATGAAGCATAACACATAGTCAAGTTTTCTCCTCTTATATTCTGTAATGCAGACTACATTTCAAATGATAAAATATTAATAAGGGAAGTGGGAGGGAATTTCAAGGTATTGTCAAAAGTTGTCTCTTTTTTAGAGCTTACAAAACAGAGAGTGGTGTTTAGGTTTAATATAAATAGTCCAAAAGAAGAGTATAAAATAAAGCTCGACTAGCTTTCTACCTAGTCTACTTGCCTCCATACTTTGAGTTCCCACATAATAAACTGAAACCTAATTTAGGAGTGTGCTTTTCATAATAAATAGCTGGGTTTCAGCCAATCACAGACAACCAACTCATCAACCTATGCCCATATAAGGCAAATGCCTCATCACACCATGTCAAATTTAGGCAGATGTCTAGCTAAGCCAATCAGATGATTTCTCTACTTTGTTTCTGTGTTTGGCCTATAAAAGCATACTGCTAAGTAGAGCTCTCTGAATCTGTTCTGGTTCTGAGTGTTGCCTAATTCATGAATCATTCTTTACTCAAATAAACTCTGTTAAATTTATTGTGTTTGATGATTTTTCTTTAAAGATTAGAAATTGGATTTGTTTTAATTTACAGTGTTGGAAAAGTGCCACACTAAAACTAGTGCAATAAAGGGCTTAGAAACCATAGACTGAGCAAAGACCAACATTAAGGACTTAGGTTTATATCTTACTGCTTCTATTAATCATTCTCTTTCAAAAAGACAGAACTTTCTAGTAAAGATCTGAAAAAGGGTAGTGCCATCTCAATAAGGCTACTATTTCAAATTGTTTGTTTCAAATGTTAAAGAGCTTAAAAGTTGTCACTCCAGTCCTCATAAAAAGAAACAAAAGCCAAAAAACTGAAAATCAATAACTCTTCTTAAATCCATAAAGTAATTGACACCACACAAAAACTGTCTCCCTGAAAATGGAGGAGAGAGACATTACAGAGAATAGCAGCTTACTAGGAGCAGAAACCACTGCACTTATGAAATGGTAGGAACACTTAAACAGTGATTGATTTATTTGATGGACACTGAGCATGGACTATCTTGAAAGTTAGTAACTCCTTGGGGCCCAGTCTAACTGGGGTTTTCACTTTGAGTTTACCACCATAACCCCACCAAAGTCTCATGATAATGAACTGAGAAACATCCCTCCTGCTTCTAGCAAGTGAAGTTGGAAAGTAATCATCTTGAAACACTCCCAAGGGAAAAGTAACCATTATGAAATACACTCACTTTTTTCTCTTTAACAAAAGTCTGCCTTTAAAGGAAACCTGTTACCAGACCCCTCTCTGATTTAGGGATAGGACTATTAGACAACTTAGCACCTGCTAGCCTTCCTGTTTCACATAAGGTGGGGAAAAAGGTGACAAAAGTCTTCTGATGATCACACCCAGGGACTCAAGCCCACTAAAGTATTTAAATCTAATCATAGGATAATAGACAACTTTTCATCCTTACTACCTTGCTATATCATCGATAGGGCTCTAGCAGGATAAGAGTGCATTACACCAGAGACATTAAAGACTCAGACTCTACTTGAAATCAAGTTACTAGGGAAACTCGAAGACAGTATGGAAGACAAAAACAAGTACACTAGAGGAAATTAAAGCTTCTGGTGTATACGACAAACAGTAAAAATAGTATAACTTCTAGTTATATTGACACTCACACTAAAGGCCTATTTTACCTCAGTTCTTATTACCCAACACATCATGCCTAGCTTTCAAAAAACCATTTACACAGCTTATTAAATATAAGAAAAATCACACTCTTAACAGACAAACTAAGCATCAGACTAGATTCAGTTATGGCAGTGATTTTAAATTATGAGATGGAAAATTTAAAATAACTATCATTAATATGCTAAGGGCTCTAATGGAAAAAGTGTACAATATGCAAGAAGATATGGGTAAAGTATGAAGAGAGGAGGAAACTAATAAAGAAATAAAAAGGAATGCTAGATATCACAAACACTGTAACAGAAAGAAAGAATGGTGGGCTCATCAGTAGGCTGGATATGGTTGAAGTAAGAATCAGTGAGCTTGAAGATATGTTAGTAGAAACTTTTCAAAAATCAAAGAGAAAACAATAATTTAAAAAATTGAACACAGCGTACAAGAACTATGGGACAATTACAAAATGTGAAACTGTACATAATGAGAATTCCAGAATGAGAAGAAAGAAAAACACAGAAGAAATATTTGACATAATAATGGCTGGTAATTTCCCAAAATTAATAACAAACATCAAACCACAGATCCAGGAAGGTCAGAGAATGCCAAGAAGTGTAAATATAAAAATAAAATCTATACCTAGATATATCATATGCCAACTACAGAAAACCACAGACAAGAGAAATTATTGAAATAAGCCAGAAAAGGTAAAAGAGCACCTTACTTACAGAGGAACAAGTATAAGAACTGTATTAGATTTCCCTTTAGAAACCATGGAAGCAAGCACATGAAGTGAGATATTTAAAGTGTTGGAAAAATAAAACACCCAGCCAGAATTCTGTATCCAGTGAAATTTTCCTTCAAAAGCAAAGGAGATGTAAACTTCAGTGAAAATGACAGAGTAGGAAGCTGCAAGTGTCCAACTCTCTGCAGAAACATTGAAAAAACAAACAAAAATTGCCAAAGCAACTCTGCCAGAACTCTGGAAAACAGTAAAATATTTGCAACCAAGTTAATATAGAATCAATAAATAGAAAATTTACAAATGGCAGAAAGTTTGTGGCATTCTATTTGCCCTATGTCCAACCCCTCCATTGCTCAGCAGTGATACAGAAGACAGCAGTCCACAATCCCATTGTGGGAATATGGTCACTGGTTCTGAAGGGAACAGAATAGGCCGTATTCATAAAGAATTTTATTTTTAGAATTTTATTTTTATCCCCTATCTGGAGTCTACCTTAAGGACTGACAAAAGGTACTTGTCTTTGTTTTGTCTAACTCAAGGCTTATAAGAGTAGAAAATGGTGGGCATTCCTCAAAAACATTGTAAGGCAAATGAACAACCCTGAGGCAAAAGATTATGGATGACGCATACAACAGAGAAACAAAAGCCTGAGAGGAAATGTTAGAGTGTTTGTTTATTTGGGAAATTAGGGCATTCACAAGTGCTCATGTGTACTAGAGAATCTGCCCAAGGCAGAATGCATATTCATAAAACACTCGAGAATACCCTAAACTTCCCTTCTGACTAATCTCTAGGCTCAGTGTGAGTAGGAAGTGAAGGAAAAGGCCATGTTGTAAATGGCCTGGCTGAGCATTGAAGGAGTATCTCAACACAGAGTCAATCTGAAAAGATGGGAGAGGGCATTTATGAAAAACCTACAGCAAACCTCATACTCAATGGTGAAAGACTGAACGCTTTCTTTCTTATATCTGGAACAAGAAAAGGATGCCTGCTTTTACCATAAACACTATATGGCAAATTCTTGCCAAAACAATTAGGCAGAAAAATTTTTTTAAAGAAACAAAATACATCTAATTTGGAAAGAATAATTAAGTTAATAATAAGTTAATTAATAATAATAATTAATAATAATAATTAATAATAATAAGTTAATAAGTAATACTATATTAACAGGTGATATGATTCTATATATAGACAATTGTAAAGAGTCCACAAAAAAAGGAAAACTACTAGAGATAATATACAAATTCAGCAAAGTTGCAGATTACAACAGCAACACACAAAAATTAGTTTTATTTTTATACACTAGCAATGAATAATGCAAAAAGTAAATTAAGAATACAAATCCATTTACAATACAAACCAAAAGAATAAAATACCTAAGTAAATATTAACAAAGCAGGTGTAGGATTTCTACACTGAAATTTACAAAACATTGTTGAAAAAAATGAAAGAAGACCTAAATAAATGGAAAAACATCACACCTTCCAAATTAGAACACTTAATATGTCAATGGCATTGTTACCCCAAATTACCTACAGAATCAAGATAATCTCTATCAAAATTACAATGTTTTTTTTAATAAAGGGAAAAGCCAATTTTCTAATTCATATAAAATTGCAAGGGGCACCAAATAGCAAAGCAGTCATGAATAAAAATAAAGAACAAAGTTGGAGGACTCACACTTCCCAAATTCAAAACTTATTACAAAACTAGTAATTAAAATAGAGTGGCAGTGACATAAGGATAGACATGTAGCCTAATGGAAAAGATTTGAGAATACAGAACCAACACATACATCTATGGTCAACTGAATTTTAACATGAATGTCAAGATGATTCAATAGGAAAAGAACAATTTCTTTAAAACACAATATTGTGACTAACATATATCCACACTAAAGGAATGAATTTGTGCTCCTATGTCATATAATATACAAAAATTAATTTAAAATAAATAAATGACCTTAATATATGAGCTAAAACCAGAAAGCTCTTAGAATAAATCACAGAGGTAAATCTTCATGACCATGATTGGCAATGGATTCTTAAATATGATAACATAAGGTTGAGAAACAAAAGAGAAAATAGATACATTAGACTTAATCAAAATTTAAAACTTTTGAGGATTAAATCTATTTCCTCAAAATGAAAAGACAATGTATACAATGAAAGAAAATGTTTGCAAATCTTATATCTGATGAGTGACTTCCATCCAAATATATAAAATCTCTTACAACTAAATAAAAAGACAAACAACCTGATTAATAAATCAGCAAATCAGCAAAGGGCCCATGTAGACATTTTCCAAACAAAAATACAAATGTCCAATAAGCAGATGAAAAAATGTTCCACATTATTAGTCATTAGGGAAATGCAAATCAAAACCACAGTGAGCTTCTGCACAGCCAAGGAAACTATCATTAGAGCAAACAGACAACCAACAGAATGGGAGAAAATATTTGCTTTCTACACATCTGATAAAGGGCTGATAACAAGAATCTATATAGAACTTAAGAAAATCAACAAGAAAAAAATCAAACCACCCCACTGATAAATGGGCAAAGGAAATGAACAGAAACTTTTCAAAAGAAGACAGAATAATGGCCAGCAAACATATAAAAAAGTGCTCAACATCTCTAATCATTAGGGAAATGCAAATCAAAACCACAATGAGATACCACCTAACTCCAGTGAGAATGGCCTTTATCAAAAAGCCCCAAAACAACAAATGCTGGTGAGGATGCGGAGAAATAGGAACACTCTTACACTGCTGGTGGGACTGCAAATTAGTACAACTCCTGTGGAAAATAATTATGGTCCTGAGTGCGAGAAAAGACCACTTAAGACCGAAACTGAGCCAAATTATGAGTCTTTATTAGCTGGCCAGCAACTACCTTCTGCACCGCCACAGACGGCTGCACAGAGAGCAGTCCTGAGCCAGAAAAGCAGGGGGATTTTATACTGTTTTAAGTTGGGGCATTAGGCACAAGAGGTGGAACAAAATTAATTACATCATACATTCCATAGCTGTGGGGTCTGGGACCAGCCTCAGACCTCTTGTTCTGATTACAATCTTTAAGCAAGCAAGTTTACACCAGCAGATAGCATCAGTTAAGTCAAGGAACATTCTTTCCTGAGTTAAGCAAGCACAGTAAAATTTAACTACATGCAGGTGGGCAAGGTAATCAATCAGTTACAAGTTAATTACTTTGTTCCCCCCGCCCCCTTTATAAGGTACAGATTTTCCATTAAAAGTAAAGTTACTGTTTTTTTTTCCATCACAAAGGTGGGGGGCAGCACTCAACTATGATTAGGCCTTAACAAAATAATTTGGAGATAGCTCAAAGAGCTAAAAATAGAAATACCATTTGATCCATCAATCCCATTACCAGGCAGCTACTCATAGGAACAAAAGACATTCTATAATAAAGACATGTGCACCAGAATGTTTATGGTAGCACAATTCACAATTGCAAAGATGTGGAAAAAACCCAAGTGCCCATCAATACGTGAGAGGATTAATAAAATGTGGTATATGTATACCATGGAATACTACTCAACTACAAAAAACAATGGTGATCTAGCACCTCTTGTATTATCCTGGATAGAGCTTGGGCCCATCCTTTGAAGTGAGGTATCACAAGAATGGAAAAATAAGCGCCACATGTACTCGCCATCAAATTGGTACCAACTGGTCAACACTCACATCGTAGTAATATTTATTGGGTGCTGGTTCAAGCGGGGGGATGGGGGTGGGTAAACTCACAACTAATGAGATGGCGTGCGCTTTGTGGGGGAAGGACATGCCTCTATCTCTGGCTTGGGTGAGGCAAAGGCATTACTTATAACCAAAATGTTTGTACTTCCATAATATTCTGAAATTAAAAGCTTAGAAATAAATAACAAGTGGTACTTTGGAAAATATACAAACACATGGAAATTAAACAATATGCTCTTGAACAATCATCGGATCAATGAAGAAATTAGGGAAATTAAAAAATTACCTGAAACAAATGAAAATGAATGCACAACATACCAAAACCTTTGAAATACAATAAGAGAAGTATTAAGAGGAAAGCTCATACAAAAACCTACATCAAAACAGGAGAACAACTTCAAATAACCAACCTAATGATCCATCCTAAAGAACTAGAAAAACAAGAAGAAACCAAACCCAAAATTACTAAAAGAAAAGATAAAATAATGATCAGAGCAGATTAAATAAATTGAGACTTAAAATAATACTTTTGTGTCGGCAAAACAAAAAGTTGGTTTTTAAAATGATAAAATTGACAAACCTTTAGCTAGTCTTACTGAGACAAAAAGATGACATAAATAAAATCAGAGATGACAAAGGAGATATTGCGATACTACAGAAATTCACAGGATTATTAGAGACTTATCAGCAATTATATGCCAATAAATTGGAAAACCTAGAAAAAAATGGATAAATTCCTAGAAACAAACCATCTACCCAGATTGAACCAGGAAAGAATCTAAAACCTGAATAGACCAATAACAAGTAATGAATAGCAGCCATAATAAAAAGTCTCCCATCAAAAAATGAAAAAAAAACAAAACAAAACACAGGACCTGATGGCTTCGCTGCTGAATTCCAAGCATTTAAAAAAGAACTAATAGCAATTCTACTCAAACTTTTCCAAAAAATTGAGGAGGAGGCTCCTGGCCTTTATCAAAAAGTCCCAAAACAATAAATGTTGGCATGGATGTGGAGAGATAGAGGAGGAGGGAATACTTCTAAAGTCATTCTAAAAGGCCAGTATTACCCTGATACCAAAACCAGAAAATGACATAACAAAAAAGAAAACTACAGGTCAATACCTTTGATGAATGTAGATGCAAAAATTCTCAACAAAATACTAGCAAAACAAATTCAACAACACATTAAAATGATCATTCATTGTGATCAAGTGGGATTCATCGCAAAGAAACAAGGATGGTTCAACATAGGCAAATGAATAAATGTGATGTTTTAATATTATAATAGTATATCAATGAATTGGAGGACAAGAACCACATGTTCATTTCAATAGATGCTGAAAAAGCATTTGATAAAATTCAGCATCACTTCATGATAAAAAACCCTCAACAAACTGGGTATAGAATGAACACACCTCAACATGATAAAAGCCATAGATAACATACTCACAACTAGTATCATACCGAATGGGGAAAAAAATGAAAGCCTTTCTTTAAGATCTGGAATAAGTATGCCCACTTTCATCAATTTTTTCCAACATACTACTAGAAGTCCTAACCAGAAAAATTAGAAAAGAGAAACAAATAAATGGCATCCAAACTGGAAAGGGAAAAGTCAAATTATCATTGTTTACAGAGGATATGATCTTATATTTAGAAAAACCTAAAGATTCCATCAAAAATATATTAGAACTGAAAACAAATTCAATGAATTTGCAGGATACAATATCAATATACAGAAATCATTAGCATTTCCATAGCCAACAGCAAACAATCTGGAAAATAATCCAATAAAGTAATCCCATTTACAATAACTACAAATAAACTAAAATACCTAGGAATAAACTTGACAAAGAAGTGAAATATCTCTACAATGAAAACTATAAAACATTGATCTATGAAATTGAAGAAGAGGATAAAAAAATGGAAAGATATTCCATGCGCATGGATTGGAAAAAACAATATTGTAAAAATGTCCGTAGTACCCAAAGCAATCTATGAATTTAACCCAATCGCTATCAAAACATCAGTGGCATTCTTTATGGAAATAGAAAAAAAAATTCTAAAATTTATATGGAACCACAAAAGACCCCCAAAATCAAAGGCATCCTTAATAAAAGGAACAAAGCTAGAGGAATCATGGTAACTATAAAACTATAGTAACCAAAACTGCATGGTACTGGCATAAAAACATACACACAAACTAATAGAACAGAATAGAGAACCTAGAAATATATCTACATATTTACAGTCAACTCAATTTTGAAAAAAGGTGTCCAGAATATACATTGGGAAAAGGACAGTCTCTTCAATAAATGGTGCTGGGGAAATTGGATATCCATAAGGAGAAGAATGAAACTAGACCCATATCTCTTGCCATATATAAAGATAAAATGGATTAAAAACTTAAATCTAAGACCTGAAACTATGAAACAACCAGAAGGAAATATTGGGGAAACCCTTCATGACATTGATCTAGGCAAAAATTTCTTAGGTAAGGGCTCAAAAGGTTAAGAATCCAAAGAAAAATGGACAAATGGGATCAAACAAAGCTAAAAAGATTCTGCACAACACAGAAACAATCAACAAAGTGAAGAGATAGACCACATAATTGAATAAAATATATGCAAACTATATGACAAGGAATTAATAGCAAAAATATACAAGAGGTCAAACAACTTAGTAGGAAAAAAGCGCAAATGATCTGATTAAAAAATGGGTAAAAGATCATAGACATTTCTCAAAAGGACATACAAATGGCAAACAGGTATTTGAAAATATGCTCAACATCACTAATCATTAGTGAAATGCAATTTGTAATCTCACCCCAGTTAAAATTTATTTTTATACAAAAGACAGGCAATATGGAATGCTGGCAAGGATGTAGAGAAGGGGGAACCCTCCTATATGGTTGGTGAGAATGTAAATTAATACAGCTACTATGGATAACAGTATGGAGATTTCTTAAAAATCTAAAGATAGAAGTATCATATGATCCAGCAATCTCACAGCTGGGTATGTATCTAAAAGAAAGGAAATCAGTATATTGAAGAGATATCTACACTCCTATCTTTATTGCAGCACTATTCAAAATAGCCAAGATATGAATCAACCTAAGTGTCCATCCATGGATGAACGGATAAAGAAAATGTGGTATGGACAGACAATGGAATATTATTCAGCCATAAAAAATGAAATTCTGCCATTTGTAACATCATGAATTAAGTGGAGGACATTGTGTTAAGCAAAATAAGCCAAGTACAGAAAGAGAAATATTGCATGGCTTCACTCATATGTGGGAGCTAAAAAAGTGAACTCGTGGGGATAGAGAGTAGAATGAAAATTACCAGTGACTAGGAAGGGTATTGGGGAGGAAGGAATAAAGATGGGACGGTTAATGGATACAAAAATTGAGTTGGATATAATTAGTAAGATCTAGAATTCTATAGCACGATAAGGCTACTATAGTTAACAACACTTTATTGTATATTTTAAAATAATGAAAATAGTGGAATTGGAATGTTGCTAACACAAAAAATAATAAATAGTTGAGGTGACAGATAACCCAATTACCCCGATCTAATCATTGTGCACCATATGCTTGTATGAAAACATCACATGCATTACATAAATATGTACAACTATTATGTATCTATAATAATTAAAATTGAAAAATTTTTAAAAAGGGTAAAGTAAAATAACAAGTGATAGCAAGGTTTTGGAGAAATTGGAACCCTTGTAACACAGCTGATTGGAATATAAAATGGCTCAGTTACTATGGAAAACAGTTTGGCAATTCCTTAAAATATCTAACACACAGTTACCACATCACCCATCACTTGCACACCTAAGTACATACCAAAAAAAATTGAAAATAGGTACTCAGGGAAATATATGTCTACAAATGTTCACAGCAATAGTGAAACAGTGCAAACAACCCAAATGTCTATCACAGGATGAACTGATTAATTGTGGAATATATGTACATGAAATATTATTTGGTCATAAAAGGGAATAAAGTACAGATACATGAACCTTGAAAATATTATGCTAAGTGAAAAAAGCAAGACACTGAAGGTTACATATCATATGATTCCATTTATATGAAATATCCAGAATGAGTAAGTCCATAGGGACAGAAAAGAGATTAGTGGCTTTCATGGGTTGAGGGTTAGAGGATAATGAAGAGTACTTGTTTAGGGGTATGAGGGTTCCTATTGGGGTGAAGAAAATGTTTTGGAACTAGTAGAGGAGATGGTAGCAAAACAGTATAATTTGATTAAATGCCACTAAATTGCACACTTTTAAATGGTTAGTTTTATGATATGAAAATTTCACCTCAATAAAAAAAAAATTAAAGTGAAGGTGAAATAAAGACTTTCTCAGACAAACAAAATCTGACAGAATTTGTTGCTGGTAGACCTGTTTTGAAAATATGTTAAAATAAGTTCTTCAAAGAGAAGAAAAATGATATAGGTCAGAAAATCATATCTACATTAAAAATGAAGAATATTAGGGAAGGAAGATAAGAAAGTAAAATAAAATATTTTATTTTTCTTATTAGATCTAACAGAAAACTGTTTCATCAAAATAATCACAGCAACATGTATCAAATGAATATAGCTAATGAATAAGTGGAATGAGTGACAGCAATGTTACAAGGCATTAGAGGGAGAAATTGGAAATACTCTGTTATAAGGTATTTATACAGCCTGTGAAGCAGTAGAGTGTTATTTTAGAGTGGACCTGTGTTATACATAAATTTGCATGTATTATAAATTCTGTGGTAATCTCTCTGTCACACACACACAAAACTTCATAAAGGGATGACTGTGGGTCTTTATGACCTGGGGCATGTATCCCTGCCAGGCAGGGCAAGGAGGATAGTGTACTATTTACTATAAGCACAGATCTTTTTACCACCAGCTAGATGTACCATTTTCTTCCTTCACTTTCTTAGGAAAAATCAATAAGAAAGAAACAAGGGAGAGTCAACTTACTTCTTTAATGACCTATTCCTCTCTCTGAAACTTGTGAATGATATTTAGTAATTGTATATAAGAATGTTTAAAATAAAATATCTATGACTAGTAAAAACAAAATGAAATAAAACTTTTTGAAAGAAATATAATTGGCATGCTAATAGAGGAGAGAAAATTGAATCATAAAATGCTCCATTAAAACCAGAGAAGCAAAAAAGAGGGAAAGATAAAAAAGAAACAAATAATAAGGACAAGTAATAGTAAATTACTACAAATATGGTAAATATTAATCCAACTGTATCAATAATCAGTTTAATGCCAATGGCCCACATACCCCAATTTAGGACAGAGACTAACAGTGAATAAGGATCAGACCCAACTAGATGTGGTCTACAGGAAACTCACTTTAAATAGAAAGACACAGATATACTGTAAGTAAAGGGATGGAAGCAGATACATCATGCTAACACTAATCAAAGAAGCTCACACAGCTATATTAATTTCAGGTAAATTAAATATTAGAACAAGGAAGGTTATCATGGATTGAAAAGGGCATTTTATAATGATAGACTAGCCAATTCTCCAAAAAGACATAACAGTTCTTAATGTGTATATTTTTAACATCATAGCATCAAAATATGTGAAGCCAAAACTGATAGAACTGCACGTTAAAGTGATGAATCCACTATTATAGTTAAAGACTTCAACACCCCTCTATCAGTAATTGACAGATGCAGCAGGCAGAAAGTCAGCACAGATGTAGTTGAACTGAACAGCACCATCAATCAACTGGATTTAATTGGCGTTTATTTAGAACACGTCATCTGACGACAGCAGAATACACAATTTTCTCAAGCTCACATGGAACATTCAACAGAACAGATCATATTCTGTAATGTAAAACACACATCAAACAAATTTTTTAAAAATGTAAATGATACAAATTATGCTTTCAGATCTCAATGGAATTAAACTAAAAGATAACAGAAAGATAGGTGGAAAATACCTAGATTAAACAACATACTTCTAAACAGTATGTGTGTCAAAAAAATCTCAAAATAAGTTTAAAAATATTTTCAATTAAGTGTAAAATAAAATATTACTTATCAAAATTTGTGTGATACAGTGAACATAGAGCTCAAGGAGAAATTTTATAGCATTGAATGTATACATTAGAAAAGAAAAAATATCTAAATTCATTTAGGAAACTAGATAACAAAGAGTAATATAAACCTAAAGCAAGCAGAAGAAAAGAAAAACAAAGTAGAAATTAGAGTAGAAATCAATTAAATTGTAAACAGAAAATCAATAAAGAAAACCAATGAAACCAAAAGCTGACTCCTTGACATGATCAATAAAATTGGTAAGACTCTATCCAGGCTAACCCAGAGGAAAAGACACAAATTACTAATATCAGACAGATAAGAGAGGATATTACCACTCTTCCCACAGTAATTAAAGATATAATAAATTGACTTCTTTTCCTTTGGGTAGATACTCAGGAATGGGATTGCTGGATCAAATGGTAAGTCTGCATTTATTTCTTTGAGGAATCTCCATATTGTTTTCCACAGAGGCTGCAAAATCTTGCAGTCCCAACAACAATGTTTAAGCTTTGCTATCTCTCAGCATCCACACCAGCATCTATCTTTTTTTGACTTTTTAATAACGAAGGGAGTGAGGGGTAAAAACTTATCTCTCAGATACAATGAACACTATTATGGTGATGGGCTCACTAAAAGCCCCAACTTAAGAGTTAGACAAGGTATCCATGTAACAAAAATATTGGTATTCCCTTAATATTTTGAAATAAAAAAATGATAATAAAAGAATATTTTGAACAATTCTATGCCTGTATATGTGAAAACAGATAAAATGGAATAATTCCTTGAAAGACACAAATACCACAATTCACACCAGAAGAAATTGATAATCTAAATAAGTCTATGTCTATTTAAAGAAATTGAACTAATAATAACTTTTCCAACCAGAAAGCAACAGGTCCAGATAGGTTTACTGGTGAATTCTACCAAATATTTAAGGAAAAAATTATACAAATTCTCTGCAATCTCTCCCAGAAAACAGAAATGACGGGAATACTTCCTAACTCCTAACTCATTGTATGAGGCTAGCAGATCCCAATTACTAAACCCAGATAAAGACATTACAAGAAGGGAAAACTACAGATCAGTATCTCTAATTAACATAGATGCAAAAATTCACAACATAATATTACCAAATTGACTCCAACAACGTATAAAATAATTTATACATTAAGTGTAATTATTCTAGATATTTGAGGCTGCTTTAACATTTGAAAATCAATTAATATATTAATACATCACATCAACTGACTAAAGAAGAAAAATCACGCAATCATATTTAATAGGTGCAGAAACAGAATTTGACAAAATCCAATACTGATTCATTCTAAAATCTCTCAGAAAACTATGAATATAAGATAATCTACTCAACTTAAATAATGTAGAGTGTTAATGCAGATATAATGTACAGAATGTTAATTGTGAGAAACTAGAGGTTTTCTCTGTATTATTGGGAACAAGCCATGGTATAACTCTCACAACTGCTATTCAACATGATATTGGAAGTCCTAGCTAGTGCAGTAAGGCACAAAATACAAATAAAAGATACAGAGATTTGGTATAAGAAATAAAACTGATAAATAAAACCCACAGATAGCGTTTTTGTCTATTTAAAAAATCCCTAGGAATTGACCAATCCCTAAACTAATGAGCAATTGCAGCAAGTTTGCAGGATACAAGGCTAATGAACAAAAGGTCACCTACTTTGCTATACACAAGCAAAGAAGGTCCATTAAACTAGAGAAATCTGTATTAAGACTAGTGACAAAATTATAGGCATTTTCAGGCTTACAGAATATGTACTAATAAAATTTTTAGCTGTGGTTACTAAAACAGAATAGAGCAAAACAAAGAGAACAGAACTCAAAAAGTTTGAGAAAATTTACTGCAATAGAGACAAGAAACTTTGAAACCAACTGGCTGACTACTAAAGTCTTGGGTCCATACCCTGGGCACCAGAACTCTCAACATGGCAAGTGGGCTGCAATATCCCCAAGGGCATTCTCCTCAATGCCCATCTTAATCACGGTCATGGAGGACAATGACCAAGAAAGGACAGTCCATAAAATAGAACTACATACTGATAGACTGGCTATCCAAAGAGCTTACCCCTTTACCCCACTGAAGAAAGACAATCAATAATCCTTTCTAATGTTATGATGCATATTGTGGACCCAAAACTACTGTGAATTCCTTCCCCCACCCCTATTCAAAGGAAGTTGCTATATTCCTCTTCCTTCATTGTGTAATGAATGTATTAGGGGCAGGTAATTTATCTTTTTGATATGGAGGTGTCACATCTGGACTTATAATGAGTTAAGTGCATAGATCAAACATCATTTACTTCAAGCTGGATTTGGTAACTAGATGAGCCTATGCAGATTTTTCCCTTTGAGAGGGCATAAATGCATTGTAAAAAAGGTAAGAGAAAAACTTAATAAGTATATATTAGGGGAAAATGCCTGTATAAATATTGAAGTGAGAAATAAATGGATCTGTCATATATGGGGACTTCCTAAGAGCCCCATTATCCTCTCTTCCTTAGTTTATAGAAATCCAATTTGTTCAAGTAGCAATATGTGTTCCATTCCCCAAGGCTTAGGGAAGCCACGATTGACATAAACCAAGAAAAATAATCCCATTCCTATTTTTTGAGTTTTATTTTATTTTACTATATTTTATTTTATTTTGGGAACTCATAAGTGACTCACTTGTGGCCAGAGCCAGAAGGTAAAGGATACTGGGGATTTAATGGAGACTGATACTCCTTTTTCTTTAAATGAAATTTATTTTAGAGAAAATGATACTTGGAGATGCCTAAGTCATTTTTGGACCACGAGAGTATAAATTTAAGAAAAATATGCCAAGTGTGGCATTGTGGATCTATGGGAAAAAGCCTAGCTATTTGCTATCATTGCCAAGGCATTTTACCAAATCTGGAATCATCCAATGTTCTTGTTATATTAATTAAATACTTCTATTGTGGAGTTTTGTTTTCGCTTACTTATTAATTAGGGTATAAGTTACTAGCTGTAACAAAGAGAACCAACAATATAGTGGCTCAGACCAGACGAGGTTTTATTTCTTTCTAATAGTCTAGCAATGCATGGGCTGTTCAGGGTGAGTGTGCTACTGGTTCTATAATGCCATGAAGGAAACCAGGCTTATTCTACCTTGTTTCTTTGCCACCTCTACCACTCCCTTTTCATTGTTGTCGCCCTAATCAGCATGATCAGCATTTACATTAAAGCAGTATCAATGCTCTAGCCTATAAGAAGGGGGAAGAGAAAGTGAATGGAAAACAATTTTATTTTTCAAATAATGTGAGCAAAATCTTGCACACATTTCTACTTACCTTTCAATAGCCAAAAGTTAGTCAAATAGCCATGCATATTTTCAAGGGCTTTTAGGAGATGTAACCTCTAGCTAAGAGTTCATGCCTTGCTAAAACTTTGGGTGAATGGATGGTTTTCTCGAAAGAAAAAAAGTGAGAAGAGCAGTTAACAGTTTTTTATATACTTGTAACTATTGAAACACTTTAAAAATAATGGAACAGTCAAATATTTCTGAAATTTTAACACGATAAGCAATGAGAATTATTTTTGTGGTTTCACTTTCAAGGAGGTCTGTAATTTGAGAAAAGTAGGTTCAAAAATAGTATAGTGGAAGTCAAACTGCAATAATTGAACACAAAGACTTTTATAAAAATGTTTATTGTGAAAATAATAAAATAGATTGAACTGGATATTTTCAGTTTTATTAAAAAGTATTTGTCAGATTTGGGAATCAAAGTTTTGCTAACATCATAAAGTGGGCTGGGAAATATTCCTCCTTTTTCTGTTTTTTAAATAATTCCTTTAAGATTCAAGTTTTTTCCTTAATTAATTGATAGAATTCTCAAAGAAAGTCATCTGAGCCTAAAATTTCTGTGTGAAAGGTTAATTATAGATATTGCACACTGTATATTTTCTATTATTTTTTTCTTTATATCAAAATTTCAATATAAATGTCATAAATTTATTAGTATCTTTTTGTGCTGTTAATATCTGTATGACATGAAATATTTCTTCTTTTTTTATTCTTGATATTGGAAGTCCGTGCTTTCTTTTGTTGTTTCTTGAACAGTTACCCCAAGGAGTTGTGAATTTTATTACAAATTTTTAAAACCTACTTTTGGTTTTGTTGATTTTCTATATTCTGTATTGTTTTCTATTTTATTAATTTTAACCCATTTCCAACTTATTTCTGTGCTACATTCTCTACTGTAAGATAATTTCTAAACAGATAATCACTTTTAAGCTTTTTATTCTTTTCTAGTATGTATATTTTAAAGCTATTAATTTTCTTCTACACACTGCTATCACTGTATTCTATGCTTCATTAAGTCACATTTTTTAATATAATTTGGCTCATACTATATTCTGCTTTATATTGTGTCTTCTTCTTTGAATCTTGGGTTACATAGAGGAGTAGTGCTAAATATTTAGACCATTAGAGGTTTTCTCATTATTATATATTTTTTAATTTGTTTCTTAATTCCATGGAGGATAAATAATATACTCAGTATGATTTCAGGGCTATGAAGTCTGTTGGAACATGCTTTATAGCTGACCATATAGTCCATTTTAGTAAAATTATAAATGTTGCAATTTTAGTAATGTGTACTTTATTAAAATATGTTTTCTACAAGTTCTCTGTGCTATATTGTATACATGTAAATTAAATAAAATTTAATAATTGTGTTGTTATCATTTTTTGTATTCTTACTGATTTTTTGCCTGGCAAGTACTGAGAGATATCTATTAAAATCTTTCACTTTGAGTGTGAACTTCTCTATTTATCTTTATAGTTTTTCCATTTTCTTTCTGTACATATTTTTGGAATATATAATTCAGAGCTTACAAATTAAGGATAGTTTTATGTTCCTAGTTTATTGTTTTATCACAATGTTATATCGTTTTTATAATTAATAATGACTCTTGATGTTAGGACAATTTTGTCTGGAATTTGTATGGCTACCCAGTTTTTTATTGTTGTGCTTTCATCATATACCTTTATAATCATTTTATTTAAAAAATTTCCTTTACTTATGTTGAAGGTTTATCTCTTTTAAGCAATATACAGTTGGAATTTTATCCAGTCTCCAAATCTTTTCCTTCAAATTAGAGGAGTTAGACCATCTTTTTTAATTTGAGGTAATTATTGATTTATTTGTATTTAAATCTAACACATTTTTCTATTTGTCTCATGTATTTTATATTCTTTCTTGCTATTTGGTTGACTTTTTAAAACTAACCAATACTTTAATCATTCTATCTTTTGTTAGGTTGTTATTTTTCAATAAACTCTTAATATTTGTGTTAGATATTATAACAGGCATTGTTGATTTATCAAAGTATAACATATTTTTCATTATTCTAACAACTTCCCAAAATGATGCAAGGAGCTTGGAACACAAAAGTAATTTAGGATCCTTTCATTTTTGTATTATTTTTCCTGGATATTAACTCTGCATGTACTTAAACCTTTTATGTCATTCATATAATTGTTTTATAAGTTTAATAGACTTTTAGATTCACCCACATATTTATCCTTTTCATGGTTCTTAATTCCTTTTTATGCTTTTGTGCTTTGAACTGGTACCATTTTTGATTGGTTTTGTCCATTACGTTGCTTTAGAATTGCTTTATTATAGAGGGTACTGGAGAGGATTCTCTTAGTATTTGTTTTCCTTTTAACATGTAAACATCTTTATCTCACCTTTATTTTTGGAGGATATTTTTATTGGATTTATAATGCTAAGTTTCCAGTTACTCACAGTTACCACTTTAAAGCTGTCAATTTATTATTTTCTAATGTCCATTTTTTCTGATAAGAAGTCATCTTTAAATCTCACTGTTCCTTGTTAGGATGTCATGTGTCAATTTACTTTGGCCACTAAGAGTTTCTATTCTCCTTTTATTTTCAGCAATTTTATTATGATATGGATAGGTTCCTTGTGTCAATTTTGCTTGGAGTCCATTGAGATTCTTGAATCAGTGACTTGATAAATTCCTTCATCAGTCCAATCTCTTCAAATACTGTTTCTGCCTTGATCTGTACTTCAATGACCCAAATGTAACTTTTTATTATTTTCCCACCAGCACTTGTCATTCTGTTCATTTTTCCCCAATCATTTTTCCTCTCTGTTTTTCAGGATGTATGATTCTTGTTAACCTATATTTACATTCAATGGCTCTTCCTCTTGTCATTTCCTTTTGCTATTTTTGTCTATCAAATGAGAGAATTTTTGTTTTTGTTTTTGATGGGTTTTTTGGTTATCGTATTTTTCAGATCTATACTTTCCATTTGGTTCTTCTTTCTATATTTATATATATATATATATTTTTTTTTCTTTTGAGACATTCTTTTTAAGCATTTGTTTTAAGAGAGTTTGTGGTTGTTTCCTGGATTATTTTTATGATAGCTAATTCAAATATTTGTCAGATTGTTTCAATATCTGTGTCATCTTGGCATTTTCTTTTGTTCCAAGTACATTCAGATTTTACTGGCTTATCTATTGTGGACATTTTGAATGATATTATGAAACACTGAGACTTGTTTAAATCCTAAAAATAATGTTGATATTTTTGTTTTAGAAGGCAGTCACCTGGGTTAATTTGAGGGCAAAACTTCCATATCATATTCTGTGGGCTGTGATTACAATGACAGCTCAGCTTTGAAAGCATTTGCAGTGCTATTTTCAAAATAATAGACAGTGTATCACTCTGTCACCCAGGCTGGAAGGCAGTGGCTTGACCAAAGCCCACTGTAGCCTCAAACTCCTGGGTTCAAGCAATCCTCCCACCTCGGCTTCCAGAGTAGCTAGGACTACAGGTGTACACCACCATGCCTAGCTAAGTATTCTATTTTTTGTAGAGGGGGGGTTCTCACTATGTTGCCCAGGCTGGTCTTGAACTCTTGCCCTCAAACGATCCTCCTGCCTCAGCCTCCCAAATTGCTAGGAATGTTGTTTGTAAGTTATCGCACCTGGCCTGCAGTGCTATTTTGATTTGTCTACTTGTGGGCCACCACTCTGGGACGTGGGTCTTGGTCGATCCATTAGTCCAGTTTTTCAAAGTTTTTGCTGTGCTGAATAGGATCATGTCTACTTCATGAACCATTTGAGGGTGAACCCTGGATTTCATAGACCACTTTGTGGGGTCACTTTCCCAAGCTCCTTTCTGTCTGATATCTTCTCATTTCTCTGAAGTTCCTTTTACCAGTCCTCTGTCCAGTAAGTTGGACTTTGATTTCCTGACTCCGTTGTGCACTTCTGCAATTGCAGCTGTATGTGAGGGGCACAGATGTGGGAAGGAAGAGAGAAAAAGAGAATTTTTGGCCCCACACCCTTGGAACCACAGATAAACTAAACAGAGATAAAGATTTCCCTCCATCAGAGTGTGGTTCATGCTTCCATCCATCACCGTAGAATTGCTCAGGGACTGAAGAGAGGGAGAACAGAGAAAAGAAAAAAATAAATAAATATGTGAGATTTCTACAGTCCTTTTAAAATTTAGGAGATCCATTACTTTCTCTTCTAGCCAGAACTAGAGGGCTTCTCTTGAAGGTCTCTCTTCTTGCATCCTGGTGCCACTTCAATTCATTGACTTCAGGTGGAGAGATTCTGATGGCGAAAAAAATGGTAAACTCACCACCAATTTGGGAGCATTTCAAATTCTGATCTTCTTCCTTGGTCTGGCTGCTACTATTTAATTTTTAGAAAGATCAAATTATGCTGCAGTGAACAAGAAATTGCTGATATCTCTTCAGCATACCAATTTCAATTATTTTAGATATATATCCAGAAGTGGGATTACTGGATATTATAATAATTCCATTTTTTAGTTTTCTGAAAAACTACATACTATTTTCCAAAATGGCCGATGACTATAGTTAATAATAATTTATTGTATATTTCAATCTTGCTAAAAGAATAGATTTTAAATGTTTTTACCACAGAAAAATGATAAGGAGGTGTGGTGATATGTATGTTAATTAGTTTTATTTAATCTTTCTATAATGTGTACATAAATCAAAACATCATACCCCATCAATATATACAATAGCTATTTGTCAATTAAAAATGAATTTAAAATGTAAAAAAAAAAAAAAAAACTCAAAGAGCTACACTATACATTCCATCCAGATTTTACAGCTGTATAAGAGAAATGCAATGGAATGAGAACTGGAAGTTCTGACTGGAAGTTCTAACTGGCCTCTTTTACTTCAAGCATTCTGTGATTCTTCTGCTTTTGGCATCTTTTCTCCTTCCCAATTTTTTCTTCATGGATTTTCTCTGTTCTTTGAAATAAGGGGAGCTGAGATAGGCTAGCAGTGAAATTAAATAGGAAATGCAAATATAGTAAAAGATGGAGACTTTTGATTATATAAATAAAAGAAATGGTACACAAATTGTAATGGTACAATGCCTTGTACAACCCCAAACAGAAGGGTGAGAGGCAGAGAGAAGTATTTTAAATGTCAAAACACCATAGTAGCACAGAACTTTTATTCTTACTTAGAAAATTTTTATTAGTATTTTGGTCTACCTGGGCAGCTCATTAAAAGTTAACAGCAGGTAAGGATTTACACAGTGGAAATATTATCTTCATATAACAAAACATGGCATAATCTTATGGCTGCTAACAAATATAAAGAGAATAGTATTTTAAAGCAATATATATTATACATTCACTGAAAAGATATATTTTAGACATTATGATAAAATAGAGGTTTTTGTTAGAAGATTAAGAGACAGCAAGTGAGCAATAATCTTTAAAAATTCCAATAATTGTAAAATTTTTAGTTCTATGTTAATTTTCAAGACTGATATTTTGCAATAAATAAAAAATGTTATTTACAAAATGTTTTAGAGCATTTTATTTTCATCATAAAGTCAGTAAATGGAGGAAATACTAAGTTGAATTGTATTCTACAAATGCATATAAAAAGAAAAAGCCAGTAATGCCTAGCCCCATAGGACTTTGCATTTAAATAGAAATTGTTATATAAAACATTATAAAAGCAGTTTAGAGGCACTGGGTGTGAAGGCAGGCCTGAAAAAACACCGTTAGTAATATAGCAAGAATATTGCATATGTCTGAAAGCATGTTAAAATGATAATGAAAATGAAGCCCATTTTTTATGAAGTATTTATAGTTCAACATCCTGGTCATCACTAAAACACAGTACAATTAATTTTATACTCTTTAAACTCTTCCATTTTAAACCCAAAGATTCCACAGTGGTATTTTCAATTACTTTTGGCAAATCTCCCTCCTGCTTCTTCTGGCAATCTTTCAAAACATATTTAGTTTTACTTAGTATAACTTTGTCTTTGTATACTTATAAAAAATAATTTAGTATATTGATTAATTGTAACTGATGAATAATAATTTTGAGCAACTCTGACCCTTTGATAAATATACTGTTATGGCCAGGCATAGTGGCTCATGCCTGTAATCCCAACACTTTAGGAGGCCAAGGGGAGAGAATGGCTTGAGGCTAGGAGTTCAAGACCAGCCTAAAACATAGTGAGACCCTGTCTCTACAAAAATATTAAAAATTTCACCGGGTATGGTGGCATGCACCTGTAGCCCTAGCTACTTGGCAGTCCGAATCAGGAGGATCACTTGAGCCCAGCTGTTTGAAGTTGCAGTGAGCTGTAATTGCGCCACTGCGTTCCAGCCTGTCTCTCAAAAAAAAAAAAAAAAAAAAAAGAAAGAAAGAAAAGAAAAGAAAAATATATTCATATAATTTATAAATATGGCATATATGTTAAAGAAAACCATATGGTTATTGTGGTCAGTGATTTTCTGTAATATATATTTTTTGTCATTTTTACTTTGGTTGAGGCTAGATGTTCAACAGCCAGGACATATCAAATTAAAAAGTAATTAGTAAATTAGAAATTTTTATTATCAAAATGCAAAAATGTAATAATTGCTAATGATATAAAAGCACCATAGTTAGCTTCTGGGATTTATACAATATTCACCAGTTTTACTAAGACAATATGATTAAATTCCATAAAGGAGTTTTTTTCACTGATAATTTTCTATAACAAAATAATACAGAATTTTATTAATTCTAATGTTTTCAACATCTATAAACTTCAAGGGGGAGAAATAGCACTATCATGATTAACTCCACAAAATCATACAAAACCGTAAGGACCTATAAATGGCAAATGAAATCTTAAAGAGGGGGGATCCTACTCTTCTATGTAACCACCCTCAATATTACCTCGTAAGAATGTATTTCTCATACTTATAAATAAGAGCAACATGAAGAAAGACATATTTACAGTTAACTTTTCTCTTGATTGACAAATGTACTTATTATTTTGAGGATATCTCACTGTGACTGTAATCCTGTCAAAAAGAGAAGGGGAAGGCAAGATAGAACACATGATATATACATTTTATAAGGTATAAAGAAATGAGCAATGGAGGAAATTATTTTGGAAATAAAGATTTGAATGATGAATAAATGGGTGTTTATTCAGGATGATAGTTGTACAT
Source organism: Indri indri (assembly GCA_004363605.1). Taxonomy (NCBI): domain Eukaryota; kingdom Metazoa; phylum Chordata; class Mammalia; order Primates; family Indriidae; genus Indri; species Indri indri. Next base: position 19,707 of record RJWJ010000657.1, on the reverse strand, counting down.
CAAATTGTAGCCTTATAATGGATGATTTTAGTACAACTGAAGCTGAAATGTGGTTACCAAATGATATAGATGACTTCAGAGAAATAGTCCTATCAAAAAGCTGAATTTTATATGTAACTTTCGTGATATTTTTCACAATTGTCCACTAATTTATTGATGCTTCATTTGCATGCCAAATATATGGCATTTTGGATGAAGTATGAAAGACTATGTCCAATCTAATTCAAAAGTATTCATTGAACCACTTACATATTCAAGGCACTGCAAAGAATACAAAGAGATAATGAAAACTGCCCCAGCCCTCAAGCAACTTTTAAACTACTGAGGATGACACATGGCACCATTAAATAAGTAATTAACTGCTAAAAGCAACTGGTGCAGAGATTAGGTACTACAGAATTTCAGACTAGAGAGAAATAAAAAAGACCTGAATGATTAGGAAGTCCTCATGAAAGAGGATGACAGTTTTGCTATCACTGATGTAAATTTTAAAACGATATCCAGCCAGTGTATTTTATTACCATCTGTGTGTGAGATTCTGTGCTATGTGGTGCAGAACATATATAAAAGATTCACAAATATTGTTATAGATTTGTCCTCAAAGATTGCATAATCTAGGAAGATAATAGAGAAGTTCGTAAATATTAATAATTATGATATTACACAGAATATTATATTTTATAGATAAAAAATTAAAGGTATGACAAGTTTCAGAGAAGAGAGTTGTGAAAAATAAATAAAAAGACTTGGAAAAATGACATGGCATTTAAAACATGGCATTTTGAATGAGGTTCAAAGGAAAAGTTAGGATTTTACTTGTTTTTTTATATAATTTTTTTTATTGTTTGTTATTATAGGGGTACGGATGTTTAGTTTACATATGTTGCCCTTGCCCCCCCTTCCCCCCAAGTCCGAGTTTCAAGCGTGTCCATCTCTCGGATGGTGTGTATTGCACTCTTTGTGTATGCGTATATCCGTCCCCTCTTCCCCCTCCCCCTTCCCCCTCCCCCACTGCCCGACATCCAATAGATGTTATTCTTATATGTACACTTATGTGTTGTTCAGTTAATACCAATTTGATGGTGAGTACATGTGGTGCTTGTTTTTCCATTCTTGGGATACTTCACTTAGTAGAATGCGTTCCAGCTCTATCCAGGAGTATACAAGAGGTGGTGTATCACCAAAGTGAATGGCTTGAACTCACCTCTCAAGAGACATAGGCTGGCCGAATGGATAAAAAAATACAAGCCAGGTATCTGCTGTCTTCAGGAAATGCATCTAACCTGCAAGGATGCATTTAGACTCAAGGTAAAGGGGTGGAAATCAATATTTCAAGCAAATGGAAGCCAAAAGAAGGCTGGTGTAGCAGTTTTGATCTCAGAGAACTTAGTTTTTAAATCAACAAAAGTAATGAAAGACAAAGAGGGCCACTATATAATGGTGAGGGGTACAGTTCAACAAGAAGACATAACAATTCTAAATATGTATGCGCCCAACCTAGGTGCACCCAGATTCATAAAGCAAACTTTACTTAACCTAAATAATTTGATGAACAGCAACACCATTATAGTCAGAGATTTCAACACCCCACTGACAGCACAGGACAGATCCTCCAAACAGAAAATTAACAAAGAAATTATGGACTTAAACAGACCTCTAGAACAAATGGGCCTGACTGACATATACACGACATTTTACCCAAAACCCACAGAATATACGTTCTTCTCAGCAGCTCATGGGACATTCTCTAAGATTGATCATATACTAGGACACAAAGAATGCCTCAAAAGATTTTACTTGTCTTAAACAGAAAGAAGTAGCCCCGTCAGTATGAAACAATAGGAATAAAAACTCCAGAGACAGGAAAAGCACAGAGCCTATTTTGGGTGCAATAAACCAGTAGTAAATAAATATGGGAAACTGAATGAATTGTAATACTGAGCATTGGCCTGAAATTCAGGTTGAGGTACTATTCTTACTTCTCTAGGTAGTGAAGAGCCATTAGAGGTTTAAATAGGGTATAACTTGATTAGAGCTGTGCTTTTGAAAGATTGTTGAAGCAAAAAGTTTTAATGGTGAAATGAAAATGGATAATACTGGAAACAGGGAAATAAATAGCTTTCACCTCATGTATTTTAATGCTCTGCTGCTAGGCATTTACAAATTAAGGGTCGTTATGTCTTCTTAGAGACTCGATACTTTTATCATTATGTAGTTCTCCTCTTTACCCTTGATAATTTTCCTTGTTCTGAAATCTATTCCATCTGAAATTTATTTAATTACTTCACCTTCCTTCTGATTAGTGTTAGCATGTTGTATCTTTCCTCATCCATTTACTTCTAACTTATATATGTATTTATATTTAAAGTGGGTTTCTTGAAGACAACGTATATTTGGGTTTTATATTTGATCCACTCTGACAATCATTACTCCAAGTAATTTTAGTCCTTGCCTGATATCTTCAATATCTGACTATATTGTGGGTCTGTTTCAATTGTCATTTTTTAATCTTAATTTTTGCTTAAGCTTTGTCTTTTTCTATGCCTGGTTAGTTTTTATTTATGGCAGGATAGTATGTATAAACCATGTACAGATACTTTAATGCTCTGATGTCATCATCCTTCTAAGAAATTTACTTTTGATTTTCTCATTCAGGTATGCTAATGGAAGATCACCTTAATAAAATTAGAATGAGTTTATTATTGGAAGTCAGGCTTTAGTCCTTGTTGAGGTTAAGCCATTTCTGGTTCTCTCTTACTCTTACAGAACAGCCTTTCGGATATCAACAGAAAGTTTCGGTTATTAGCTAGGTCCATCTACTTGGAAGGCTCTGAACTCCCAATTTGTCCTTTAACTCCACAAAAGTTTTGAAAGTTTATCTTCTCAGCTAATAAGCTGTCACTTTCATTTCACTTCTAAGCTTATTGACTGCTACTTTTAAATTGGAAAATTCCTCCAAAAGAAAAGCAGCACTAAATTCAGGTTTGATATTCTAATAAAAAAGTAGAAAATTTCAAAGCTGAAACTTTTTAGCAAGGGGTGATGAAATGCTTTGGAAGTCAGAAGGAAAAACAAAAAAAGACACTTATCCTTCTTCCAGGGATAATTCTAGAAGGATATGGGAGAAACAAAGAATTATTACATGTAAAAGCTAAAATAGAAGAACAGAAGTAATGCCAAAATGGAAAAGCCAGATTTAGTAAAAGACAGAAGATGAAGAAAACTGTATGAAAAATGTGAGACTATAAGATATTTTAAATTATTTATCGATCCATGCAATTTATTGTGGTGACCAGAGTTTTAGAGATAACACAGCTTCAGGTAGTAAAATAAAACATATTAAAGCTGTTGTATGTTTATCTTGACTAATTAGAAGATTCATTTCCCATTCTTTCTTTGTGAAGTCATTTTTTTACTGACTTATTTTAAGGCCAAATGAGTCTTTTCTGACAATATTTTGAGCAGTCATGTTTCTCTATTGCTCACAAAAATGTCTATTATCAAACATTTACAAATTCCAAGATGCATATGTTCAAAAATCAGAACGACAATATATTTGAGGAATCATAATATAGCAGTAAAAAAAAAAACTAAAATAGGGTGCCTATCAAAACTAACTTCTTCATACATGCCAAATAAATTTAGCAACTAAAATGAGGGAGGGTCTATCAAACATTACGTTCCACTTTCAGGATTCAAATAATTCTAGTAGATGTTAGAGTTCACTATTGTATGAAAGTGTTCCCTTTTGGTTTAAAATTTAGTAGAAACAGCTTATCTTCACATTTGCCTTTGTTTAATATTTACACAGACTCACCCGGGACAGCAGAGCCTAACTGCAAACCTGCTATTTAGGAGAAAATAACCTGTGTTTTTAACATTGTCAGTTTAATATCGAAATAGCAGTAAATGTCACAAACATATATTTTGGTGGAGAGTCTACATCATTACCATTTTCTTCAGATTTCTTATAATCTGTTGGTGATAAATAGGAGCTTCTAGAAATCATGGAGTTAGAGGGGTGTGAAAGAAAAGGTTGGAGGTCACCAAAGTAAGAACTACTAGTCATTGTCGCCTAATGAGAAACAACAGTAGAAATTCAAGTTTCTATTGCATAAATCAAATGGTATTTGAAAAGCACACATTTGAAAAAGCACTTAATGTCTCTAAGCTCCAATTCCTCATCTCTAAAATGAAGAGGGCAATACCTTCATTTATTTTTATAAGTATTTTATGAGCCACTGATGGAAAATGGTTTTGAGATATGAACAATAAAAGATATTTTTAAATTTCTATTTAAGATAAACAATATGTTATGGAAAAATATAGTAAATTTGGACAACTTCTATGTCAATATCTTAGTCCATTCAGGCTGTTATAACAAAATTACCATAGGCTGGGTGGCTTATAGACGACAGAAATTTCTCACAGTCTGGAAGCTAGGAAGTCCAATATCAACGTGGTAGATTAAGTGTCTGGTGAGGATCCACTTCCTACTTCATAAAAGGCTACCTTTTCACTGTGTTCTCACATGGCAGAAGACTTGAGGGAGCTATCTGGAATCCCTTTTTATAAGGACACTAATCCCATTCAAGAGGGATTCATGACCTAATTAATCACCTTCCAAAAGTCTCACATCTTATACCATCACATTGGGAATAAGGATTTCAAAATGTGAATTTAAGGAGAAAGAAAACACTCAGCCAATAGTACTCAACGCCCATTGTTTTAAGAATTAAATATATTAATGAAAAGAAGAGCAGTGGCACCAAAATCTAAAATGCGTAGTTTGTATCTAAAGCAAAAAGGCAATTATTATATATTAGGCAAATCAAATAGATTTGGCTTAAATTTTTTAATGGTATGAATGAAAAATCATTCCTACATGTTACATGCAATATAAATTAAAAAATTGCATCCTTGCTTTTCTTCTAAAATTCAGTTCTTAAATATTGAGAATAAATATGAAGAATCAGTTATATTTTCTTAAATGAGATTTTATAAAATACATTGTCATAAATGGAAGAAAATTACACAAGTAAAAGCCATAAAAATAAGGAAGAGTCATTTCATGAAAATATGGCTTTTATTTTTTTTTAATCTTTTTTAAAGTTTCAGAGTATTACAGGAGTACAAATGCTTTGGTTACATAAATTGCCTTTGCACAGCCCAAGTCAGAGCTGCAAGCGTGTCCATCCCCCAAACAGCATACACCGCATCCTTTAGGTGTGAATTTACCCATCCCCTTCTCTGCCCTCCCACCTGCCTGACATCCTATGAATGTTACTTCCATATGTGCACATTAGTGTTGATCGCTTAGTACCAATTTAATGGCGAGTACATGTGGTATTTGTTTTCCCATTCTTGTGATACTTCACTTAGTAGAATGGGCTCCAGCTCCATCCAGGATAATACAAGAGATGCTAGATCACCATTTTTTGTTTGTTTGTTTATTTGAGACAGAGTCTCACTCTGTTGCCTGGACTAGAGTGCCGTGGCGTCAGCCTAGCTCACAGCAAACTCAAACTCCTTGGCTCAAGCAATCCTTCTGCCTCAGCCTCCCAAGTATCTGGGACTACAGGCATTTGCCACAGTGCCCAGCTAATTTTTTCTATATATTTTTAGTTGTCCAGCTAATTTCTGTCTATTTTTAGTAGAGACGGGGTCTCTCTCTTGCTCAGGCTGGTCTCGAACTCCTGAGCTCAAATGATCCTCCTGTCTCGGCCTCCCAGAGTGCTAGGATTACAGGTGTGAGCCACCAAGATCACCATTTTTTATGGCTGAGTAGTACTCTATGGTATACATATACCACATTTTATTAATCCACTCATGTATTGATGGGCATTTGGGTGGTTTCCACAATTTTGCAATTCTGAATTGTGCTGCTATAAACATTCAAAGGAAAAAAAGACATTCTATATAGCTTTTCTTCATATCTGAAACATTTCACTTTTCATTTTAGGATACACAGATAACAAAATTCCTCTCTTAAATGTCTAGATCAGTCAATTATATTATTACATGTTAATTACAATGTATTTTATTTATAATTATCTCTAAGACAGAAAATAGATTATATTGATTTAAATATGTAAATGTAAGACTTTTCATCAAAATGGTAGATCCCTTTTAATTCTTCGATGACTTCTTTGCCAGTTTTGGCATTACGCATTAGTAATTTACCTATCTTAATGGTTATGCATTTACCCACATATGAATAAATACTCCATTATTAACTTAAATATTTATCTTTATATAGTATAGACATACACCACTTAAAGACATTTCAGTAAATCACATATCTAATTATTGCAATGGAGCTAAGATGTCTTAATGATCCTGACCCTGTGTAGGCTTAGGGTAATGTGCATGTTTGTGGCCTCGTTTTTTGGAAAATGTTTGAAAAGTTAAAAAAAAAACAAATAAATACAAGTTTTTAAAATGGAAACAGCTTATAGAATAAAGATATAAAGACAGAAAATATTTTTGTACAGCTATACAATGTGTGTTTTAAGCTAAGTGTTATGGCAAAACAGTAAAAAAGTCTTTAAAATTTGAAAGTTTTTAAAGTAAAATGTTACAGTAAGGTAAGATTAATTTATTATTGATGTATGAACATTTTTCTTATAAATTTAGTGTAGCCTAAGTGTACAGTGTTTATAAATCTACAGCAGTGTATAGTAATGTCCTAGGCCTTCACATTCACTCATCACTCACTCACTGACTCACTCAGAGCAACTTTCAGTGTTTCAAGCTCCATTCATGGCAAACGCCCACAAAGGTATACCATTTTTAATCTTTTAAATCATATATTTACTGTACCTTTTCTGTGTTCACATATGTTTAGATACACAAATTTTTACCGTTCTGTTACAGTTGCCTCCAGTATATAGTACAATCACATGCTGCACAGGTTTGTAGCCTAAAAGCAATAGGCTGTACCATATAGCCTAGGTATGTAGCAGGCTATACCATCTAGGTTTGTGTAAATATACTCTATGATGTTTGCACAATGACAAAATCACCTAACCATGCATTTCTCAGAACATATCCTGTCATTAAGTGGTGAATGATGGCACTATGATTTTGAAACATACATTTATTAGTTTCTATTTGAATGTGGTGTTATGTAAATGAAATAAGTTGATGAATCCTCTGACTGATGAAGTCCATTGTGGCACTAGTGTCTACTCCCAAGGTGCCTCGTGTCCTCTAGCCTATTAGAATCACCTTGACCTTTAAGATTGAAATAAAACCAGCCACATTTCACACTGTATAAAAGTGTCTATGTCATCTCTGAGGATCCTTGTATTAGCTCATTTTTCTTCCTCATCTCTGGCTTCATTTTCTTGCCCCCTGGATCCTGAATCTCTCATTTCTTTCTCACCTTTTGTTAAAGCCATCCTTCCACACACTGACATCCAACCTTATCTACTTCTTGGACAATTTTGCTAGCTCAAAATTGATGCTTCATTATGCAGAGCAATTTAGTTATCCTTACGGCCTTCCAGAGAGTACCCTAAAGATTTCCTCTATCATGTTCATAGTAACACATCAAGGTATTTTCTTTAACAAAGGGCCACACAAAGAAGAATGAGATTATGCCCAGGCTTTAAGGCAGCAAACATGTCTGTAGTCAGATGTGGTTTCAAACAACATTTTCCTCAGCTACATATATAATTTTTCAATTCTATGACACATTTGATGGTAAAAAGCAACACAAAATTACTAACATTTTTAATTGGTCAAAAAAACAAATGACAGATTTACTAATGTTCATAGTGATTATAAGACACACCTTGATTTCAAAAATGTTTAGAGGTAAAAAAAGAAAAACACATTTTTCCATATGTAATTTTATTGCATGTTTACTGTGGAAATTACTTGCACATATAAGTTCACATTTTAATATAACAATTTCATAAGGTAAATATCATCTCCATTTTATAAATGAAGATATCAAAACTCTATGTATGAGTGAATTGCCTATTTTGTCTCAAACCCTAGTAGAGGTGCAATTTGACATGGATCTTCCCACTCCAATTGCAGCAAATCTTCCTACTACACTATTAGAGCAATTATAAAAATATGAGAGAGGTAAAACCTAAAGGAAAACACTTATGTTTGCTAAAATCAAAATGATAAGAGCAGATAGAGTGATTGAAAAATGTAATGTCAAAAATAAGTGTAATCATATGGCACAGAAATTTTACAATGTTGTCATCTCTGGTAGTTATTAAAGAAATGCTTCACTGAGAGTGGAAGATGGAAAATGGTTGACTATGCAAGGGAAAAGCCAACGTTAGCATTATGGGAGGGCAATTCTATCAGAAATATATAACATATGCTGCATTTTATAAGATTCTTAGTGAAAATTGTGTATTTATATATAGACTATATTTCACAATTGCAGTACTCCCTCTTTATCCATGGGGGATGTGTTCCAAGAACCCCTGTGGATGCCTGAAACCTCAGATAGTACAGAACCCAATGTATACTATGTTTTTTCAATCTGATAACAAAAACAGCTACTAAGTGACTAATAGGTGTATATAGTGTATATAGCATAGATATGCTGAACAAAGGGATGATTCATGTCCCAAGATGCGAGATTTCACCATACTACTCAGAACAGCATGTAGTTTAACACTTTTGAATTGTTTATTTCTGGAATTTTCCTTTCAATATTTCAGACCATGGTTGACTTCAAGTAACTGAAGCCACAGAAAGTGAAACTATGGATAAGGGTGGGTGGGGCCTGGGGAATACTGTATGTAGATTTTGACTTTGATTCTCTTCTATGTGTTTCAGCGAAATCCCTGGATGGTATAGAAAAACCACCCTCCAACCTGAGATGAAGCCAAGAAACCAAAGAGTGACTCAGACAAGTCCAGTTTGGTGAGTTACATGAATTTATTAGAGGTTACTTACATAGGGCACCGACTTCTGGGTGGCACAGACCTTCTCTGTATGGTAAGATCCGCACTGCCTATCTGTGGTGTTGCCTGAAATCTCTTCTTAATGAGTGATGGAGAGGTCTTTCATTGTGTTTTTGCCTGTTTACATTGAAACAAATTAAGCATGCGCAGTACAATCATCATGTGTTTTCATATAACTCGTGTTATGTTAATGATATTATAATTTTTCACTAGGTGGGGATTTTAGTATTACAATTAGCTAAAGGGTATTACAGGACGGTTAAAGCAGTTCTAAAACAGTCAGTGCTGGTTTAAGCCAGTTGCCTCAAGAAAACGCTGTGGCACATCTCTTGTGCCTTGTATTTGTCTTTGGTACATGTTTAATCTATTTTGTAACAATTTTATTGAGCACTTCCAGCTAGCACATTGTTACTCTTTGTGTGGTGGGGAATTTTGTATTTTTCCCCCTCACTACATAACCCAATCATCACTGGAAATGTTTATCATTAAGGCATTAGTAATACTTTATTTGTCCTGATGTCAATAGCATCCCTCAAGGGTGTAGTAAGAAGAAACACATTGTTAGGGTGTGTTTTTAGGCCTCTGAGAGAAAAATGCGGTAGTAAAACAAGCAACAGGATACAATAGATGAGTTTCCATATGATGCTGGTGTTGAGAAAGATTTGCCTCTTTATAAAACTGTCTTTGATTTGATATGCATGTAGTTTAAAAATATGATATGTAAAAAGGAAAAGCACTTGCTTAAAATCAACCTCTCATTGTAATTTCCAAGATTATTACAGTTCTGTAGCTCAGTATTTCTAAGTTATTTAATTTGAAGATATAATTTCCATTAGAAGTTAAAAATCCTGAAGAAATGAGAGAGTAGACTCTTCATAACTTATTGAATGTAAGAGAGCCAAAACCAAATAATAAAAATTGTGCAATCTACTATGGCTAGTGGGCCTAGAAAAAACCTTTCTGCTTCTCCACTGCATAAAGAATCAAATATAAGAACAGTAAGATAGTTCATCCATAGTTAGGACAAGTTTCAAGGACCTCCTACTTAATCCAGTTTCAGGTATGTGAGAGGTACTGAAATCAGGCTTGGTTACCCTGGCTCTGCTGGCTTCCAGCCTGAACACTCTACAATATCATTATCAGCTTTAATAACAGTTTCTTGCCAAGTTTACCCAAGACTTTAAGAAAATTTACAAAATATTTATGCAACTTTTCAAAATCTAGTCAGTTATATAGAGAATAGTTTAAAATTAACCTATAGCGTATGGTCTACCTACATTTATTTTAATTTGAGAAATTTGAATTCTTTTCTTGAATTCAACCACTCAGACAACCCATTATCAAATGGGGGTCATATTCATCATAATAAGTGGCAGAATATAGACAGAGTAGATTACAAAAGGCTTTTCAGAGGTCCTATATCTCATATGTACAAAGAACTTTCTATCGACAACCTCTATTATTAGTGGTTATGAAAGTTTAGATTTTGGGTTGAGACCTAGTCCCTCCCCCACAAATTAAAAGTTTTTAAGTTTAGCACATTCTAAATTTTGAATTATAATCATAAAACTCTCTTTTAAAAGTTATACTTCATAAATTGTCACAAAATATTTGTATTACAATTGTACTTTTTTGACATAAAGCACAATATAAAGAAATGTACAATGAAATGCAATTTTTCAATGCACAGAGGTCACATTTTCATTGTATAGATGTTTAACATAAAGGGGAGAAACAATACCAACAATATTCAAATTATTTGATGCCAATTAAGAAATTAAAGAATTATTTCACTGGGTGTTCAGTTTTAAGTAGATAATAACACTTTCAAGCATTTTATTAAAACAAAATGTAATTTTTTAAAAAGTTCCTTTAATGTTTGAAGGTGGATCTTTTTAATGTAATGTACACTGCCTTTTTCCCTGAGGTGGGTATGCTATTTGATACCATACTGGTTTATAATGAGCAAAATAATCACCACGGCCTTCTAGCCTTCCCTTAGAAAGATGGTGGGGTTATTACATCCAGCATGTATGAAGCTCATTGTTTTCTCCATATCCTCTCCTCTCTCTATCATTTTCACCATACTGGAAGTTGTTGCAAGGGAAGTAATGCTATTCTTCCATCACAGCTCCTTTTTCTTGTTTCTGAAAGATGCCAAGTAAATGAGGACAAAAGTTAATCTCCTGCCCTCTGGTCTGTATAGGTGCTTCAGATGCAAAAAGGAGCTGCTACCAGCTGCTTGTAGGTGCCCCAAGCATATTCAGGCCAAGCTATGCTGTCCCTTCAAGCAACTATCCTTTAGAATCTATTGATTATTTTGATATAAGAAAGCTTGAATGGTGTGTGAGAAAGGGTTGACAAGGAGGACTACTAGAAAAAGAAATTCAATCCTGGCCCCACACTTGCAGATTCTACTCAATAAAATAGACTCATTCATTTGACCATACCTACCCACCTAGGAAGGCTGGTTAGTGACCATATATTTTTATGTGAGCATGCCCCCTGGGAGTCAAGTCCCCTGACTCCAAGTACTTTATCATATTTTCCTTTCAATCACATATACTACTCTACCTAAAAGAATGTGGTAAATACAAAGTTTTATATCTTTTAACATTACCAGGGATGATATTCTCTGGTACCCCTTATTGATTAGTACCTCTTGTAAGTACCCTATTGGTCTTCTCTTTATTCACATCTGATTCTATTCTTAGAGTCAAATAAAACACTGTGACCACAATAGCTATATCATGCTTGGTTGTGAGAGGTTTTCTATGCTTCAGTTGAATATTATAGTTAAGGGAGTTTCTGCTCCCAATCACTTCAATGCTAAAATGATCTGGGAGACAGAACAGAGATGGAGAAGGAACGTGGGCATTCCTTAGTTTTGGAGAGGTGTCTGACACAAGGATGTATTTATGGATTCAAAAACATCACATATCAAAAATACGAATTTTATAAAGTTCCCATATTTATGACATAGTTCCGTTATCAATTTATGGCTAGGTGATTCTTCACTGCCTTGCTTTATGTGGGACAATGCTAATTTCTACTTTTGGATAAAGGGACCCTTCCTTCTTGGCGGGGAAAGAAGGCCAAAAATTGTGTTCAAACAAACCAACTTACAAAAGACAACACAAAAAGGAGAGCAAGGTTATATGTATATTTTCTTTTTAAAATGGTTTTCTTTCCTATTGGACAATAAGCTCCATGAAAACATGGACAGCATTGGTTTTGTTTAAGATTATATCTCCAGGATTTGGTAAAGTGCTGTGTACATAGTAATTTCTCAATAAATATATGTTGACTGATAGAATAAATGTTATCTGAGCAAAAAATTTGAAGACAGGACAAGTGTGACTATCTTAATACTTTGGGAGAAAATATTACTTTTGCTAGAAATCAAATCCTATCAATGTTTTTGCAAGAATATTTGAGAACACAAAGGAAAATCACCTAATAATGGGAGAGAATAGCTTTTATAGGTTGTGTTCCTGTGAGGCAAACTCTGAAACTGATATTTGAGTGTAGTCAGTTTACTGGGGAGTAACCTTTGGATGAAAAAGATAGGGAAGGTGTGTGATACAGTCTCAATAAAGGCCTCAGCTGTTCCCCTGGGGAGACCTGGGGCTGGCAATAGCCTTGAGAATTGGCTTAAGTCAGGGAGAGTGGACCTGAACTTTATACTCTCACCCTTGCATTGGCTGTTTTTTGGATGTGGCTTGCCCCTGGAAGTGTGGGCATGTGTGACCTACAGGAAAGCAGCACACTGTACCAGAAGGAAAGGCTTTGAACAGGACGCAGCTGAAGACTATCAGCAGCCAACACTAACAGCAGCAGAGGGAATGAGTGATTCCGTCCTGTAGAGGAATCTGGATTGTGCCCCATATCATAAACTATACTGAGAAAGTGGGAGAGGGTTCAGAGAGGGCCTCTAAGAACTAGGTCTTGAGGATAAAAATTATGCAATTGAATAATGACAGGTACTCTAGAGACAGCAAGGACACAGTGGCATGAAAAGTAATAATGGGTTTAAAGAAGTGTAAATATACATTATACATAATATTTATTAATTATTATAATGTGATGATGATGATGATAGAAGTAAAAAGCAGCTAGTAAGTGCCAACAGTGTGTCAGAGGCCACGTAACTACACGTGTCGGAGAGGCAAATATTATTTATGGTAACCTGGATGAAAATTACTAATGCACGAGTGTCATAATCTTTCCTTATTTTGGCCGGATTTTAAAAGGGAAAGAGGCTTGCTTTATCTAAATATGTCCCCCATCTCTCCTTTGCTATACAAAATAGGACTAAGATTTGAAATGGAAATAATAAGAAAATTTTAGTAATGGAGGAAAGATGAGTGGCTTCCGCCAAGGGCAGGGAGGGGAAAGTCAGTGGGAAGGTGGATTGTGGTTATCAAAGGGCAATCAGAATTCTTGTGGTGATGTAGCTGTTTAGTATCTCGATTGTAGAGGTATATACGAAAAGCTACTCATCTAATGAAATTGTATAAAACTAAACAGACACATGCACAAACACACATGAGTACAGGTGAAATTAAACAAATCTAAGTAACATGGGTAGATTGTATCAATGCGAATATCCTGGTTGTGATATTGTACTATACTTTTGCAAAATGTTATCATTGTGGGAAACTGGGTAGAGGGTACATCAAATCTCTTTTTTTATTAATTCTTACAATGGCATGTGATTATCATTATCTCAATGATCTTTAGATTTACTATTAGAAATAATAATATGAGTGGGCATTTTTAAAGGTTAGGGTCCGTTTGAGTTCCTGTTATTGCCTACTGCAATACTTTTGGACTGAATTGAAAGTGATGCTGTTGGAAGTATTGAAGTATTATCTAAAAGTCTTGCCTATTTCTTTCCTATTGCTTCCAGGTACCCTACACAATAGATTGATCTCTGTCTTCTGCCACCAATTCTACAAGAAATTAAATGTGATCACTTTCTTTGAGAAAATGTGGTGACTTTGGCCAGAGTGCAGAATTTAGGGAGAAATCTATTAATGTGATTTGGACAATGCAGAGTACCTTTGAGAATAAAAACAACAGGGGCCCACATGTGTTGATAACTTATTATGTGTCCAGCACTGTGCTAATTTTATGTTCTTTAACTCTTTAATATTAATAACAACACCTCAAGGTCACTCGTATTTATTGCCATTTTACAGGGAGATTTAAGTACATTTCTAAAGTTATGGAGCTAATAAGAGGCAGAACTGGGATCAATATTCACATCTTTTTCTAAGCTTCAGGTACTTACCTCTATGATATACTATGTGCAAAATATAGCTAAGAGAGCTCAGAAGTGGAGTATAGGACAAAGGATAAAGGACTATGTCTTAATTATATATTTGGTGAATCCAGGTTGACAGGTAGACATATTGAAGACTTAGAGGGAAAACCACTTAGGATAAGGGAGTTAAGCAGTAATTCAGAGGCCATCTACCCTTGCATTTTAACCACTCTCCAAGAAGAGAAACCATGTTTCTAGAGATTATTGTCAAATCTCTAGGAAATGGAACATAGCTAATGTTGAAAATATATACTTTTCTTTCTTCCTGCAGGTTTTCTCTGTTGGAACTTTAAAATAAATATAAGTTTTATCTGATTTGAATTATAGCATGTGGCTGTAATTTGAGACAATTGTGGAAGTCTAACTGGGACTACCTTTAAAAAAGCTATTGTTGCTTATTTTCTTCACAAAGAGAATAGTCAACTCTACTGTAGCTAATCTAACAATGAAATTAGGACTGTAGATACAATGTGAGAAAGGTGTGTCAATGTATATACAAAGCAGACACAAAAATATTATATTTTCATTCTTTCTGTTCACACCTTTTCTACCTCCCTCATTTCTTTCCTCTTTCCTCCTTTTTCCTCTTCTGTTTCTGAAAATATCTTTTCTTTGTCATTCTATTCCATAATTTACTTTCTCTTTCTTCATCTCTCTTTTCCTAGTATGGCTTATTGTTCTATTTCCTATCACACAACAGCATTGTCTGTTATTTAGCACAAATGCAGTCACATAATGTTTATAGCTTTATCTTTAAAGTTAAATATGAACTAAGTCCACCCTCATATCCCTCCCTCTCGCCTCACAAACCGTTTCTGCGTCTAGACAATAAGCCACAACTTAGATTTTAATGTATATTTACTCAGTGTGCTTTTATGTGAGAAGAATGATAATTATCCTGATAATCTCTTTCTGATATTCTTAAATTTGTTTCTCATGAACTACATCCTTAAGTTTGTGTATAACCCATTTCCATGCCGCATTTTATATTACACATTCTACTTTATTTTGCAGCATGGGCTGTTTTTGTTTTACAAAAATCAGAATGCACTTCCTTCAAGTTATTCCGCAGTAATTGTCTGTTTTTCTCATGTGGGGCTATCCAAACTTAGTACCACAGAGGTCTTTGCTGGACACCATGTAAGAGGTACAGGTCAGCATCCTGCTGTGATGATTGTAGATGTTCTCATTTTTTATGAAAAGGGAGAGAAGCAATAGCACACAGTTAGCCATAAGTCCCAGTATACCTGCTTACCTAGCTGAGTCTTCCACAAATCTCAGGCTGAAAAACTATATTTTCCTGGATATGCATTTGGCCAATTTAGCTGAAGAAAAGTTATAATTTAGAATCATATTTTCATCTATATAAGTATGAGATAAAAGCTGCTTTTTTGTCCTAATTAGCTTTAATGTGTTTCTTTCTTGGTTACTCCAGATGTATTTAAGCTGCTGCATCAGTTTATATTCCTCTCTCATTTACAGATTTGTGGAATCTAGATAGAAATCTTTCTAAAGTACTTCAAAGCCCAAATTTATTCAAAATCTACTCTTCAGAATAATCAGAAAAATATATTAAAAGTGTATTCAAAAGGAGAGAAGCAATTGAAGATTGCAATGAAACCTACTTTATAATTATTTATTTAAAGGTCATTTTCATCTCATTTCCCCAGTGGCTAACAGAAAACAGAGCCCTTCAAATCCCAGCAATAATTATAAGGAAGGACAAAGTGCACTAACGTTCTTGATATGGGTACCGTAGGGACAATTTTTGCCCTCAGAGACACATTTTCTTCCATATATAAAGTCATAAAAAGATCTTTCAATTAACTTGAACTCATTTTAGTTGTCATTTTTCATAGTCTCTCAGCTATATCTAACAGTTTTAAAATCTATTTCCCTGGGTTTGGCCTGATCATGACAATTATTAATCATTTTTATTTAACAATTTCAAAACCCCTGAGATATTGAGTATATCATGTCCATTCATTTAATACATATTTCAGATGCAACGGACACTTCATAACTTCAAAAATACACGACTTACATTCTTGAAGTAATTATAAGTGAGATCTACATACTTCTCTATGGCAAATAAAGCAATTAACACCAAAATAAATACTTACTTTGTAAAGGCCAAAAAAACATTAATAAATTGACAGGAATGTGGGTTGAAGAAGCTAAAATTTTTCTAAACGCACAAAAGATCAAATAAAAATAATTAACAGAAAGCTGGCTATCTACAAGCACATTATTTACTTTGAATAGAATCTTGGAACCTGAGAGTTGCAAGAAAATTTACAACAAAGATTTCTAAACCTTTTCAAGAATCAAGACTCTTTTGAGCATCTGATGAATGCTGTGAACCGACTCATTAGAAAAATCTATGTATGAAATACACACAAAATTTTGTTTAGCTCTAGGTAGTTTATAGAAAACCTGAATATCTCTTAGAGGTCATATATTCCAGGTTAAAAATCCCTGCCTTTGATGTAGCCAGACGATATATTGAATAAAAAGCATTTCTTGGCTTTATAACATATATAAGTGATGATTTGATCTTTCTTGAATACCTCTAGTTTCAGAAAAAAACACTATTCTATAACATGTTTGATTTTCAGATAGATGTACTTGTCAAAAAAATTCTGCCTTCTATTTAACTGAAATCTGATTCTTTCAACTTCTGTTCACTGCCACTTAGTTCTGAAATCTCCAGCTACACAGCATAAGTCCCTTTTCACATGATAGTTTTAATACATAAAATATAGCTATAGTAGCCTTCTTAGGTTTCTCTTGTTCAGGTTAAATGTTCCCCAAACCTTCAATTGATCTTCATAAAATCAGGTTTTAATGTTCCTCAAAATTCAGATTACTCTCCTCTGGGTGTACTCTAATTGAAAAGTGTTCTTCTTAAAATAAGGCAACCAAAGTAAGTTCACACGTGATCTGATCAAATAAGAGTTTGTTTTCTTTACTGTATGGAATCATTAACACAAGAGTAGAAAACTGGGTTCCTCCTTCTCCCAAATTTCACTTCTTAAGGGCAAAATTAGGACAGATCAAATACAAGTAAGATTAGAATCTCAACTATGTGATTATCAAGAACTTTGAGGCAGAAGAAGATAATGATGCTAGCTTTCCACTCTCTCTTTAACATTTTAGTTATGAAATGTCAGGGAGGCATGACAAAAATACCATTGTAGCTAAGAAAAATTAAAAATAATCACAAACTACCCCTGTGATATTCTGAAATCAAAAAAAATTAAAAATAATCTATTACATTATACCCCATGTGAGTAGAAATGTTATTGACTGGAGGGAGTATTCAGTATGGAATTTTGAAAAGAAAGTACCGAATTCACTAGTGTTCCAGACACTGGATGTGGGGTGCAGGAATGGCCTAGATGAAATGTATCTTAAGGCTATCCTTTTCCTTTTCTGATTCAGTGCTCACCAAGAGATTTTGGATTATTTATTTGATTTCTCAAAGGCCCTATTACTGGTAGGAGATACTCTTGATAGAAAATATTAGCATTCCAGTCGCCGAAACATAAGTACCATCTCCTTATCATCATCACTGTTATTTAATGCAGTCATGCATGCTTAGTTTGTGTTCATAAAAAATTGGAGAATTTTACCCCTTTTATTAGATCATTTTTTTCATATTGCATTTCTCAGTTGAATCTTGGACATAAGGATAGAACACTGCCATAGATCTGAAGTTCTTTTGAAACAGACAGCACCAATCAAGATATTTGGATATAAGCTCAGTATTACACCTGTTTGTAGTTCTAGTATACACCCAAAGAATTTGATAGTGCTAGTCAATAAAGTTGAGATTCCTTTTATTATCTAAAATTATTGTGAACCCTCCCAGTTTTCATCACTTAAAATTTATATCATATCCTCATTCAAACCACTGAAAAGTAAATTAAACAAGACAATACTGAGCACCACCAATGGAGATAATGATGTCATTTGATAGGCTGCTTTTAGGGACTGTTGACCTCTGTATTTGTTTCCTGAGGCTGTTATAACACATTACCACATACTTGGTGGCTCAAAGTAACAGAAATTTATTCTCTCACAGTTTGGGAAGCTGAAAGTCTGAAATCTGGCAGGGTTGTGCTTCCTCTAGGGGCTATAGGGGAGAATCCATTCCTTACTTCCTCCAACTTCTGATGGCTGTTGCCCTGACATTCTTGGGTTTCTGGCTGCATAACTTTAATCTCTGCCTCCATCTTCACACCTTCTTCTCCTTTATGTGTCTGTCTTCTCCTCTTCTGTCTTATAAGGACACTCATCATTGGATTTAAGGCCCACCCACATAACCCAGATTATCTCCTCATCTCAACATCCTTTACTTTTTACATTTTTAAATGCCCTTTTTCCAAATAAAGTAATATTTGCAGGTTCTAGAATTAGGGTGTGAACATATATTTTGGAGGCCACCATTCAGACCATTACAGCCTCCCAGTAACTGATTGCCATATCACTTGTTTTATTTTCATTATAGAACTTGAATCTGAGTTATTTTAGGATACAGTGACTCTGTTCACCAGTAAAAAGCATGTAATCAGTGCCATAGAATCTGTTCAATCTGATTAGCAATTCTTCCTCCTTGTTGGACAGCTTGAGGAGTTACAAGACCGGAGCCTTTTTAATTTCCTGTGGATTTATCCCACAGGTTTGGTTATGGTGTGTTTCTGTTAGAAAATAGCATGTTAGAACTATTATCCTGCTGCTTCAATCCGTTGGTTGGATCAATATTTTTGAGATCTGCTTTGAACATTAAAAGGCTCAGAAGCTTGATTTAATGAGTATATCCAGAGGTTATTTTACTCAGAGCAACTGACTCATATTTAAAAACACCAAATTTGTAAAAGTCATTTATATAGAGATTAATATAATACTCTTTTCAAATTTTTAAAGAACATAATAGCAAGAGAGACCAAAATAATTAGGTCTCCTATTTAGTATATTATCTCCCTGTAGAAAATTTTGATGGAAGCCATATTAAGAACACAATATATTATTGTATGTAAAGAATTTGAAGCCAGGTGTGGTGGCTCACACCTGTAATCCTAGCACTCTGGGAGGCTGAGGCGGGAGGATTGTTTGAGCTCAGGAGTTTGAGACCAGCCTGAGCAAGAGCAAGACCCCATCTCTACTAAAAAAATAGAAAGAAATTAACTGGACAACTAAATATATATATATATATATATATAAATTAGCCGGGCATGGTGGCGCATGCCTGTAGTCCCAGCTACTTGGGAGGCTGAGGCAATAGGATTGCTCAAGCCCAGGAGTTTGAGGTTGCTGTGAGCTAGGCTGATGCCACGGCATTCTAGCCCAGGCAACAGAATGAGACTCTGTCTCAAAAAAAAAAAAAAAAAAAAAAAAAAAGAATTTGAGCGAATGTAGTGACTTTGTTAGTTTTAA
>RJWJ010000656.1:134163-192345 GCA_004363605.1 Indri indri | reverse complement strand
CCTGCCAGACCGGTTCAGGTCATCCGGTAGGATTGCATTTCCGCCTCCGGTCAACTACCAACAGAGAAACCGGCAACTAGGGAATAAAAACCCCAGCGAGGGACCAAAACAAGCTCCCGAAGTAACCCCTCCCATCAAGAGAACCCTGGACAACAAACTAGCGGCTCCCTCTAGTGGCAGAACAAAACTAAAGTAACAGTGGACCCAGATGGGAAGGACCCAACGAAAGACTTCTGGAAGCATGAAAAATCAAATGGAAGGCACACCCCCAAAGAGGAACACCAGCCCTCTAGCAATGAACACTAACCAGATCCAGAATACTAAAATGACGCAAGAAGAATTCCAAACATGGATTGTAAGTAAGCTCAATGATATACAAGGAAAAATGGATAACCATCACAGGGAAACCACAAAAAAAATCCAGGACTTGGAAGAAAAATATCATTCCAATTATTTTCTCTGTAAAGCATCTTTGTATTGAGTCATTATGAAAAATAATGCAATTATCCAGGGTTGCAATTTATTAATTGTTTTTAATGCACACTTTATATAATTTATCTCTGGTAATTATATTAGAAAAGAAACACATTCCAGGATTGTCCAATTTAACAATCTGCGTGTGTCTTTTCACATAGTTTTGTGTGTGTATACATTTAATATAAATTACATTTAGATAGAAAATAAATAGCCAGGTACAGATTGAGAAATTCATCAGAAGTTGAGTTGTTGAATAAACTAAAAATTTCCTAAATTATGAGTATTTCAAATATTACAAGTTGCTATTTTTAGCATGGTAAACACACACAAACACACATACTTTGAAATAAATACAAATATCTGGCTAATTTTTTATTTATCGAGAGATTTTTGGCTACTATGCTATTATACAATGCTGGCTATTTACTTTCCTTACCACATGACTTCACTTTCTTACATTTAATTCCTTTAATAAATTTGTCTTCTGCATAACCCAACAACTTATTATTAAATTACAAGTGACATTTATGTTATTTATTCTATGTTAGATCCATGTTGTGAACATGATTAACAAGAACGGTGCTACCATTTGGAAACTCCCTGGCCAAACTCTCATTACAAAATCAGGATTTTGGCTTTATCTTGTGGTTTTATTCTCTTTTTGTCTACATGCACAAATACTTTCTGAAGCAGATCTTTTTCACCTGGAATATGGCCCTGTTATAGCACACTGTGATGATGGTCGTGAAGATGCACTGGCCAGTGTATTTCTACTTCCTTCAATGAAGAACGTATTATGTCAGCTCTATCACGCTATACCTTAGTTGCAGAGGGCCAGTTATAAGGGCAGGGTATGTGCTAACCAGGGAAGCCCACGTTCAGTTACTGAATGTGGGGGCACAAAGGCCCTGCCACTTTGGTTCATTGTGGGACTATTCTGATAGGCTGTATATGCTCCAGATCCCCCAATATAAGGTCTTCTAGGTTCTCTTGAGCCTGAATCACTGTTCAACTTCTTCCTCTGCCCAACAATTTTTCCTCCCCATCTTTTTAACAGATATTTATACTTACAAACATTCCGTATACTAAATTCTATTTTGGTGTCTATTTGTGAAAAATACAGCCTGTGGCACATACAACCCACTGTGACACTGAAGAAATGAAAAGACAAAATGGAGAACCCAGGTGGAAATGTGTGCTATGTATTAGAATTGTTCATCTATAATATGTACATGAAAAACAATGTGGGCATATTTTATCTACTTACATTATCATAAAACCTGATACTGAATTTCTTATAAAATAAAGAACCTGTGTTGGTCTAGCACAGTCATATCCAGTGAAATATGTAGCATTATTAGGTACTGGTAATTGAAATAGTCAAGTTATTATCTAGTTTTCTATTAGAGAAAGAGTTGAATTCTAAATAAGTGAAGATAGTAAGAAAAGTAGAATCTAAACACATTTCTTGTAATACACAATAAACCTGAATATATCTTCTTTTATTTAAGAAAGAATTAAGAACAACAAAAACGTAAAATATAGCACTTGTATTGAGATCTTAAATTTTGACCAACCGATGCAGAACTGTTGATGTTCTATCCCAGATCTCAAACGTCTCTGTTTTTTTTTCCATTTCAATTTGTAGAACACATAATCAATTGCCTTATTGTAATTATATGCAGAATGTTTATAAATACCTGCTATTGTCTTATTTGTTTGTTCGTTAACTTATTTGTTATATAATATATGCTCTGTGAAAGCAGGGATCCTGTAAATTATGTGCATAATTTTATCACTATATCTTCAAATAATGATGGGGAAAAAAAAGTCCCAAGCACACATCAGGTATTTTCAGCACACTAAAACAAAGAGAGCTTAAAATAGGCCAACGGAAGAGTTGAGGAGAAACACAAATAACAGTACACATATCAAAAAATGCTCAATTTTATTAATAATCAGGAAAGTTAACTAAATTATAAATATTAAACCCTTAAAAGAGTAAATGTTAAGAAAAGCACACATCAGTGGGAAGGGTCACATTCTGTTGACTTGAGTATAAACTGACACACCTCATTAAAAAGCAGTTTGGCATTATCATTACAATTGAATATGTGCTCATTCCATGATCTTGAGAGCTCCCTTTTAGATTGAGACCCTAAATAATTTCTTGCATATTTTCTGCAAGAGGCATGTAAAATCATATCCATGGAAATGATATATGTAATTACAATAATATCAGGAACTCAAATGACCATCAACAGGATAATGGGCAATTTTAGTATATTCATTCAAATAAAACCTGAAAGATGTAAAAATAGATGACAAACAATTATATGAATAATATCAACAATAAAGGATAATTCTGACAAATATAATGAGTGAAAAAATAAAGAGAAGAATATACACTGTGCTATTCAATTAATAATCTGTTCAAAAATGTGCTCCATTAAACAAATCATTGTTTAGGAATATATCCATTGGTGATAGAGCTATAAATGAAATTTAGGGAAAGATAAACACAATAGTAGGATAGTGATTATTTCACACTGTAGGAAATGATAACGCAATAGAGAAGGAGCCCACAATGGGATCTATATTTATTGGTAATGTCTGCTTCTTAAGCTGGGAGTATTGTTAAAAAGAGAACATTTTATAATTCTCGTAATATGCACAATTTAAAAATAAAATTATTTTATATTTCATATATGCAGAGATGCTTAATTCACAGAAGATATACAAATGGCAATAAATGGGGAAAATATTAAAGGTCGTGAATAAATATTTTTTCTAAGGAATTTTCAACCTTTATGGAAACCAGTATGGAGAGTCCTCAATGAAATAAATGTAGACTTAACCATTCAATCCAGCAATTCCACTACTGGGTATCCCCAAAGGGAAATAAGTCATTTTATCAAAAGGACACCTGCACTCGAATGTTTATCACAGCACAATTCACAATTGAAAAGATGTAGAATAAAAAAAAAATGCCGATCAATTCATGAGTGTATAAAGAAAATGTGATGCATGTGTGTATATATATGTACATATATATATATATATATACACGCACATATATATACACACACACATATACATCATGGAGTAATATTCAGCCATAAAAAGGAATGAAATAATTTCTTTTGCAGCAACTTGGATGGAATTGGAGATCATTATCCTAAGTGAAGTATCTCAGGAATGGAAAAACAAACGTCGCATATACTCTCTAATAATTGGAAGCTAATCCATGGGCATACATGGGCACAAAGAGATTGGAAACTAAGGACATTGGAAACGAAGAAGAGAGGAGGGTGGGAGGGGCTGATGGATATAAACTTACCTATCAGGTATAGTGAACACTATTCTGGCAATGGACACACTGAAAGCCCCAACTTAAGCCTTATACAAGATAGCCATGAAACGAAAACATTTGTATCCCCTTAAAATTTTGAAATAAAAAAATGAATCTCAAATTATGAAAATTTATGTTCAAATACTTATAAGTATACTATCACTTTATAGAAATATTTAAGTATCTTTGAAATCATACCTATGAAAAATGGAAAGCAACCTACACTCATAATAAAATGCTATTTTATCACTAATGGCAAATAGAAATCATGTATACACTATATTATTAAGAGTAAAAACAAGTCTGCAGAACAAACTCTTATATACATATTCATAGTGAAACACTGAGACAAAGCTCTGAACTTGTGTGTGTAAGCATTCTAATGTGGAAGAAAGATATAGTGACAGAATAGGCAAAGATCAGAAGAGAATAGGAAAGGTTGAAAAGGCATTTGGATGAGTTGATAAAAAAGAACAGTGCTCTCCTCAGAAAGCCCTAAACACCTGTACCCCTATAAACAACAAACAATTAAAAATAAATAAATAAATAAATAAAAAATAAAAATAAAAATAAAAAAAAAGAAAGCCTCACAACATGAGTAATAAATCTCTTCATATCCTCTTGATTAGTGTGTGGTGTGAACGGTCTTGACCTCTGAACTGATTTTGGGTAAGAGGTCCATCTCACCTCCCTAGGGTGAACACAACAGAGTTGGTGAATACACTATCCCTATCAAGAAGGAATAGAAGTTCACATTCACCTGGAAATGACAAAGATCACTTCTGATCTTGCCCATGCCAATGTTAACTCTCCATCTGTGATGTAAACCCTAAGAAAATTCAGAGTCCCATGGTCTGGACCATGCTTCAGCATCTGCTACAAAGTAAAAGATACTGTATTTTTGCAGCTTATGACTTCCACTACCTAGAAGGAAACACAATGGGACTCTCAGGTTCTAGTTTGCATATCTCATACCTGATAATACTATTCTGACCCATGTGACACAGAAGACAGTCAGATTTGAGTTAGCTAAGAGCACCACTAAACACTATAATATTGAAATATCTCCCTTGAGAAAAGATGCCATGTGGAGTTTATGGTGAGTTCCATATCATCTATCAATGTTGCACCCTAAGATTTTATTTATTGCCACATAAGAGATCACGTAAGACCAATTTATAGAAGAGAAAAAAAAAATGCCAAGCTAAGTTCGCAGAAGGGTCGGCTGTGTATGTGGGTCAAAGCTGGAAAGAGTCTTCTGTACTACAAGCCTATTTAAGGGGTCCCTTAAAAGGAAATCCTTCTCGTGAATAGCACTTCAAGTAATTCATCCAGTTCTAGAGTGTGTGAGAAGAGAAATGGCTTTGTGAAAAACTGTTGGACAGTACCAAGTAGTTTGGCTAGTTGGTCAAGGGCATGGAAGGAAAAAAATAAAAAGATGTTTGGGGAATCTGCAGAAGGAGATCTGGGGAAGATATACGGAAACACAGCTGGGTAAACTTTTTGGACCCAAATTGTCAAAATCTTTGAATTGCATATTTGTGCCCATCAGAGAGTTCTGCTTTATACTTTCCTAATATGACAACCATTTAATACTGTAAATATCCTTGTAAGCACTGCTTTTACTGCATCCCATTAATTATATAGTTTATTCTCATTCATTTCAACAAATTTGATTTTAATTTCCCTTGATAAGTCCTGTGGATACATGGGATATTTAGAAGTGAGTTGTTTAATTTCTATATATTTGGAGATGTCTCAGCTATGCTTCCTGTAAAATACTTTCCACGTAAGAGAAATATACATGTTCACTTAGAAGAACATGTACTCTGCTCTTTTTGGGAAAAAGTGTTCTATAAATATCAATTAAATTTTGTTGGTTGATAGTCTTCTGTATACTTCTTAATTTACTGTCTAAATGCCATACATTAGTGAGAGAGGATTGTCAATTTTTTCAACTATAATTGTGGATGCATTTTCGTTTTATCAGTTTTTATCCCTTACATTTTGAAGGTCTGTTATAAATAACATGCACACTTAAGATTGTTAAATTTTGGAATAATAACCCCCTCTCATTATATAATGTCCCACTTTATCCTCAATCATATTCCTTGTCTAGAAGTCCTTTTGTCTGATATTTATATATCTAGTCCAGCTTTCCTTTGTTCTTGATTACTTAGTATGGCTTAATCTGTGTCTTTATATTTAAAGTAGATTTATAGTACACAGCATATAGCATACCTTGCTTTTACATTCTATTGAACAGAATCTGTCATTTTATTATTTAGTTTAGATCACTCACAATTAAAGTAATTATTTATAAATTCATATTAAAATGTACTCTTTTTATAGATGTTTTCTATTTCTTCTGTAATACTTTTTTTTTCCTTTTCTTCTTTGTTTTC
Source organism: Indri indri (assembly GCA_004363605.1). Lineage (NCBI taxonomy): Eukaryota > Metazoa > Chordata > Mammalia > Primates > Indriidae > Indri > Indri indri. The sequence goes on along the minus strand of RJWJ010000656.1, from coordinate 186,111 downwards.
TATCTTCTCCATGCTAACCAAGCATTTGTTAGGATTCCCTTTTATCTTCTGTGTTGACTTATTATTTATACTTCTTTTAAGAAATGTTTCTGGTGGTTGCCTAGGGCTTAAAATATATATCTTTAAGTTATCAATGTCCAAAATCAAACAATAATACCCCTCTTTACATGGAGTATGATGACTCTACAATGTTATATTCCTAATTCCTCTCTTTCATTTTTATAAGATTGTATCACTGGGTATAAAATTGTGAGTAGACAATGGTTTTTTTTGTATTTTTTCAGTACTTTATTTTTTCCCATTTTTTTATTTGAGAGTATTATGGGTGTACAAATATTTTGTTTACCTGGGTTGCTTTTGTACTGTTTGAGTCAAAATTGTAAGTGTACTCATTACCCAGATAGTATACATTGCACTTGTTAGGTATGATTTCACCCATACCCTCCTCCCTCCCCACCTGCATAATTTCCTTTGAGTTTAAGTTCCATCTGTGCACATGAGTGCTAATCAGTTAGTTCCAATTTAGTAGGGAGTACATGTGGTGTATGTTTTCCATTCTTGCAATATTTCACTAGGAGGATGGTCTCCAGTTCCATCCTCAATAAAATTCTAGCAAACCAACTGTAGCAGATCATCAAAAAAATAATTTGCCACGACTAAGTGGGCTTCATCCCAGGGATGCAAGAATGGTTCAACATACATAAATCCATAAATGTAATTTACCACATAAACAGAAGTAAAAATGAAGATAATATGATCATCTCAATATATGCAGAAAAAACATTGAGCTTAACATCTCTAGTCATTAGGGAAATGCAAATCAATGCTACAATGAGATATCACCTAACTCCAATGAGAATGGCCTCTATTGTCAAAATAACAAATGCTGGCATGGATATGGAGAGATAGGAACACTCTTACACTGCTGGTGAGATGGCAAATTAGCACAACCCCTGTGGAAAGTAATTTGGAGATACCTCAAAGAGCTAAAAATAGAAATACCATTTGTTCCAGCAATCCCACTACTAGTCATCTATCCAAAGGAAAAAAAGACATTCTATAATAAAGACATCTGCACACAAATGTTTATAGCAGCACAATTTATAATTACAAAGATGTGGAAACAACTCAACTTCCCATCAATACATGGATGGATTAATAAAATGTGGTATATGTATAGCATGGAATACTACTCAACTACAAAAGCAATGGTGAACTAGCACCTCTTATATTATCCTGGATAGAGATCGAGCTCATCCTTCGAAGTGAGGTATCACAAGGATGGAAAAACTTGCACCACATGTGCTTGCCATAAAACTGGTGCTAATTGATCAACACTAAGGTGCTCACATGGTAGTAATACTCACTGGGTGCCAATCAGGTGGGGTGGTAGGGAGATGGAGGGTAGAGTGGATGGGGTGAGTAAACCCACAGCTAATAGAGACGGGGCACATTATACGGGGGAAGGAAATGCTTGTGCTCTGGCTTGAGCGAGGCAAATGCATTTCATGTAACTAAAATGTTTGTACCCCCATAATATCCTGAATTTAAATAAATAAATAAATAATAACTTATCAAAAAAAATTCAGCACCCTTTTATGATAAAAACTCTTAACAAAATAGACATATATGAAACATATCTTGAAATTTAAAAAGACAGGTTTTTTTTTTCTTTAAAATTTTCAATATGTCATTCTTTGTTTTCTGGTTTGCATGGTTTTTGAAAAGATGTCTGTAATAATTATTATCTTCATTTTACTCTATGTAGCACTTCTTTTTTCTCTTACTGCCTTTAAGGTTTTTCTCTTTTTCTTTTGTTTTTGGCAGTTTGAATATATGTCTAGGGCTAGATAATTTTTTTTGCTTCTTTGCATTTAACCTTCCTGGTATTCTTGAATCTACTTGAAATGCGTTTTGTTGTCTAGTATTTGTGTGGAGCTCAAATAAACTGGAGAAAGTTGAGCTGCCAGGTGTTGGAGTAGCCAATTAATGCAAGAACCAAAATTGAAGTAACAGCAGCCATATCTTTGATCACTTATTCTGACAGTATAAAGCAAGTAAGTGCTGACTCCTCCCTGTTCTATTATTTCCAGAGAAATCGCATGCCAAGTGAGAGTCCAGTGGATCTGTGCAGACTTAAAGTTCTTCTCACTGTTCTTGGAGCCCTGAAAAAAAAAAAAAGCTCCTACAGTTTTATGGGACCTGGGGAAAGAGGAGAAGGATAGGCTGGCAGTGAAAATGTAGTGAATGCTGAGTCAGAGAGGAGAAGAATGTCTTCAGGTTTCACTTCCAAAAGGAGGCACCTGGGCAGATAGATATGAGTACGAGCATGGCTAGTCAGAGGGATCTGAGTTCTTGACTACAACTCCCTTCACAGACTGTAATACGCTGGCTATGCACCAAGACTGATGTGGGGTGACCACCCCTATACTCCTGCCTGCCAGAGAAGCCTTTGTAATTGCCTGTGGTCAGGCCTGAAAAATCACTCATAAGGTTTTGGACATGAGCTGAACTCTTCAACATTATTTTAGAAAATCTCAGCCATTATTTTTCTAAATGTATCCTTCTTTCTCTTTCTCTCTTTCTGTTCCTTGGATTACAATTACACATGTGTTAGAACATTTGATATTGTTCCACAGCTATTGGATGTCCTGCTCTCACCCCCGGCCCCCCACCACTATTTTTTTCTTTGTGCTTCAGCTGGGATAATTCCTATTGAACACTCATTAAGTTTATTGAGTCTTTCTTTGGCTGTGTTGGTTATACTGATGAACCCAATGTAGGCATTCTTTTTCTCTATTATGTGTTTTTAATTTCTATAATTTTCAATTGAGTCTGGTAATTTCCAACTCTGCAAAATTACCCATCTGATCTTGAACTCTGTCCTCTTATTCTATTAGAACTTTTGGAACTTTAAATATATTAATCATAGCTTTAAATTCTCTGTAAAACAGATATTCTCAACATCTATGCTCCATTTGAATCTGGTTAGAGGATTGTCCTTTCTCTTGGGGGCATTTTTATTTGTTGTTTTTTTACCGTGTTTTTTGTTCCCCCTTTTTTTGTGTGTCTTGTAAATTTTTGTTAAAATCTGAAATGTTGTACAGAACAATAATAGTAAAACTGGAGTAGTAGATGTGATCACAAAATGATCACAACTTCCCATTTGCTAAGCCTTTATGTTGGGAGTTATTAACCTTGTATATATGGTGACTGGTACTTTATCAGAGAAAAATTCATTGGATTCTGAATTTTAGGTTTCCCTTTATGCTGTGACTCAGAGGAGTATTGTTGTATGTTCTTCTCCCTCTTTTGTCTTTCTGACAGTATGCTGCTGTCCTTGTAACTCAAATATGGCTCGGTGGGGGGGGGGGGGGGGGGGGGGCGGCTGTTTGTTCTTTTGTTGAAGGCTCAACCGCAGGCATGTACAATGTCCCTGGCCCTGTACATGTGTACAGCCTTCTCAGTTCTCTTCTTCATCCCTCTCTGAGTGTTTTCAGCATAGTGCTTAATCCTGACCCTTATCCAGGAGTAAGCTTTATTCCTTCCTCCTCATCAGCTGAGACGAGTGTTCACCAGTACACTAAAGCCGGAAGCATCTTTCATTCTTCCACACATTGATTTTATGTGGTGGAGTTAGAGGGAAAGGATCCCGTAGGACTTGTGCATCCCTTTTATGTGGCATCTGTTCCCCTCCTGCAGGTCTTCATTCAGGCCTCTGTCCAATCTGTTCTGAGAGCCATAGTGAGGTTTGCGGAGAAATAACAGACAAGACGCCATACAAACTGTCCTCAATTTCTCCAGCCCCTAAAAGTTCCACTGTGTCTCTAAAGGTTCTTTCTGGTGTATGATTGCATCTACACTCAGTTGGCTGTGTGTGATCACCTCCTCTCTTTCCTTAGATTTTGGGTTAGTTCACTTTATGACTCAAATTTCCAGTGAACTCAAAAAATCCATGAAGTTGAAGTTAGTTCAGCTCTTTTTTGTTGTAAGAGTGGGGATTTCTTCCAGCTTTCTACATTCTGGAGAAAACAAGATGTGCAATGGTTAACTTTAGGTCAATAATATCTATTGTGTTCCTATGGATGTATAGAATTATATATTACATATACTACAGATGGAATTTGAATCAGTGTATTGGAGGCATTTCCTAAGATCTTTCATAAAATAGTTATCATTGCTTATTTTCCTTTGGGAAAGAACAATTCTCAGTGCTATTTGTATGACCAATTATTGATTTGACAAGTTAAATGATTAAAAATTCAGAATTAAAACTGCCTGAAATGCAAAGCTAATGCAAATCACCTACTGATAATAATTTAGAAAACATCAGTGGTTTTCTATTAATAATTAAATAAATTATACTGCATTCTGGGGCCATTATGAAATAATTAGAGACATTGTAATTTGATCCAAAATGTGATCAATGTTAATTAATTAGAGATAGCAATGTAAGTTTGATCAATAATAATATTTTAATTTTGAGGTCCTTCTCTGTTTAATGAGTACAACTCTGATCATCATTAATGAATGAAACCTTGGCTATAGAAATTGCAGGATAATAATAGTTAACTCAAAAAGGTTCAAATATATTGCAGGATAATGATATTTTACCCAAAAAGGGTTCAAATGCATTAACCCTACCTCTCAAATGATATTAAGCTATGTTAGTTGAAAATCTCAGGTGTCAAATAGAATTTCTTTAGAAAGCTGTAAACAAATCAGAGAACATTATTCCATTTGGGAGCTATATTCCCTATTTTCAATTCTTTTAACATATTCTATCTATTTTCACAGAACCCCTTTAAGCATGTGTACACCCATTCGATCAATAATAAATATTTTTATTTTTCATACATTTCAATTTGTAGTACTGCTTTTGTGTTGACTATTAAATAATTATATACAGCGATTTATTCCTTTGCAGAAGTTATGCCACTGCTAACTTCGAGCTGTGATATTAGGCCATGTGGCAAGAAAGTTGAATCATCATTCCAGAGATCAAGGAACTAATTAATAGGAGAAATACAAGGGATAAAATAGGATTCAGTGGATTAATGCTGTAATAGAGGTATGGCCGATGTAATTTGGATATGCCTTAAAAGGATTATTTTAGCTCTGCCGTATAATGGCTAAGGAAAGACCAAGGTGGAGAGCTGAAAGAGTAAGACTATATAATGCCCACAGTTTTATAGCAAAGGACAAAGGATAAGGAAGGCCCTGGCATAAATTAAAATCAACGTTTGGGGTTATACAGGCCACTGCTTTAAAACAAATGGAAATCCAGCCACATGAAATAGTGTTGGAGTTTTTCCATGTGCAACCCAACAAAACAGTACAAAGTGAGTTATGTTCTGGACACGAAAAACAGGGTGTCTGTCTCAGATTTATCTGCCTCTAACCCAGACCATGTACTTACCTTTGAAATTCTCTGCTACTCACTACCTTTTTCTTCGTATTTATTCAATAGGCATCAGGTAATTGCTTTATTATTTTTTACAATTAAATTTATCTGGCTAGAAATATACTGCTATGCAATTATTATATTTTTTGCTGTGCAAATATTTTATTTTACTTATTTATACATTTCTATTTCAGAATATTATGGGGGTATAAACATTTTGGTTACATATAATGCCTTAGCCTCGCCCAAGCCAGGGCTACAAGTATGCCCTTCCCCCATACAGTATACTCCGCATCCATTTGTTGGGAGTTTACCCACCCACACCACCCCCTTCCCACCTGACTGGCACCCAATGAATATTACGCAAAGATATGGAAACAACCCAAGTGCCAATTAATACATGAGTGGATCAATAAAATGTGGTATATGTATACCATGCAATGTTACTCAACTACAAAAACCAATGGTGAACTAACACCTCATATTATCCTGGATAGAGATTGAGCCCATCCTTCAAAGTGAGGTATCACAAGATTGGAAAAGCAAGCACCACATGTAGTTACCATCAAATTGGTACTAACTGCAATGCAATTATTGAATGATTGATAAGTGTCTGATTAACACTGCTGTAGTAGGCAGAATAATAAGTTTATGAAGATGTCCATGTCCTAATCCCTAGAAATTGTGACTAGGTTAAACCACATGACATAGAAGAATTAAGGTAGCAATTGAAAATAAGGTTTCTAATAAAATAACCTTAAATAGGGAGGTTATCCTGGATTATCCAAGTGGAACCAATGTAAACAAAGGGCCCTTAGTGGCAAAGAGTGCAATGAAAAAGTCAGAGTAAGGCAAGGAGATTCCATGATGCAGATAAGGTCAGAGTGAAAGCAACATCTGGCTTTGAAGATGGAGAATGAAGGTTGCGAGGCAAGGAATGAAGTCAGCCTACAGACACTGTAAAAGGTAATGGAATGGATTCTACCCTAGAGCCTCCAAAAAGGAACGCAGCCCTACAGACACTAGATTTTAGCCCAGTGAGACCCATCTCAGACTTCTGAATTACAGAACTGTGAGATAATAAATTTGTGTTGTTTTAAGCCACTAGGTTTGTGGTAATTAGTTTTCTAATACAAAACTAATACAAGTAATTTTGAAAACTAATACAACTACTCAACATATTTAAGAAAAAAATAGCATAATCCCATTTAAAAATAGAATTTCCTGGTGTAGGACCATGACATGGAAATGTTCTTTTAGTATGGAAGGATCCCATGAAAATAGAAGTCAACAAAAGCCATCATGAGTTGATTTTTGTGAGAGGTGAGAAGTGAGGATCCCATTTCAGTCTTCCACATGTGAAAGTGAAGTATCATGACAATGGAAAAACAAGCACCACATGTACTCACCACTAAGTTGGTACTAATTGATCAACACTTATGCGCACATATGGAAGTAACATTCATCGAGGCAGGTGGGAGGGGAAAGGAGAAGATGGGTAAATTCACACCTAATGGGAGTGGTGGGCACTGGCTGGGTGTTAGGCAGGCTTGTAGCTCTGACTCGGGCTATGTAAAGGCAATATATGTAACCAAAGTGTTTACATCCCTATAATATTCTGAAATTAAAAAATAAATTATAAAAAGAAAAAAAAGATGTCAGCAAAAGCCATGTAGCTGAGAGACAAATTAGTTGACTGCTAGATAGACGGAATTATCAGATCCCCAGGATCTTTGGCAATATTTAATTAATCATGGGATCCTTGGGATGGAAATAAACAAAAAGCTTACAAATATATCACATGAATTTCATAATTTAAAAAAAAAACCCACAGAATTTCAGATATACTGTATAGGGCTTGACTTGATCCCCAAAGAACAAGTCATCCAATTCTCATACTGAGATCATTTTACACCCTCAGAACCTCTTGAGTGAAGTGAAGCCTGGATACTCTTAAGAAAATGTCATACACTATTTATTACGAATCATCCATTTAGCACTCCCCAAAGAGATCTGTGACCAATTATCAGAGTGTGCACTGAGAAAAGAAAGCTACCCAGAACTTGTAGGAATTATTCAATAATGGCTGTGAGATACAACTTTTTCATGAAGACAGTATTTCACATTGGCCCATCATTCCAAGTATCAGTTTTAAGAAGAAAGTGGTACAGTTTTCAATACGAATGTGCTTGTCCATAGACTCTAAACTGGCTTCCTGTTATTTTCCCTGTTTTTCAGCGTATTGTTAAAATACATATCCTCAACATTGACAGAAACTCTACATTTTTCCCTTTAATAAATAATGTTATGATAAGAAACATCAATGGAAGTCTCTAGAGCTTGGTCACCAAAATAATAAATGAAAAGGAATGCTCTAGTGCTCAGAATATTTCAGATAGTAATCTCATCACAAAGGCCTTCAAAGACACAGTGGTGATTCCACTTTAATTCTCTTGTTAGACACTGCCATAGGTAGATGGGTATAGCAAAACAGCAAAGGATTAGCATGCGCTGAACCAAATCCAATATTTTTATTGGAATAAATAAATAACAGACCTTAGCACCAGTTGTGAACATATTATTCTGCCAGATGTTGTTTATATGCATATATAAAAACAGAAATACAGATAAGCGTCCCTGCCACTTAGCCCTAAGATTTCACTGGATCCAATATTCTTGGAATGTCGACAGCAGATTCCTACAATTTCTCAATCTTGTTCCATTCCCTAGTAGGAGTCACAGCAGTGGACCCTAGGATTTCTTGAATATTACGATTCTCTTTTCAGTAAGTAAATTTTTCTTTTGACTTTTTTTCTTTTTATTTCAGGATATTATGAGGGTACAAACATTTTGGTTACATGTTATGTCTTTGCCTTGTAAACTTTTCTTTTGAAAAGAAGCTCCAATTATGCTTCCTAGAACTGATGGAAAATAAATGCCTGACCATTAGACACTAGTGGAAAGTGAGAAGTATGTTGTCCTTCATTAACTTATCTCTATCCACATACTTAGGCATGCTCATGAAGATTGCACTATCTAAAAGAAGTGATGCCTTGATGGGCCCAGAACCAGAATGCTTGAGCATAATAGTCCCAGCAAGGGAGATATGGAAAGAAAATAATCATCTAGCATTCTCCCCTAAATGATCACATTGACACCTAATTTTAGTAATAGAGATGCAGAAAATTGTGAGTTGTGGGCTTACGGAGTGAGGAGAATTGGCTTCTAAGTCAATTGCAAAGTAATTTTCTTAGATGAAAGAGTTATAGCATCCTGAAATAAGGCAGGATGATCTGCTTCTATTTTCAAGAAATGCTCAGTGTGACTTGCTGTTTTGCATGCTATGATCTTTTTTAATCTACCCATTTATTACAGTTCTTTGGATCCCTCTCTTTTGTATTCTATTCCCAAATGTTTACAAAAGAGCCCTGTAGGTGATAAGAATTCTATGATATTTTAATTCAATAATCAGCATGAACAACTTTGGGTTTGCCTGTCAGCTTCTTCACCCTCCAGCTCTAGGGAGGAATATTATTTTTCTATATATTGAGAAATCTTTGTATTTCAGTCTATGCTTTGAACCAAAAAATTGTCATTTGAGCTTGCTACACCTTTTTTGTTAAATAATCAACACATTTTTTAAAATTTTTTCATACTCAACTCTGCTGCACTTTAAGCTTATAGCTACTTAGAGCTCCTGCAGCTCCAGTATATTATCTTTTACACACTCAACCAACAGCAATAACACTTTTTCATTGCTATTTATTATCTCATCATATTAGTCAACTACTTTGACATTAAAGAGCACTTCCTCTCAACAGAACAACTAATCCGTGATCCAGAAGACAATCACAGTGCGCTCCTTAACACAGAGACTTGTACGTTTCATTATGGTCCTGTGTTTTTCTAGTTCTGTCGATAGAGTAATCCACTTAATTTCTGGCTGAATTTCCTTGTTGGTAATGAAAATAAATAATAACCACCTAGCAGGAGAATTCAGTAGATGCTGTGTGGGCTAATGTGCCCCCACACCTGCTTCTTTGAGACCTATATTTGATAGCCAGCAAAAACTAGAAAAACAGTTGGAAGAGTCAAGACAAGAGGGCTTAGATTTAATTAAACAGGAGATTTTGATGGTTCTTCTTAGTCTGTTTCTTCTTTCTCAGCTTATTCATGAACATAATATGTTACTACTCAAAGCCAACGTCACAGATATTTCAAGATATTTGAAGTTATATTTCAAGATATTCGAAGATAAGAGTAGAAGGAAGTCGCAACAGCACCAATATTTTAGGAAAATGTGAAATATTTCCCTGACTCTAAGAAAGGGAAATCTCCTCATGATGGTCCATGAGTCTTAGAAGCAGCTACCTCACCATGCAACAAAATATATAATTGGCCACAGGAGAAAAATAAACAACAACAACAACAAAAATACAAACTTCACAAAACATAATCAAAACATGTGAATGCCAATAGACGTGAAAAGTTCTTAATTTGATTAATAGTCCTGAAAATTCAAATTAAAACTATTAAACATTTAAAAGTCTAACATTACTAAATGTTGAGAGAATGTAGAGTGTGGTGTCTACCCTCCAAGATACTTGAGGCTTGCTTCCTGGTATTAACGCCCTTGTGTGATGCCCTCCAAATTGAACCCAGGCTGGTCTATGTGACCAGCATAATACAGCAGAAGTAATTTGTGTCTTTTGGGACTAGGTTATAAAAGGCATTTCACTTTGTGCTTTGCTCTCTTGGATTGTGAGATCTGAGGAAAGCCAGCTGCTGTGCCATTCATGAGGACATTGAAGAGGTCCTTCTGGACAGAGAGTGAGCCACCCAGTTAACAGCCACCACCAGTTGCTTGCTATTGGCAAATGCACTGCCTGCCATTTCCTACCTTTCATCTGCCATGTGAGTGAACCACTTTTGAAGCAGACCTTCTAACCCCTGTAAGGCTTTTATGTGACTGCAGTCCCAGGTGACATTTGATTGTGACTTAATGAGAAACTCTGAGCCAGAACTGCTCAGCTGAGCAGCTCTGTAGTTCCTGACCCACAGAAAATGTGAGAGATGATAAATCATTTTAATTAATCAGTGTTTAGCTAAATGTATATGTAGTAATAAATAACTAATATGGGGAGCGATGATTGTTTTCATGTAGCTGTTTTGAAAGCATAAATTAGTAAAGATACTTTGGAAAAAAACTGCTGAGTATTATTTATTTATTATTTAATAAATTTAGAAAATATGCATACCACATTGGTTAGCAAAACCACTCTTTCTCATATACACCATTTGCAGGTGACAGAAAAATCCATAGCAGCCTTGGTCATCACAGCAAAACTGGACTCAACTCAAATGTCTAATAACAATAGAAAAACACATAAAAATGGAGTAAAATCATATAATGGAATACTACATATGAATAAAAATAAGCAAAGTACACATGAGATAAAATTTACAGATATAAACAACATATAATATTATATTTTGCGTAAATTTCAGACATAGGGAAAATTGACTATATTGTTTAGGAATGCATACATAAGTAGTAAAAATATAAAGGAAAGCAAGAAAATGATTATGTAAGAAGACACAGACATAATAATAACAATAGTAATAATAGATACCTATTTGTTAAGAAATTTTCAAGGAAGAGAAAGGAGTTTGTCATTGAGAAGATACATAGTGGGGCTGGGGTCTGTCTCTGGAGCACTGGTAATTTTCTACCTATTCACTTGGTTTGTGGTCAAATAGTTACATGGGTGTTTGCTTTTTACTTATTTATTAAACCGCACATGTGTATTGTATGGACTTTTTTTTAAGTGTTATATTTTACAATATAAATTTATTCAATAAACACTATATAGCACTGACTTTGTGCTAGAAAAAGTTCTGAAAGCTTTATGAATATTAACATTTAATGTTCAAAGCATTAATTTTTACTATAAAAATATACTTTTGTTAGCCCCAGAGTACAGATTATGAAACTGAGACACAGAGCATTTAAGTAAATTATCAAAAGTAACTCAACTTGTAAGTGACAGTTTGGCTCCAGATCCTGTATACTTAGGAACCAGATTTGTTTGTTTGTCATGTTTTTGTTGTCATTTGTTTGGTTGGTTGGTTGGTTTTCAGTGGTTGGTTTGGCTTCCACAGAACAGAGAAAAGAAGGATATTTTCATTCTTGTGTGAGAACTGTATTTTGAATCTTCCTGGGTTTCAGAAGCTAAATGAGACGTTTGGACAAAATAAGTAATTTCAAAATCCCAGAAACCTGAGGGTTGTGAGGAGGAGGCTGCTGGGAAGACAGAAAAAGAGGTAAACACATGGGGGCACACACGTTTCACAGCGGTGTGACCTTCATCTGTTTCGTATATGCTACTTCTGTGCAAAATAATGAATGAATAAAGTCTGTTAAAGCTTTAAATTATTAGAAAATACAGGTATTCCCGAGAGTTCTTCCTAAGGCCAATGCGCAGTGACAGAGGCCACCATTTCACTGCTGCCCAGACACCTTCCCTAAAGAAAGGAGGAAAACAGCACGGCTCTGAGAGAAAGCGGTGGGAATGCTGGCCGCCAAACCGGCTTGGTGTTTACAGGGTAAAAGTGGCTTTTCTTCTTTGTGGCAGACTGATAACAGGAGCGGCTGAAGTGGCTGTGTCTGCTTTTTCCCTTTTATTTTCTTCTTTTCTTTGTGAGGCTGACTTTATCACATCCCTTGGGATGTGGTCTGGCAAGAACTGGAGCAGGGAGCTCGCATCCCTGTTGTCTGTTCAGGGCTCTTCAAGGCTGTTAAAAGAAAATTCTCAAAAGCAATTTTGATCTTAAGGACAAGTTGAGTCCCAGGCGTTTAATCAAACAAAACAAAGGGGGAAGTTGTGCTATGAGGTTTCTCTTTAAAAGGGCAGTTATGTGCTGTGAGTTTATTTCTCTTACTTTCTGTTAGGTAGTTTATTTTTCTCTGTTGGATAGCTTATTAACAAGGCCGCCTTTCAGGTAGAAATATTTATAGAAGTTTGGAGTATCTGTGAATCAGTTGTAGGAAATAAGTCTGAAAAGAGATGTCAGGGTCAGATAAAAAAGGGCCCTATATGTCAAAAAATGATAATTTTAACTTTTGCCTATTTTCAAATAGACATCACTGTAATATTGCATTCTTGCTACAACATGAACTTATTTACATTTTAAGAAGTTAAACCTGGTGACATAATAACTTTGAGTTAATAGAGCTAAGAAACAATGCCTGGAAAGCTAAATCTTTAGATAGAATATTATGAAGGTTTATGTCTGATATTGTAAGGGTAAAAGAGAGATATGGAAGAGGACTGTATTTCAAATGTAATTAAATAATCTGGTGATGGGATGGGAATAGAGAGAGAGAATATCAAAGTATGTTTACATTTGCCCCTGGCTGACCAGGGAGAGGGTGTGCATAGCAGATCTGAGAAATCAGGACTGACAGGTCAGGTTAAGTAAAAGAACATGAGTTCTAATTTGGGTAAGTTAATTTTGTCATTCTTGCAGGTCTTCTGCATGGTAAAATGTTAGGAATACAAAGCTTGATAAAAGGCAAATATATATGTGTGTGTGTGTGTGTGTGTGTGTGTGTGTGTGTGTGTGTGTGTGTATTTTAAAATGTCATTGGCCTGCTGATGATATATGATATAATAGCAATATATGACTTCCTCAAGGGAAAGTGTATAATCAAGAAGAGATACACCAGCCTGGAACCCAAAGGAACATCAAAACCCTATCGTTAAAAAAGAGGAGAAAATATCAGTTTTATTAATAATTACCAAAACTTGGAGTCAAGCAAGATGCAGTTCAATAAATGAATGGGTAAATTGTGGTATATCTGCATAATAGAATATAATATAGATATAAAAAGAAGTGAGCTATCAAGCCATGAAAAATACATGGAAGAAATTTAGATGCATATTGCTAAGAAAAAGAAGCCAATCTGAAAAGACTGCCTACTGCAAGATTCCAAATATATGACATTATCTATATCACAGAACTACACAGACAGTAAAAGATAAGTGATTCCCAGAGATTAAGGGCGAGGGCAGGATAGGGAGGTGGGGAGCACTGAAGACCTTTCGGGCCGTGAAAACATTTTGTATGATACTCCAAAGGTGGATACGTGACATTATGCATTTCTCAAGACTCATAGAATATACAATGCAAACAATGGCCCTTAATGTAAACTATAAATTTTACTTAATGATAGTGTATCATATTAGTTCATCAGTTGTAAGAAATGTACCATGCTAATACAAGATGTTAATAATAGGAGAAATTGGGGGGGTTAGGATATGTTATTGGATTTCTATACTGTCTGCTCAATATTTCTGTAAACTTAAAACTGCTTTAAAGAATAAAGTCAAGTAAAAAAATAAAAGTATAAAATGCTGGCAAAGATTCAGAACAACTAGGGGTAAAAAGGAAAAATAAAAAGGGCCAGGTGACGAAACGTAAAAGAATATGATCAAATGAATGCTGAAAGAGGGAAGTGTCACATGGAAAATAAACACTATGCTTCTGTCAAATAGAATGAAAACTGAAGAAAATTAATTTTTATTTTGCTATTCTTGACTCATTGATAGTCTTAACAAGAATAGATTTTATAAATGAAGGGTGAAAAACAGGAATTCTATTGATTAGGGCCTGCATTGGAGATGAATCGAAACCAGTACCTGGAAATTAATTTCTCTGCTGCAGTTTCTCCTTTTTTTTTTTTTTGAATGTTGGTATTGGAGACAGTATAATGTTTATAAACATAGCTTCTAGCCATTCCACTGATCATGGACCATCAGCAACTATTCACTACCTATACAATGAAGCCCGACATTTTTTAATGTACACTATGACTGCCTTATATATATTTAACTCTTCCTGCCTTCCAGGTCTTGCACAATATTGAAGCAATGTTTAATATTTTAAATAAATGAGAGAAGAGATATATTTTAATTGAAATTCTTCCCTCCTATATAGGATCAGAATAGTACCATTTTTAAAATGCTGGGTAAATTCAAATGTCTTGAGAAATAAAAGAATAAAAATTAAAATTAAAATGATAAACAATGGCAATAATGTGTTTCGTTAATCCTATCAGGGAAAGCAGGGTCTTGATATAAGGATCTTGAGAGAGTAAATGAAAATATTTTTAAAATCTTAAATAATTAATTACCACGTTGGGCATCTGAGAGTAATTATTTCTCCAGTGCCTAAGTACTGAAATCCAGTCCTTTCAGATACCGAGGAAATATCAAAGCAAGATCAAGTAGTTTCCTGGGTTCTGGAGCTTAAATTGATGAAATGTTAACAAGATCTATGGATGTTAGGCCACACTGGAGCTTGGCATTGTTACGTGTTTTGGCTGCAAGGGAACTTCTCTGTTCAGAGACAGCAGTAGTTCTTTATGGGCCTGATTTGCTTCTCTGACACCAGGGGCTGTGGAGGTGAGTCACTGCTCTGCATCCCTCAGGGCATTATCTGTTATACTACTGATCACAATCTTGACTCTGAGCCACATGCTGTCTTTCCCTTTCAGGAATACTTAGATATTCATGTTTCCAATCATTTTGTGATGAATCTACAATTTATCTCCCTAGGAAAAATTTAACTGAGATCGATCTTAAGTCTTTGGAAGAGCTCTAATTCTGCCCCTTCACACCACATAAAAAGAGATCTTTTGAGTAGGGAGCTTTTCCCTTGCTTTCAACTTAAGTGAGCAGTCTACCAATTTTAAGGTCATTTATTTATTTGTCTTTTTTTTTTTTTTTAGCAGTTTGAACAGTGGGTTTATTTTTTTATCATCAAGTGTTTGAGGTAGTTAGAACATGAGTTTACATTTTTTTTTCCGAGTCAAGAAAACGGTGATTCAATCTGCATTTCGTAGATTGAAAATAGAAAATCAGGACTATGTTTTGTGTTTCTTGCCCAAATATCACTGCTGTTTTCCTCCTGCTGCCCGATTGCAGCAGCATCTGCCAGCTGAGCACTAATCATTAAACTGTCACCGGGTGGACCACAGGCCTCTGTGACTGGGTGTCTCCACGTATTTCCTCATCTTATCTAGTTCTTTTAAAGTCTCTCTTTGAAACAGAAATCTGATGAAGTGAGAAAAATGCTTAACTGCATGTTAAACATAAAGCTGATACTAAAACAACCTTGAATTGAAGGGGAATGTGAAATACAAATGTCTATGCATTTGTTAAAAATGGCAATGTTGCTTATATTTTTTATGTGGAAAAAAACCCATGTGGCAGAGACCCATCATGTGTCCATTCTCTCCTTGGCCCACAGAGCGGAACTCCCAGTGATGAGCTGGTCACACGGGCCCTGGAACAATGAGTATCAGTATTTTTTTACATTTAATTTTTAAAGGAAATCATTTCCTCATGATGATTATATTAATTAAACTTGGAAGACAGTGCTTACACTATCAAAGAATGTATACAACTTGATAGTCACACTTTATTTTAAATACATGCTTTATTTTAAATGTTGGATATTTATTTTAAAAGCACAGTGCAAAGGAATCAAGCAGAAGATAAACAGGTTTGTTCACAGTAGTCCAAGTTTTGTTTCAACTGTTTAATCCGTCTAGATCAGAGTTCTCAATTCTGGAGTATGAAGCTGCATCCCTAACTGGATATCGTCTCTGCACATCTGGGAACATATATTTGACCTAAGGAAATCAACACGATGCAGAGAATTTTCTCATACTCAACAATTACAAGGGTTTCTAACTTTCACCTTCCTCATTAATTAAATAAAATAATATTCACCATAGTATTTACAAAGGTAAATATAACACATGTACCAGATATTGACATCCCAGCTTACCTGGAAGAAATACAGATAATCCACAAAAATATCTGAATTTTAGAGCAACTAAGGAGTGATTATTAGAGACACAGACTTCATAGAACTTACACCAGGAGCAGCTGAATTCAATATTGATTTCCTTAATTTCCTCATTTTATTTAATGTTCTTTTAAACAGATAATTGCACAAAACTGTTTCCCTCTGTTCTCCCACCCTAACCTCTACTCTGACAATGATGAGCCCAGAAAAAAGTGACTATTGAAAGTTCTACACACAAGTTCTCAGGGTACAAAGTAAGTTCTACAATTCAGGAAAATCAAACTTTATCAACTACATAATAGCTCCTAAAATTTGAAAAGTATTATTAAGTAAAGGTCACTCTCTATCCTACAGTACAGGGACAAAATAAAACATTTATTTACTGAATATCACCATAGTTTCTTTTTTGCCTCAAATATCCTTCCAATTTTTTACCAGTATAAACATTCCTCTTTTGTTTGGTTTTCTTTGAAAATATGCTACCACAATTTAAAGTTGATAACAAAAGACAGGGTTTGTAAACACTTAGTAATTAAAGCAAAACTGTTGACTTTTTCCTTTGCATAGAGTGCCAGCATACTATCTCTGCTAGTATGTTCTGAGAGCGTACCATGTACCGTGTACTCTTCTCAGTAAATTGCTGTCATTAATTAATGTAATCCTCACAACAACTCTAAGATTAAGTGCCGCTATTTTCTGCAATTTTATGAAGATGGAAATTCTAACACATAGGGATTAGATAATTGTATGGTCACAGAATTAGTACGTGACAAAACAAGTGTCAAAGCAAGTACGTCTGGATGCTAAGTTCTCACTATTTAATCAATACGATATTACTAAATTTAGCTTTCATATTGATAAGATCAATTTCAAACAAATAGAAGAAACTTAATAGTAACATAGATATAAGTATGTATCTTCATAATATGGAAAAAGACAATAGCAACAGTTTCAATGAAGTTTTATTAAATGATCTTATCAATTGAAGTTATCTTTGGATGAATAAAGGGAAAGATCCCTTTAGTTAGTCAATACCAAGAGAGTAGCTGCGGATTGAAGTCACCAAAATGTCAAGAAGAGGCCTGAAGAAGCCTGAAGCAGTGGTCCAGGGTGGGTCTGTGTGTTTAGTTGATACAACAACTAAATGGATTTGTAGAATGTAATGTTCAATTACAGAATGTAAATGTTTCTGGGGTATCCTTGGACTTACTTGAGAACTATGGGGTTCTGTAGCCTGCAGTATGGAAGTTCAGATATTATTTTCAGTTCATATAAAAATATTCAAATTTTATTCAAATATTAAGTAGAAAGATGATATCCCAAGGTCTGGAAATTCAGGAACATCTATCTAGACAAGAGAAAAATTAAAAAGTAACTCTTAAGTGTAAAATTTCTAAATATGTGTGATTAAAAGTTAAGAAATGTGAGCAACTATCAAATAATTAAGAAAAAAAAGAAAAGTTAAAGTAGAGAAAGAATGAGGTACAAATATATGCATGACTTTTTGTTTATGAATATATACTTATAATCAGAAAAACATGTAACCAGAAAAATAATCATATCATTCCAGAAGGGGAGAATTCAGGAAGGAGAGCACAGTGGTGCCCCTGGGAAATGTCAGATGAAGGAAGGTGTCACCTAGCAGCAAAGGAACATGCAAACTCACAGATCAGACTAAGACTATTCTCACCAAGTCCTCGTTCAATCCAAATCTGCAAATGAGGCATTATGTATACACTGCCGGATATGATAGAATATCAGATTAGAGTATGACACAAAACAGTTCAAAATGTTATCATATATATCATAATATCATACATTATAAGCTAAAAAACAAACTGAAAAGATGTATCCTAAATTATTAAAAATGAGAGAATGAAATTAGATGGGTGCAAGAATTTCACATTTTATACTTCTGTTGTATTTGATTTTGTTTTGTTATGATATGGTTGTTTTACTTTTGTAATTAAAAGTATATAAATATGTTTATCTTACTGCAAAAAAAAGAAAATTATTGGGATTATTTTTTCAAATAACAAAATAGAAATGATTTACAATTAAGGAATATAAAAGATGAAAATTAGTGAAATAAAATTATAAAATTTTAAAAAAATATTTAAAAGTAATTAGAACATTATAAAATTATGCAAATGTGTATGTACAAAAAGGTAACATGTAATAAAGAGTTAAAGATGGGGGAAATAAGAAAAAATGAGAAACTTGGATACTAAAAAAATTAAAAGCAGCATAAACGTTAGTTACATTCAGTCATTATAATGTATGGATAAAACATAAAATTGTTTTAAAGTTATATATTTTATATATAACCTAACAGTAACAACCACAGAAGTTTGCTGAAATCTGGCTCGTGGATGAAAACATAAATAATCTTAAAATGGATTTTATATTTTGGAAACCACAGTAGAAGTGGTCTACTAAGGCTGGAGTTACAAAGGATGAAAGTTAGAAATATCTTCCAATTGTACCTATACTTCAACTTGTAATTGAGTGTAAAATAATTCTGAATGCAGACTACCATGCATGACTGCAAATTCAAAAATGCAGCCTTTTTATAATTAAATTCTCTGGCAGATTCCCCACAACAGACACATGTTGTTTCAACAGATGCAGGATGCTATAGAAAGGACCATGGCTGTGAATGTAAGTCTCAGGGTTCTTGATAGACAGAGTATAGGCAGATACAAATGATGTCTTTTTAATCCAATGCTTGATTAATGATTAAGGCATTTTTGAAAATTAGAAGATTTAAATGTGGCAAGGTCACCCAGGATTTGGACCTGACTTGCCAGTTCTGCTTGTAACATAATGGCATTAGCATCTAGCATGATGGCTTAGAAAACTTTCTTACTGAATTTGTGGATGACATCAAGACTATAGAAGAGATAGTTATTACATTAGAAAAGTGAATCTAATCTTATTTTTAAAGACCTTGACAATCGTATGATACAAGGAACTTGGGCAAAATTTAATAGAGACAAATATAAAGTCTTGTGTTTTTAAAGTAGTTATAAAATAAAGACATAAAAAGGCATATATTAAGAAAAGGTAATGTAAACAAAATCTGCCTTCTATTGACTACATATCAGCCAATATCTTGTTTTAACTTCAAAAATTATAAAATAAATAATGCAAACCTAGTATCAAGACTAAAGAGATATTGTTAGAATACATTCATTAATATATTCCCTCAAATAATAATTTAATGTTTTTTGAGAACAAGATATAGGAATATGCAATGATGTAAAGAAATGATACCTGCTATCAAGAAAAATGTAACTCATTTGGGTAAAACTTAATTAAAAAGGCTAATTATAATACACAATAAAGCATACGGTAAAAGGGATAAAGAGTTCTACAAAGGCTTGAGGTAGAACAACCTGTTAATGAGGCCTCAGGAAAATTATTTTAACAGAAATGTCATTTAAGCAGAGCTTAGATAAAAGAATTTTGATGTGGAGGGAAACATGTAGTAAATAAATGTGAAATGGTCCATGATTAAATAAAGATGGAATATTAAATAGAGGCAACTAGAGAATCTTGTAATATAGGTTTAGGATTATGATTCAAGAAGCATTTAAAAATCTACAGAATTGTAACTTTCGCACATATATGCAGAGAATTCTATAGCTGACTTTGTTTTCGGGTGACAACCCAGTACCCCTGTCTCCATCTATGTTTTCTCTGGCATTGCAAGAGCTGGACTTTGAATGACACTTTCCCAAATCTATTGTGTGCAAAATTTTAGGTTAAATTTCACTAATAAGCCCCATTTCT
Organism: Indri indri; assembly: GCA_004363605.1. Lineage (NCBI taxonomy): Eukaryota > Metazoa > Chordata > Mammalia > Primates > Indriidae > Indri > Indri indri. Next base: position 166,034 of record RJWJ010000656.1, on the reverse strand, counting down.
GCTAAATTTTGAAGGTAGAAGAAAATGTATAGTCATATTACACCTAAGCCAGCAGTAGTGGGAAGTTGGGGGCTTTGAGAAAAGTTTTCTTTTATAGCATCCCTAGGGCATTTCACTGCAAATCGCTCACTTTCATGCCTCCAGGAAGGTATGATCATTGTGTGTGGTTTCCTGTGGTTTCTGGAACTGCTCTGACACCAGGGAACTTAATAGAAAATCCTATAACTAGAAAACCATTTTCTTGATATTTTCTCTCCAGCCATTGCATGAATTTTGTTGAACACTAAACTCCTAGAATTAAACACTTTTCTGCTTGAAATGCCTATAGTGATTTCTAGTTTCTATTTTCCTGACAAAAATCCTGACTAGTGTGATCAATGGCATGAACAAACTGAATTTAAACAAGATATTTCAAAATCTAAGGTGAGTAGACAATCAGAATGCGTAAGATTGGAATCAAGAGGATCAAAAATTTAATTGAGATATGACTATGAACTGAGAAGAAAATATGGTTTTTGGTTTTTTTGTTTGTTTGTTTCTACGGAGCATAGGGAAAAAGAAGAGTAAAGGCTTACTCATGTTTCTCACCCAGATAGCTGAATGAATGATCATTACTTATGCTGAGACTAGAAAACCTAGAAGAAACTTCTGTTGTAGAGGAAAAAAACTAAAGTGGCAAAAGGGAGTGAATACCATCCTTGGGACAACCAAGTGTAATGAAAGAGAGAGAGGAGAGAGAAAGAGAGAGAAAGAAGGCTATCAGGATCTAAAGCTCAAGAAAAAAGACCTGGATTATAGATATAGAGGAAGCCTATACATTTTTGGGTTAATCAAAACCATGAGCATAGATGAAATCACTCACAAAGATATGCAGAATAAAAATAAAAGGGAAATCAGAATTTGGTAGAACTCCAACAAGAGAAGGCAGAGTTTACCAAATAACCTGAAATGAAATGGAGAGAGAAGTAGTAAGGAAATCAGGTAAATATGCTTTCTTACAAAATAAGGGCACGTAAAGTTTAAAAGATGAAGTAATTCACAAAGTATAGAATCCTGGTAAGAGGTCAGCTAAAGTAAGCATTCTCCTTGAATGCTTAACGGCCAGAGGTTAGTGGTATCCATGTAGAGAAAAATTCCAGGAACTTCATGTATGTAGAGGCCGGATTGCTGTGGGGTTGAGAATGCCTGCAAGGTGAGGCAGAGGGAAGGAGTATGTAAAATACTTTGAAGAAGTTTGGCTCTGAATTAAGAAGAGAAAGAGGTGAGATGTGAAAGAGAATATTGGACTGATGGACTAATTTTTATTTTTATTTTTTACACTTCTCATTTGTAATTGAAATATAAAGTTGGCAAGAATGTTAAAAATACTTAGGTAAAAATGATAAACATATTTAACATATGTAGGTATATACAATATTTATTTAAAAAATGGTTTTAATTGAGGTATAATAAGCCTTTATATGAGACTGCAATAATTCATTTACTCAAAGCTCTTTTTTTTAAAGACTTAGATTTATGTATTTATTTATTTTTTCATTTGATATACATCACTGGATGTTAACTTTGCTTGGAAGAGAAATAGCCAGGAATGTTATTCTACACTGATTCATGGGCTATGGCCAATGGTTTGGCTGGAACATTACTTCTAACTTGGTGACAAGAAGATATGGAGATGAAGTGTGCAGCTAGACCTCTCTGAATGGGCAAAAAAAAAAAAAAAAAAAAAAAAAAGAAAGAAAGAAAAATGAAGACATTTGTGTCCCATGTGAATGTTCACCAAAGGGTAACCTCAGTGGGAAAAGATTTTAATAATAAATGGGATAGGACGGTTCATTCAGTGGGTACCAGTCAGATTTTTCCCTCAACCACCTCTGTTAACCAACAATGGGCTCATGGACAAATGGCCATAGTGCGAGATACGGAGATTATGCATGGGCTAAGCAACATGGACTTCCACTCCCATGGGCAAACCTGGCAGCAGCCATAGCTGAGTCCATTACCTGCCAGCAGCAGAGACCAATTTTGAGTCCCTGATATGGCACCATTCCCCTGGGTGGTTAGCCTGACAGCAGGTTGATTGCTCTGTACTGCTTCCACTATGGAAAGGGCAGCATTGTGTTCTTACTGGAATAAATACTTTGGATATGAATTTGCCTCCCCTGCATGCAATGGTTCTGCCAAAACTACCACCTGTGAACAGACAGAATGCTTTATCCACCATTAGGAAATTCCACACAGCAAGCAACTCACTGCATAGCAAACGAAGTCTGGCAATGGGCCCATGTTCATGGAATTTACTTGCTTTACCATGTACTCCACCATCCCTAAGCAACTGGCTTGATAGAGCAGTGGAAGGCCTATTAAATGTTTAGTTACAGTGCCAGCTAGGTGGAAATATCATGCAGGGCAAGACTCCCCAGAAGGCTGTGTGTGCTCTGACTCAGCATCCAGTACATGGCATTGTTTCTGCTATAGCCAGGATTCAAGGGTCTAGGGATCAAAGGGTGTGAATGGGAGTGGCACCACTCACTGTTACCACTAGTGACCTATTAGAAAAAACGTTGCTTCCTGTTTTTGTGACTTCATGGTCTACTGACCTAGAGGTCTTGGTTACAAAGAGGGGAATGCTTCCACCAGGAGACAGATCAATGATTCTATTGAACTGAAAGTTAAGTCTTCCTCCCGACCGCTTAGGGCTCCCCATACCTCTGAAAAAACAGGCAAAGAAAGGAGCTACTGTGCCAGTTGGGGTGATAAATCCAGAATACCAAGAGTAAACTGGACAAATACTCAACAGTAGAGCATAAGAAGACTAAGTCTGGAATATAGGCAATTCCTTAGAATTACCATGCCCTGTGATTAAGTACATGTGTACGATGGCATTCATTCATGGATAGTGCTCTCTTTGATTCTCTTTTCACCCACTTGCTATCATCTGGCTTCAGCCTTAACATTTTTTTTTCTTTTTATATAAGGGAAATCTGAATCTATATTCCATATGTTTTCATTATCTCTGCTGCCTGCATTGGGATAATGTATAAATAAATGGTCCTCAAATGACAACGGGGTTATGCCCTGATAAACCCACTGGAAGTTGAAAATACTGTAGTCAAAATGGTAAATTCAATTTTCAGCCTCCCATTGTTCATCTGGGATTTCTACTTCTCTTAAAATTCTATATGTCTAACATAAGCATAAGTTCTATTTCAAACTATTATTGTCATATAAAATTTCCAAATATGAGTCTATTGATTGCACTAATTGTTTATAAAATCTCTCTCTTATGAACAATATTGTCTCTTCCTCTTATGTATTCTTATATGGAAAAAGGATTATGAAAAAATTAGAAGCGATGGTATTTCCACAGGTAGTGCTTACATTTTTACTGTTCTTTTGTTATTTTATAACATTCTTTTCTTCAGGTGTGTGAGTTCTGAATCTGACCCAGAAGAAGAACAGGGCAAAATGTATTCTTTATTATATGTTATTGTATTTTCTTGCTAAATCTCTTTTTAGCATACTCTTTAGTAAAAGAAACAAAAATGTTTTAGATGGACTAATAAAATGATACAGAAATAAATGCTCCTCATAAAAAATGCCCCCAAACACCCAAATGCATTGACTACCCTAACCTACTGAGCATCGTAGATCACTCTTGCTTACCTTAAATGAGTTTAGAACACTTATATTAGCATACAGTTGGACAAAATCTTCTAACACAAAGCATATTTTATAATAAAATATTTAATATATCCTGTAATTTACTGAATACTGCAATGAAAGTGAAAAACACAATGTATGGGCACCATTGTAAAGTTGAAGAATTATAGGTTGGATGGGACTGTTTGTACTTGGTCTTGCTTAGAAACTGTCAAATTCAATGGACAAAGATCAATCCTCTTCTTACTTGCATGCTAGACCACTTAAACACAACTTATATTCTCAGAAATTTCCCATATTTACTTTTATTACATCACTGTTCCTGGTTCTAATCCTACCTTAAAGTACAGCTTTTTAAAATCTAGATAAATGTATTATGAAATTTATATTACCTGAATGACATTGATTTTATCTGCTATGAGTTGACTTGGAGTCTCAATCTACCTAATTTGAAATCAAAGTTCCTTGCAGAATCTACTTCTCAAAGTATTTTTGTAAATAACTTTATAATGTCTCTTACATGTGCCGACAAATAATCAGTTGATATGTAAGCAAGTAAAACTATAATTTTGACCCTACTGATTCTGATAATTACACCAAAAAATAATACAGAACTACCACCAAGCATGTTAAAGGTGAGTCAGACATCCATTGTTGCCTAAATAAATTCTTGGATATCTTATCTATTTCTTTGAAAGTTGGAAAGAAAGCAATCCCTACCCTTGGTTACCATAACGAAGTGGTTGGGTTATTAGCACTGTGCTGAGTCTTTTGGTTTATCGATCCTTATATAATTTTTTAACCTGAGTACATAACTTTAGTAAGGTAAGATGAGAGAAAATAGATTAATATGGTTGCTACCACACTATTGTTTAGAACCACCAATCTTTTGGATGCTGGATCCTGTTGTTATGTCTGAAAAACGATAATAGGTCCCTCTTTTAGATGATGGCATCTATTGTAGGGTTGCATTAACCTTCACTGCCATCGGATTCCTTCAGTTGCAATGGAACTAGTGGAACTTTGAGAAAATATAAATGGACTTATTAGTGATTTATTTAATATCAATGTGACTTTCGGTGGAAAGAAATCCTAAAGGTCAAGCAGAAAGAGGAAAAGATACAACATTTATTTACATAAAAGTAAAAAAAAAATTATTTAGAAAAAAATTTACAAACCCCAAAGGCAAACAGTGAATTTGGAATGCATGTCTAGAAATCAGAGTAGATAATAAATATAAGTATTTCAAATAAATTAATAATAAAAATACAAAGAAATTTTTTCGTGATGTGCACTTAACAATGAGGAAATAGTTTATATCACTAGCATCCAAAGATATACAAATTAAAATAGCAATTTTACTGAAAGGTAAAATTTCAACAATATAGTGATGTTTGTTTTTATGTATGCATATATATGTTTTTGGCAATATCCAATTTCTGACAGAAACTTAGCAATCTCACATAGTGCTGTTGAAAGTGTGAACAAAAGTTATGTTTTTAGAGGACAAGTTAGTATAATGTGTAAACACTTTTCAATTAATTTCCTAAGAAAATAATTGAGAACCTTTCCTCAAATTTATTTATTAATACAAATATATCTATAATTTCAAGGCTAATAATTCTGAAAAAATTGATAAGGATATAAATTTATAATGACATTGGATTGATTAAATATCTTGTGGTATGACTATGGAATATATTTTTTAAAGTGATACCTAAGGAGTTATTAAAATTATAAAATCAGGAGATGTTTAAGAATAAGTTTCTAAAGAGATCTCAGACACATGTGACAGTTTGAAAGGTACAAATATTTTAAATTAAAAAGAATTTGAAACTTTAAACATCAAAATGTTAATAAGAGTTGTGTTTGGGACTAGAATTTCATGATGATAATGATGAGTGTGTTTGTGTGTGTGGATGAATGAATAATAGATACATACATATGCAGATAGATATAATATGTGTGTATAGTGATTAGAATAAAAAGTAATTTGAAAAGTTGATTACTTAAATAGGTTAACTAGAATACAGAGTACTTTGCCTAAAAATTCAGGTCAAAATTTTATCCTGTGTCTTCTAAACACTTAGCTGCACCTATAAATACATACATAAAGTACATAGATACAGGAATACATAAAGTTTCAAAAACTTTGAATAATTCAGAGAAAAGATAGAATTTTTTTCTCTGTGATTATGCATTTATATAGGTCTTAGAAATTACATACAAGCATTCTCACAAGTATTCCCCTATGATTATTTAAAGTAGAGGTCATGTGAAATATATTCACTTCATTTCTCTCTTTCAGTTTTCCTTAGAGTCACTCTGATTGCATTAATATGCTAATATTAATAGATGGACAATATTCTCCATAATTTGGTAAAATTTATTCCCCAAGGGCAGTAAAGACTGTCAATTGCAGTAATTTCAGCACCTGTGAACATCCTAAGAACATGAACTGGAAAATTTTTAAAATTGGCATAAGATAGAAAATAAACACCATGCGGAGGCTTTCTCCTCAGGTATTCATCATCTGGTTTCAAGCATGAGTCAGTTCAATTTTCTCTCCATGTTCAGGAAGTCACCTATGTGGAAGGAAGCTCTACCCTGCTCCCCAACCCATTACTCACCTCAGTCTCACTTGGAGTTTGGGGGACTGATTGAATATGACAGCGTATTATTCAAACTTAAAGCATAATTTTCTCTCTCCCTTCCAAAAATTCGCTATTCATCTGCTTTATCTTTCTATCAAAGAAAGGAGAAAATTAAACTCTATTGAATTTTTGATTATGCTATGTTAAATATGGAGCTGGCTTAGTGAAACGACCAGAGGAAATGAATGAGCACTTCTTAAATACTGACCTGTAGAAACTATGGTAGTTGAAAAAAAAGTACCTTCCTGAATTGCCACTTAATTTTGTTTATGTTCCTTCTGTGCAAGGTCAGTCTTATGTGTAGGCACAAAAGACTCTTTTTAGACCCATAACCACTTTCCTACCTGCACTGTGAATGAAGAAAGACCAGGAAAAAAACTTCTACCACCAATATCTTTAATTTGTAGACCTTCAGAAAAATTTACATGCGCTGTACTATTGGGATAAATATTGCTGGTTATTAAAATGCAAATGTAATAAAGAATTATTAGCTCATTAAACCTTATAAATTATTATAAGTATCATCAAGTAAGCTACATGGTCACCCCAAAAACTCTAAAGAAATGTAACTCTAAGGAATTAAAATTTAAACTATGAGGAAGGAGTCAAATTTTTGCTATCCAAAGAGTTTTTTAAACCAAATTTTGTGTGTGTGTATCTGAAAATAGAAAAGTAAAACAGAGAACACTTAGGATAAAATATTCCAAGACTCTGAAGTCATTCATACTCTTCACTGTTTATTCTCCTCAGAATCATTCTTCCACTTTCATTTCTACTGATCTTTTTTTATTCTACTCTTTATAATTCTGCTTCATGCTTTAAGAATTCTCTAACTCTGTAATAATTTTATCCTTAATTTTCTTTTCCAAATGTTCACAAAATTCTGGCTTTTTTTTTTTTTTTTGAGGATACCATTTATTTTCAAACACTCTAAATTGAAGCTAATTATTTCTCCTGCACTCATATTGTAACGTCAGAAAATATAATCAACATTCTTTTTAGACCCATAACCACTTTCTTTTCTCTTTAATTAGAAAAATATATATTAGGGTTTAGTAACTGTGGTAGCTGTTGGTATATACTGGAGAAAAGAGAATCATTTTTGCCTTTAAACAGTTTATAGTTCATAGAAAAAATGGGCATTATAAAAGTCATAACAATAAAGTGTAATGAAAGTTACAGGAGAGAAAATTTAGACGTCATCAAAAACAAAGCAAAAACCTGTATTTTAATAATGAGGGAAAAAATGCCCTTAGGATGCGACTTTTAACTCACCTTTACTAAAGAGAAATAGATAGGTCTACCAGTAGGCACTTTTGTTCTAGAAGAGAAAAAAGAAGAGTGTGTCACAATAGAGTGTGTCAAATACATTGTATTTAGAAATCACTGGAAAATAATAATTACAGCTAATGCATAATGTGCAAAAGGTAAATGACAAGAAGCTAAGGCTAGAGAAGTCTACCAAACAGATAATATACGACTGTGTTTATCATGTTAAAGAGTTGAATTCCATTTAAGGGAAATAGGAAGTTAATGAACCATTAAAAAGAGAAGACATGCTAATAGATTTGCGTTTTTGCAGTCCACTTTGATTGCCTTGATAATACAGTCACGTGCCACATAACAACATTTGGGTCAATAACAGACTGTGCATACAACAATGGTCCTATAAGATTATAATGGAACTGGAAAATTCCTATTGCCTAGTGATGTTGTAGCTGTCATACCACAGTGCATTTACTTAACTGCTAAAATAAATTTACTATAGCCTAATTATACAATGTTTATAAAATCTACAATAGTGTACAGTAATCTTGTACATCTTTACATTCACTCACCACTCACCCACTTGCTGACTCACCCAGAGCAACTTCCAGTCCTGCAAGCTCTATTCATGGTAAGTGTCTATACAGGTGTACCATTTTTTATCTTTTATACAGTATTTTTACTCTACCTTTTCTGTGTTTAGATGTGTTTAGATAGCCAATGGCAAATACTATTGTATTACAATTGCCCAAAATGTCAAAAATCAGATGCATTTATGAAGTATTTATGATATCACACTAAAACTGCTTAATGATTTATTGAATTATGAAAGGAGGTAGACTTAATAAAAGCTACAATTTAGACAATTGTTTCAAAAATTTGTACTGAGCATATGGAGAGGGGGATGGTCCTGGCGAGAGTGATCAGAGAGAGGATCATGCATTTGAAGATGAGACTAATTCAATACTGAGTCAATAAAATGATTAATGTTGGCAAATAAGATGAAAGTAGAAAAAGAAAAAGATAAGTTTCAAATCTGGTTCCTTGAAGAGATAAAAAAACATGAACTCCAGGTGCAGGTGAAGAAAGGAACTTTAAACAGCGCTATTGGCATAAGGAACACAGGAAGAAAACACGTTGTAGATGCAGGTAAGTTAGTGACAAAGCAGTTAAGAGTGTCCTGCCTGATTGCTACGATTGCATTCTGTGAAATAGGATGCAGGACCATCTTGTAAGGAGTGGGAATTATAGGTCTTAAGTTTAAAAATAGTAGTGGATACTTACAATAGCCATTGTAGTAAATGGAAAAGATGGTTGATTAAGGATAAATCCATAAATAGATGTCTAGGCAATTTTAAGGACACATTTTTTTAAATAACTATGACTGAAATGGCAATAACTTGTCTAGTAGCAATTTTTCTTCAGATAGCTTTATTTTGAATGGCTTCTAAGCTAGCAACCAGTTCCCACAAACTATAAAGGGGAACTATATGAGTAGAAAAATTTCCTTAATATTTTTCCTGATTACTCTTAATCTGGAAAGAAATAGATTGAGTGAGAGGGTAAGTAGTCAAGATAGGGAAAATTTAATGTAAAATTCCTGAGAATAAATATCACAATTTATTATCCTCCTCAGAGGAGGCTTTAGAAGAGGAAGGGAAAACAAAATTTGCCAGCACTCAAAACAAATTATCTGAAGCCTGAGGTTACCCTGTCCCCAGAATAGAATATACACCACCCACTCTCAGGATATATGCAGATATACATAATTTTTAAAAGGTTCTAAAGAAATAACAGAGTCAAAACTCCATGAACAAGATTGCACACAATATCAACAGAAGCCTTCTTTTTCCTGACTAGTTAGCCCAGGCTACTAAAAAGAGATGGGCCTCAAATCACAGATTTCAAACTGTTGCTAAGTAGACAACAAGAATAACCCTCGGATTTGGTGCAAAAGGAGACAAGGAGGCCACACTCACTCTTAATCAAAACCAACAGAATGCACAGAGCCTCTCAAGTTAAATATGAGAAAAATGGCCATAACAACAATTAATTAATGAATGTATCTCTTTAACACTTTTGATTAATCTGAGCTTAATTTTATTATTGACTTGAAGCATTACAGAGACACAAATCCCATAGCTTTCTATTAGTACCTTAAAACTGCAGTCCCCAACCCCCAGGCTGTGGACAGATACGAGTGTGCGGCCTGTTAGGAACCCGGCCTCACAGCAGGAGGTGAGTGGTGGGCTGGGGAGCGAAGCTTCATCTGTATTTACAGCTGCTCCCCATCACTCGCATCACTGCCTGAGCTCTGCCTCTTGCCAGATCAGTCACAGTATTAGATTCTGCATTATGGTAAGTCGTATAATTATTTCATTATATATTACAATGTAATAATAATAAAAATAAAGTGTACAATAAACGTAATGTACTTGAATCACCCTGAAACCATCCCCCATGTCCCCACCCCCAGTCCGTAGAAAAATTGTCTTCCGTGAAACCTGTCCCTGGTGCCAAAAATGTTGGGAACCGCTGGCTTACGATACAGTACAAGTTTCTTTAGTACTTTACAATCACCAACAACTCAGTGACATCAATACTGATTTAATATAATACTGAGTGTTCTTAATATTTATTTGATTTAATTTATATTTAAAAAGATGTAATATCCATCTAAATTAAAATGGATAAATACACTGTGGTAATTTATATAATGAAACACTGTAAGATTAATGAGAATAGAAAATATACAATTATAACAAACAATTGTGATGACTCTCACAACTTAATGTTGAGCAAAAGAAGTAAAACACAAAACAATACATATTATACAATTTCATTTTTGTAGTACACAAACATCAGACAAAACTAACCCGTGCTTTTAAAATTTATTATAACGGTTACTCCTGAGGATGATGCAGTGACGGACAGAGCATAATTAAAAGAATGAATGAGTAAGGCTTCTAGGTTGGAAGTAACACTGTGTCCTTGATTGGGATGCTGACTACATGGGCATATTTAGTTTTATTTTAAAAAGATACATGTTTGTACATACATGATTTGAGTAATTTTTCTTTATGTATATTACACTTAAGTAAAAAATTGAAATGAAGACAATGGATATGCCTATTGAATGAAATGAAATTTCAGAGGATATCTGCTGGAGAACTTTATAGATAGGTAGTTCATAGATATACAGATAGATTCTAAGCAATGAACAACTTGTAAGCAATTAATGATTTTTTTCCTGGAAGTACATTCATCTAGTTTGGTCTGCGATCCATTACTTATAATAGCAAATAAAGATTAGACTCATAGATCAAATGTCTTTTGTAAAGCTATCATCAGAGAGGTCAACCTGTGAACCACAGTCCCTTACTTAATATGTTTCAGAAGCTATTCATAATCTTGTCCTAAAATCATAACATATAATTCACCAAAAGTATTCAAATATGTAATTGAAAGCAGTATTTGCAGAACAAAGTTGTACTATAGAAATAACAACATTAAGTTTAAATGAATTGTATACATACTCAGAAAACATTAATTCAAATGTTTTGTTTATGAAGTAGCTTCTTCATTTACTGTGAAATGATTTTTCTAAAGATTTGTTTTTAGAAAAATGCCAAGAACATAGAATACATGGGATGGATTACTTGGTTGGCATTTTAGCTTTGTTCTTCCTTTTACTGGTAAACTTGAGGTATTTCAAAGTAGTCTTTTTATTACCAGTCTGTGACACCCAGTTAAAGCAGTATCAGTTATCCTTTAATCTTTTGAAGTAATCTGCTACATCCTCTCGTAACCCTGTACTCACTGCCAACTTTTTCAATATTTATGAGAATTAAAACAAGTTAGCTTTTCTAGCAGTGTTGTTGAGGGCGGCTCAGTGTTACTGACCTTTCCTTCATAATTGCTTCTACTTTCCCATCAATCTTCTGCAGAAGATGATTTTAGCTTTATGTATCTACACTAGCAGGACTGAAATTATGGAAATTTATTTATATTTCCCTACTCTCTATCAAGAAAATATTGAAGAGTGCTGGGCATGGTGGCTCACATCTATAATCCTAGCACTTTGGGTGCCAGAGGTGGGGGGATCGCTTGAGCCTGGGAGTTGGTAGTTGCAGTGAACTATGATGATGCCACTGCACTGTAGCCTGGGCACAGAGCAAGACCCTGTTTCAAAAAAGAAAAAAGAAAATGTTAAGGTAGTCTCTTCCAGCATGTAAATCCTTGTAATACATGGGCAAGCACCTGTATGAGTTGCTCATATGAAAAAGGGACATCCTAGAATACTTACTTTGTTTACTGCAATTTACCCATTTCATATGACATTGTGCTGGCTGCATGTTTGAATAACAGAAGTAGCTTTGATTTTTCTAAAAATAAAAAAAGTAAGGGAAAAAAGCATTAAGTGATGTTGCTCTGATTCCAGTATTTCTCATTTTCTCATTTAATTAATCTACAATGTTGCCCAAATATTCATTTTAAGACACCCCGGGTGATTTAATATGAAGTCAGGCCTAAGAAGCACTACACAAAGGCAGGGGCTTTCAAACCATGTTTAATGAAGCTGTAGGTATATCTTATAGTAATCTTAGGAAGGACAATGAGGTGAAATTAGAAATACAGAATTCAGAAAGTAGATCCTAGAGGGGTGTCCAGACTCTTCTACCACTACTTAAAATTGAGTAACTCTGTATATATTTTTCTATGTTGAAAAGATGTTTGAACAAAAAGTTGATTTTCTAAAAAATGTTGAAATTTATCTGATTAAATGATTGTTTCTGATTTTTTTAGAGCTGTGATTAGACCAGTAGTTGCCACATTTAATGTGAAGATCTTCATAGACATATATATGCACAAATAAACGTCTTTGTAAGAATTGAGGAGCTCAGCAAATACTGTTTCACTGTATTTTTATGACTTGACTATTCATAAGGAAACTGTTCCTTCCCTCCCCTATTTATTTTTCAAAATGTCCACTTGGATCACTGAACTATTGTTTCCTTTCATATATTCAATTCACATGGCCAGACATTTTAGTAAAATTATGACTTGAAATCAGGCACCAAAGCTCATAAGATTATGGCCATAGGAATATAAAGATCAACAAGGAAATAGTATTTTGGAGCTATTTTGTGATGGATCACTTTGCTATTTGCAGAAGCAAAAGACACCATGTGTAATAAATTAGATCTGCTCTGCTGAGCTTTTTGAGGATTGCATTGAGTTGTGCAATATTTTCTGTCATTCTCTTAAAAAATAGAAACTATGTACAAAATTTGTATAAAGAAACCCTGAGAAGAAAGAGTAAATGGAAACAGAAACAGTTAACTCCATCTCAAATCAAATGTTATAATAAGATAGCTATCAAAATGCTCATAGATGATGCAAAGTTGTTGCTCTCAATGCAGGCTGGAAATCACCTGAAGAGTTATAAAACTTAATATTGCCTGGACCCCATTCATAGAAATTCTGATGTAGCTGACTTTTGCTGCAGTCTGGCAAGCGGTGGCTTGTTTTGTTTGTTTTGCTTGTTTGATTAGAGCTACCTGAACAATCTTAACTTTCAGGTAAAGTTAAGAACTACTAGAGGATTGCATTAATTATGATTTCTTTCATCAACGTTTTCTAATTTTTGTTGTAGAGATCTTTCATCTTGCTTTAATATATTTCTAGGTATTTTTTGCAGCTATTTTAATTGAGATTGAGCTCTTGATCTGATTCTCACTTCGGGCATTATTAATGAATTGAAATGCTACTGATTTTTTTTACGTCGACTTTGTATCCTGAAATTTTACTGAATTCATTATCAAAACTAGCAGTCTTTTGGAGTAGTACTTAGAGTTTTCTAGGTATAAGATCATGTCATTAGCAAACAGCGATGATTTGACTTCGTCTTTTCCAATTTAGATGTCCTTTATTTCTTTCTCTTTCCTGATTGCTGTCATGAGGAATTACAGTACTATGTTGAGTAGAAGTGGTAAAGTGGGCATCCTTGTCTTGTGCCAATTCTTAGGGGACATGAATTCAACTTTTCCCCATTCAGTATGATATTGTCTGTGAGTCTGTCATATATGGCTTTTATGATTTTGAGGTATGTTCCTTCCACCTCTAGTCTTTGTTTTGACTTATTGCATTACTGTTTTTTTTAAATTTATGTTTATTTAAAGTAACTAGCATAGTGTTCTTTATTTGCATGCACTTTTAAGCTAATAGCATGTAGTCTTATTGTGAATATTTAGCTTTTATTTTCAGATCTTAAGTTTATCTTTTCTATCTTTTTTTACTCTTTTAGTTATATCCTTCTATATATTTTATATTTAATATTAAATTCATCATAGGTACATATTAACTTTTATCACAATTCATTTATGAATTTTCTGTACCTAATATTTATTTTTATTCATTCTTATAATATTAATAATTCTTAGATTTATTTTTTGAGAGTTCTGTATTACTGTCTTTTAATTATCTATCTTTTTATTCTCTTCCATTTTTATTTACTCAAGGTTTTATTTTTTCTGATGATAGGCGAAGATAATATCTAAAAGTTCATATTACAATTTGGGATTATAGGAGACTCTCTTCTTCATTCACTCATGTATTGAATGTATATTGTAAGAAAATAACAGTGAACAAAACAAAAAAGACAATCCTCTTCCTGGTAAAGAAATACATAAATTATATAGTTTATTAGGAAGTTACATATTCTACAGAAAAATAAAGTATAAAGAAACTTTTAAATAAGGTAAGGAGGGCAATAAGACAAATCCACAGCCAACGTCATACTGAACAGGGAAAAATTGAAAGCATTCCAGCTTAGAACTGGAACCAGGCAAGGTTGCCCACTATCTCTACCTCTACTTAACATACTGATGGAAATCCTTGCTAGAGCAATCAAACAAGAGAAGGAAATAAGAGTATCCAAAATGGGGACAGAAGAGGTCAAATGATTGCTCTTTGCTGACAATATGATATTATACCTAGAAACCCCCAAATATTCAACCAAGAGACTCCTGGAATTGATAAATGAATTCAGAAAAGTCTCAGGATAGAAAATGAACACACACAAATCAGTAGTTTTCATATAAACCAATAATAGTCAAGCTGAGAATCAAAATGAAGATGCAATAACTTTCACAATAGCATGAAAGAAAAGAAAATATATAGGAATATATTTACTAAGGAGGTGAAAGACTTATATAGAGAGAACTATGAAACACCGAGAAAAGAAATTGCAGAGAATGTAAACAGATGGAAAACGATATCATGCTCACGGGTTGGCAGAATCAATATTGTTACAATGTCTATGCTACCCAAAGTGATCCACAGAATTAAAGCAATCCCTGTCAAATACCAATGTGATTGTTCACATATCTGGAAAAATAATTCCACACTTTGTACGGAATCAGAGAAGACCCCATATAGCCAAAGCAACCTTAAGCAAAAAAAAAAAAAAAAAAAAAAAAAAAAAAAAAAAAAAAAAAAAAAAAAAAAAAAAAAAAAAAAAAAAAAAAAAAAAAAAAAAAAAAAAAAAAAAAAAAAAAATTAGGAGGAATCAATCTACCACACTTGAAGCTTTACTACAAGGCTATAGTAACCAAAACAGCCTAATACTGGCACAAAAACAGAGACATAGACTTATGGAACAGTACTGAGAATCCAGATATAAAACTGTCCTCATATTGTCATCTGATCTTTGATAAAGCAGACAAAAACATACACTGGGGAAAAGAATCCTATTAAATAAAGGGTGCTGGGAAAATTGGACAGCCACATGTGGAAGACTGAAACAGGACCCACACCTCTCACTTCTCACAAAAATCAACTCATGATGGATAACAGACTTAAACCTAAGGCATAAAACCGTAAGAATTTTAGAAGAAGACATTGGAAAAACTCTTATAGACAATAGCCTAGGCAAAGAATTTATGAAGAAGACCTCCAATGCAATCACAGCAGCAATAAAAATAAATAAATGGGACCTGATCAAATTAAAAACCTTCTGCACAGCCAAGGAAGCTTCACGGGGAAAATAGACAACCTACAGAATGGGAGAAAATATTTGCATGCTACACATCCTATAAAGGGCTAATAACTAGAATCTGTATAGAACTCAGGAAAATTAACAAGAAAAAAATCAAACAATCCCATTAAAATGTGGGCAGAGGACATGAACAGAAATTTTTTAAAAGCAGACAGACTAATGGCAACAAACATATGAAAAATTGCTCAACATCTCTAGTCATCAAGGAAATGCAAATAAAACCACAATGAGATATCACTTAACTCTGGTGAGAATGGCCTTTATCAAAAAGTTCCAAAACAACAAATGTTGGCTTGGATAGGGACATTCATACACTGCTGGTGGGATCGCAACTAGTACAAACTCTATGGAAAATAGTATAGAGATACCTCAAAGAACTAAAAATAGAATTACCATTTGATCCAGTAATCCCACTACTGGGTATTTACTCAAAGAAACGAAAGACATTCTGTAATAAAGACATCTGAATTTGAATGTTTCCAGCAGCACAATTCACAATTACAAAGATGTGGAAGCAATCCAAGTGCCCATAATTACATGAGTGTATTAATAAAATGTGGTATATGTATATCACGTAGTATTACTTACCCATAAAAAACAATGGTGAACTAATACCTCCTTTATTGTCCTGAATGGAGCTGGAGCACATTCTTTGAAGTGAGGTATCACAAGAAAGGAAAAACAAGCACTACCCGTACTCACCATTAAACTGGCACTAATTGATCAACAATTATGTTCACATATGAAAATATCGTTCATCGGGTATTGGGAAGGTGGGGAAGAGAGGATGGGTAAATTCACACCTAATGGGTGTGGTGCATGCTGTCTGGTGGATGGGCACACCTGTAGCTCTGACTCAAGTGGTGCAAAGGTAATATATATAACCAAACTATTTGTACCTCTGTGATATTATGAAATTTTTTTAAAAAAAGAATAAGAAACAGTAAGCAGGGCAAGTCTGCAAGGGAACATTTGGACAAGGATGTATGTGACTGATAGTGAAGATATATATTTTGGGCAGAGGAAATGCTAGAGTTAGGTGTGCTAAGAGCAGAGACAGTGAGGAGGAGAACATGAAAAAGATCTGTGGCCTTCCTTATAGGCATACCTTGCACACCATGGTAAGAATAATGTATTTCATAGTAAATTAATTGGGTGTTGAATAAAAGAATGTCATGTCTGGCTTAGAATTTAAAAAAAAAAAAGTCTAGATGTTGTGCTTGGAGCAGACCGCCTGAAGCAAGGGCAGAAGGAAGGAGACAATTTACAAAGCTACTTTCTTTTCTAATAAGAGATAACGATGACTTGGACCAGAGTACTAGCCATAGAGGTGTTAAGTGGTTGTAGTCTGGTTAGATCTAAGGCATGATAATAATTTCCTGATGGATTGGATCAGGTGTGTGAGAAAGACAAGAGTTAAGTATGCCATAAACTCTTTTCCCTCACCTTCATCCCACTTCCCAAATTGCCTTTCATATTTCCATTTTACAGATTGTTTCCCATGAAGTCCTAGGATTATTTCTTAATACTTTGAGTCAGTTATGATTTTGACATATAATTTTTAAGTGGTCTCTATTACTAGTAAAGAGTTTGAAATTTAGCATATCCAAAGCCAGTTTATTTTTCTATTTTATTACATTATACACTTTAAGACTACACTCAACACATACTCTTCCTTCCTCCAGTCAATCAGTAAATATATTCTTAAACTACTCTCTGGTACACTTCTTGTCAGGCCCATGGAACTCTTAATTCAAATTTTTTACCCTATAATGTCCAGTATTTACAGGAAGAATGGCACATCTTTAAAATACTATACCTGGAAATATTACAAATTTGATAAAAACTATAAACTCGAGTTAAGGAAGCTCCAATTTCAAACACAGGATTAATATCAACAAAACTAAATCAATGCACATCATAAATCACCCAAAATCTGTGACAAGGAGATATTAAAAGCAACCAGAAATAAAAACATGGAGAATCAAAGATAGGGATGTCAGCAAAACTTTCACTGGAAAGTCATACAAGTGAAAAGAAAGTGTAACAACATTTTTAAAGCATTGAAAGAAAAAAATAAAATGGTCAAGATAGAATTTTATACTGAGGCAAATATATTTCAAAAATGAAGGCAAAATAAATATTTTTTTCAGACATTCAAAAATTAAAGCAATCCATCATGAGCAGATCTATACTGCAAGATGTTAAAAGGAATTCTCTCAAAACATGCACCAAGTCACCAGACGGGAATCCAAATTTACTCATAGAACTGAGCAAGAAATCATGACTTCATTGGTGGATAGATGAGATATATATGAAATAAACACATTTCTTGCTTTTTAAATGTCTTTAAAAGATGATCAACTATTTAAACAAAAATAGTAACAATCCATTGGGTAAAATGCATGATGATATTATTCTAAAGCTTGGGTGGGGAGACATGGACGTATACAAGGATGAGGATATTAAACTATAGGACATGTCTTATAATATCCCCTAAAGGTAGATTATGATAAGGCAAAGATGTATAGTATAAATTATAGAACAACTACTCAAGTAAAACAAAAAGTCATAGCTGCTAAGCCAGCAAAGGAGATAAAATGGAGTCATGCAACTTATTCAATTGTTCTTCAAAAAACAAAGAAAAAAAGGAAAAGAGAAATGAAGTAAACAGAAAACAGACACCAAGATGATAAATTTATATCTAATCATATCTATAATCACATTAAGTGTAAATTGCCTAAATATAACAATTAAAAGGCAGAGATTGTTCAATTTGATATCCATATGCACAAATTAAAAAAAAACCTTTAATATATACTTTCCACCATATAAAAAATAACTCAAAATGGAACATAAGACTTAATGGAAAATCTAAAATTTTTAAACTTTTGAAGAGAAAATAGGAGAAACCTTTGTGACCTTGGATTAGATGGGCAAATAACAAATTGAAAAATTGGGCTTCACTAAAATCAAAAACTTTTTTTCTTCAACAAACGCTATAAAGAAAATGAAACACAAGCTAAAGACTTTTTAAAAAATTGCCAATCACATGTATAATAAAAGACACTCATAGTATATATAGAATTATCAAAACTCCAGAATAAGAAAAAAAGATCCGATTTAAAAATCAAACTGTTCAACAATTTGAACAGATACTTCAACAAAGATGATTTTCAGATGCCGAATAAGAATTTGAAAAGAGGCTCAACCTCATTGGTCATTAGGGAAATACCAATTAAAACCACAGTGAGATACTGTTGCAGAACTACAGGAATAGCTAAAATTTAAAAGACCGACCACATTAATTGTTGGAACGGAGGAACTCAAACACTGCTGCTGTTGTTGTGACGTGTAATTGTGCTGAATGATAGAATCCAGACAAAGAAAGTATATACTGTGTCATTCCATTTATATAAAATTCTAGGAAATGCAAACCATTGGGTAGTGGTGGAAAGACAATGGTTTCCTGGGGATTGGGTGGGAGGGAAGGAATGGGAAAGAGGGGATGATAACACAACGCATGAGGAAATACGAGGAGTAATGTACAACTTCAGTATCTTTATTACTGTGATAGTTTTGTGGGTGTAGATGTATACCATGATGTCAAACTGTACAGTTTAAACATATACAGTTTATTAAATTTCAGGTATACCACAATCATGCTGACCAAAAAAAATACATAATGTAATTCACATGATTTTACTTGTTTTTCTAAGTTAAGGCATTATTCTACCTCCCTTCTCAATGAAGTAAAATAACCCATATTAGAAAACAAATTGAGGGGATTTTTCTGATTTGTAGCTAGGAAATTTTTGTAATTGGATTTTTAAAATGTTCTTTGGCATAAAATTTCATAAACGTTTATATTTACTGGTAATAGTAATTATATATCTAACATTTTTCTTTTTCTTTTTTAATTTGAGCAATGCTAAAACATGCATATTGAATCAGATACTCTCAAGGTCAGGTTTATTACCATCATATGTTAGATATTATTTCATAATATCTAATTGTCTTTATTCTGAATAAATTGGTGCGTCCTAATGTACACAAATGTGGTGAAAAGTTAAGACATTAAGTCTTAGAAAAGTTAAGACATTAAGTGTTAGAACTTGGAAGGGTTAAGAATTCTAAATATCTTTATGAAAAGGCTCCACACATTATTAGGTTCTCAGGGCAGCTACTAATACTCGTTTTCGTTTTAAAGCCCTAGTCCTGTAATTTTTTTTTCTTGAGGTAAGATTTTTAAATGTAGTCATGCAATCTAAAGCAGCATGTGCTGGCATCTACTTAAGGAACTCATTTACAGAGCCCTGCCATTTGAACAGCAGAGAGCTAAGTTCCCTGAAGTGTCTCTAAGCATTTCAGGCTCAATGAGTCAAGACTAAATAAAATTCAGCTTCTGGGAAAACAAACACCTGCAAGATAAACCTACTAATGGTGGTTAACCCTTAGCAATCCTGCCCTATTTCCATGATATTTCCAGTTTATTGCATTTAAATTTCAACTGTAGCAAACTGCAATGGGATACTCCATCTGAAAGAATAGGATATATCTTGATCATTTCATGTTATTATGTGAGAAGAGAGCATGAGGGAATCCAGTCAGAATACCAATGGAGGGAATGATGGGAAATTATGGAAAGAGGAAATCATATTCTGATAAATGTACAACTCTCAAAAAATACCTAGGGGAACTCATGCTGTCTTTTTAACCTCACTACTAGGATAGTGTTCAAAGTGATAAATTACTTTCACTAAATATTAATTGAACCATGCCCCTTCATTATACTTCTTTTTTGTGCACATGAGAATGAAATTCCTGCACAATGGGAAGTCATTGCACATAAAATAAAATTCATTCTTTAGCCAAGATAGAGAGCTGTATGGTGAATGAGAGGATTTTCCCACTAAATGATTTTATATCTAAGGGACAAGGAGGATCAGCTAGTTTTCCTTTCCTAAGCAAAATTAAGTGAGAGGAAGTCTCTATGCATTAAGTGGAACTCCTCCATAGATGAAAGGGAAGAGGAACAAAATAGCAGGAGAGAGATGGCGGAGGATGTGGATATGTGAAAGAGGACAGGTTGCAGTCTCTGCTTGTCTTCAAACTCTATGTCCTCAAATAATGTGATATGAGATAGCATCAGTTCTTCTGGACAAAGAAGGCACCGAAGTTACATGAAAGTAGATCCTTCCCCTTGCTGGAGATTATCTCAACGTGGAACAAAGAAATGGAGCCATGAAACAAATGGCAGCATGATCCTGTCTGATGGTCTCAGAAATGCAGCTGACTTTCCCATGAGTATCAACAACACAGAGGGATTCTTGCCAGACATGATCCATACCAGACTATCTATAGTTTTCTCTTTTTTTTTTTAAAGCAAATCATTGGAAGTCCTCCCCAAAACAGAAGGCAATAAGATGTCAGCGATGACAATCAGCAGAGAAGAAATAGGGACCAAATGCTCACTGACCCTTCCCTTGTATCATGTTGCCAAATGTTCCCCTTAGACTTGGGTGTCAACCCAAGGTAAAGGAGGGAGAGAGATGAACCTTCAAGAAGCAAGACAATTCTTGTGTGAAGATGAAATCCAAATGATCTAAGTTGTGAACTGGATGTCGATTTTTAACATCCAGAGACTTTTAATAAACAAAAAGAAAAATAGAAAAACGTCACAGAATTTGACTGAAAATATCATTAATGAGACAAAACAAATTCCCCCAAATAGATTGGGGTGTGGAGAAGAAACTATTTTTTTCTTCCATTCTAGGGAAAACATGGCATCCAGAAATTTTACATGCTAAACGTCCCCCTTTTTTGGCGGTTATGGGTATCCTCAAGAGCAGTAGCTTTAGTTCAGACCTGCTAAACCCTCCTGACAGGCCACAGGTTTGTATTCTTTAATCTCAGCTCTCTCCAACCTATTGTTCACACAGAGTTTGCAATTTATCTTATGAGTAATAATTGAGATATAAATCAAATAGTTGTGTTTTGTTTTGCCTTCTTTTAAAAAGGCTCATGATTAGTTTTTCTATTTTTTATATAATAAATGTTAAGAAACCTACTGAAATTAAAAGTATGAATTTAAAGTCTTTAGGATATATTTCTCTCCATTTCTTGTTGAATGCGCATTAAACAATCTGTGTACAGAAAAACCATTCATTGCACCTACTATTGCTTTGGAATTCTGTGAAAATTTGAAAAATCAGAAATAATATTTACATCAATATGAAGAATGTGCTAAGTAAATTTTAATTCCTCGTATATTTAACCTACCTAGAAAAAGTTGTCTGTAGAGGTACATGCCATAAAACTATCATAAATATTTATGCTACTTGTTCATTCATTTAATTTTACTTTTTAAATTTGACTTATTTAACTTTTAATTTTTAAAACATTTTAATTTTAATTTGTAACCATAGAAGAGTTGCAAAATCAGTACAAAGAATCCTCATATGCCATACCCCCAACTCTCCCAAATGTTGATATCTTGTATACTAAGAGTGCAATTATCAAAACCAGGAAGTTAGAACTGATACAAAACTGTTAAGTGATTAATCCAGAGATCACAAGCAAATTTTGCCATATATCTTCCTACTGCCTTTTTTCTGTGCCTAAATGCATTTAATCATCCTGTCTCTTTGGTTCTATTTATTCTGGGATATTTCTCAGTCCTTTCTTTCTTCTATGCTCTTGACACTTCTGAATAGTACTGGTATTCTATACTATACCCCTTCTGTTTTTATTTTTCTGTTTTTGTTTGTTTCATGATTTAATTCAAGGTATACATTTTTGTATAATTTATTTAAAAATATTTGTGATACTTTCTTTCATATTTATGTACCTTCAAGCTAACCTAAAAAGTTATAATATATTGCATTTAGCCTTTTCATTTAAATGTGCTGGAATGAAAAAAATAATTCTTTGTGGATTCAGGATATTAATTAGCCCTTTGTCCCATATATAGTTTGCGAATATTTTCATCCCTTCCATAGGTTTCTATTTAATCTGTTGATTATTTCCTTTTTTGTGCAGAAACTTTTTAGTTTAATTAAGTTCTATTTATTTATTTTTGTTGTTGCTGCATTTGCTTTTGGGGTCTTAGTCATAAATTCTTTGCCTAGGCCAATGTCTAGAAGTTTTTCCTACATTGCTTCTAGAATTTTTATGGATTCAGGTCTTACATTTAAGTGTTTAATCCATCTTGATTTAATATTTGTTTATAGTGAGAAATAGGGATCCAGTTTCATTCTTCTGCATGTGGATATCCAGTTTTCTCAGCACTATTTATTGCATAGGGCATCATTTCCCCAGTGTATATTTTTGTCTGCTTTGCCAAAGATTAATCATTCATAGCTATGTATTTTTTTATTTCTGGGTTCTCTATTCTGTTCCCTTGGTCTATGTATCTACCTTTATGCCAGTCCCATGTTATTTTGTTCACTATAGACTTGTAGTGAAATTTGAAGTCAGGTAATGTGATGCCTCCAGATTTGTTCTTTTTGCTTAAGATTTATCTGTCTATTCAGAGTCTTTTTGGGTTCCTTATGAAGTTTAGAATTATTTTTTCTAGATCTATAATAATGACATTGAAATTTTAATGAGAATAGCATTGAATCTGTAAATCACTTTGGGCAGTATGGACATTTTAACAATGTTGATTCTTCTAATCCACGAGCATGTGATGTTTTTCTGTGTTTGTGTCATCTACGATTTCTTTCGTCAGTGTTTTGTAGTTCTCCTGGTAGAGATTTTCACGTCCCGAGTTAAGTATATTCCTAGGTATTTATTTTCTTTGTAGTTACTGGAAATGGTATTGAGTTCTTAATTTGACTCTCAGTTTGACTGTTATTAGTATATAGAAATGTTACTGATTTGTGTACATTAATTTTGTAAACTGAAACTTTGTTAAATTTATTTATCAATTCCATTAGTCTTTTGGTGATGTTTTTAGGGTTTTCTAGGTATAAGGTCACATCATCAACAAACAGAGCTAGTTGACCTCCTCTCTCCCTATTTGGATGTCATGTATTTCTTTCTCTTACCTGAGTTCTCTGGCTAGGACTTCGATAACTATGTTGAATAGAATAGAAGTGGTGGGCTTCCTTGTCTTTTTTTGGTTCTTAGGGGGAATGCAGTCAGCTTTTCCCCATTCAGTATGATGTTGACGGTGAGTTTGTCATATAGGGCTATTTTACTATTAATATTTTGAGGTATGTTCCTTCTATACTTAGTATGTTGAGGGTTTTTATCATGAAAGGCTGCTAATTTTTATGGAATGCTTTTTCTGAGTCTATTGTAATGATCATATGATCTCTGTTTTTAATTCTTTTTTTGTAGTGAAATACCTTTATTGATTCGTGTATATTAAACTGTCCTTGCATATCTGGGATGAATACCACTTGGTCACGGTGGATTACTTTTTTGATGTGCTATTGAATTTAGTTTGCTAGTATTTTGTTCAGGATTTTTACATCTATGTTCATAAGGGATATTTGTCTATAGTTTTCTTTTTTTGTTGTGTCTTTTCCTGGCTTTGGTATCAGGGGAATACTGGCTCCATAGAATGAGTTAAGATGCATTCCCTGTTTTTCGATGTCATGGAATAGTTTCAGTAGAATGGGTCCCTATTCTTTGTAGGTCTGATATAATTCAGCTGTGAATCTACCTGGTTCAGGGAGTTTTTCTTGGGAGAGTTTTATTATTGTTTCAATCTCATGGCTCATTATTGATCTGTTCAGGATTTCTATTTCTTTCTGATTTAAGTTTGGGAGGTACTGTATTTCTAACAATTTATCCATTTCCTCTAGATTTTCTGGTTTGCATGCATAGAGGTTTTTATAGTATTAGGGGATGATATTTTGTATTTCTCTGGTATCAGTTGTATTGTCCACTTTGTTATTTCTGATTGAGCTTATTTGAGTCCTTTCTCTTCTATTTTTGATTAATCTAGCTAAAAGTCCATCAAATTTCTCAGTTTCTTTTCAAAGAAACAACTTTTTTATTTCACTGATACTTTTTTTTTTATTTCTATTTCATTTATTTCTGTTCTAAGCTTTGTTATTTCTTTTCTTGTGCCAGCTTTGGGATTGGCTTGTTCTTTTTCTATTTCCTTGAGATTTGATAATAGATTGTTAAATCGTGATCTTTCTTTCTTTTTGATGTAAGCATTTACAGCTAATAACTTCCCTCTTAACACTGCTTTTTCCATATCCAATAGATTTTGGATGTTTATGTTATGATTGTCTAAATTCAAAAAATCTTTTCATTTCTCTATTGATTTTGTCATTGACACAAGGATCCTTCAGCAGCAGGTTGTTTAACTTTTATGACTTTTTGTAGATTTGAGAAGTCCCCTTGGAGTTTATTTCTCATTTTATTCCACTGCAATCTGCGAAGTTAGATGGAATGATTTTGATTTTTCTGAATGTGCTTACACTTGTTTTGTTGGCTAATGTATAATCTATCTTGGAAAATGTCCCATGTCTTGAGAGGAATGTATACTCTTAATTTAGTGGGTAGAATGTTCTGTGGATGTCTTTTAGATCCATTTCCTCTTTAAGTCCAGTGTTTTTCTCTGTTGATCTTCTGCCATGATGATCTGTCCAGTTCTGTCAGTGGAGTGTTAAATTCTTCAGCAGTTATAATGATGCTGTTTATTTCTTTGCTTATATCTAGTAGTATTTAATTTATGAATCCTTGACCTCCTGTGTTAGGTGTATACATATTTAGGCGTATTATATCTTATTGCTGAATTGCTCCCTTTATCATTATATAATGACTTTGTCTTTTTTTTTCTTTTTTTCACCATTGTTGATTTGAGATCTATTTTCTCTGATAGGAGTGTTGTTATTCATGCTTGCTGCTGTTTTTCTTTTGGGTGGAATATTTTTTTTTCATCCCTTTTCCTTGAAATTATGAGAATCATTTCAAGTTAGATGAGTTTCTTGGAGACAGCATATACTTGGGGTATGTTTTTTCATCCATTCAGCCAGTGTAAATCTTTTAAGTGGCTGATCAAGACTATTTATGTTCAATGTTAGTTTTGATGGTGAGATACTGTTCTGTTTACCATGTTAAGTGATAGCTAGTTGCTTTGTTTTCTTCCTTGTGTTGCAAGGGTTTTTATACTGGTTCCTTCTCATCTGGGGCCCCTTCTCTCAGCTCAAAACAGATAACAGATGCAGTATACTTGTTTTCTTCTGCTGGAAACTGTGTTGGTCAATGAAGATAGGAATGGGTCCCAGGATGGCACACATGGGTCCTACTCCAGAACTTGCCAGGCAGGAGTGGGGTGGTTGCACTGTCAGCCTTTATCACTGCTGTGTATCCTCTATTCGCCTGTGGTTGTCACTGGGCTTCTGTGACAGGGCCAGCCCCTAGTGGCAGGTGTGAGTGAGAGCTAGGGCTGGTCTGCAGGATGGGGCATGTGAATGTGATAGAGGAAGTCTGCTGGGCATGGCACACACACATGCAGGCCTGGGTGACTGAGGTGCCGGGGGCATGGCTGGGATAAGTTGCACACAGGGCTCAGTGCACATGTCACATTTAGCAGGTGCACAAGGTGCAGTGGGCCTTCATGATGGAGCAGGCCCATGGGGTGCAGGGTGGAGCCAGTCCCTGGTGCTGAGTGGACAAGTGGGCTACAGCTCATACGCACTATGGAGTGGGACCCCAGGACAGAGTATACTCACAGGATGGGTGCCCATGTGAGATGGAGCAGGACCATGGAGCACAACACTAATGCACCAAGGCCAGGATGGCTGTGACACAGAGCATGCAGATGGGGCAGGACACATGCAGGGTGTGGCATCCAGGCCACCTGCATGGAACTGCACAGGTCTATGGTGTGATCATGTATAGTCTGCCCAGATGCAAAGGCAGAGGCTATGAGGGCCTTTGTCCCACTTAGGGCCTCTCAGGTATCAGTGGCAGTGGTGGTCTAGCTGCCTTGACAGTGGGACAGTGTGTAGTAGGTGTCAAGAGCTATGGATGCATGCTCTGCCTGGGTCTATGGAAAGCACAGCTGAGCAGGATGACCCAGGCCCACAGCAGTGGGTGCAAGCCCCATGTTCTTCTATTCTATTCAGCCACTGGGGGTTCCGCAGCAACCCCCAGTGGCTGCGGCAGGGATGAATGCCACCTGCCCATGAGTGTATGGGAGTGCTGGGATTCCCCACTCCCTCCCTGCTGGGCAGATGGAAAGGGGAAGCAGCGGTTACAGGTCCAACTCCTGGACCCCTTGGCCAAAGTAACATTCCAGGGTTGATATGTTAAAATTGTGCCAGCTGCGGCACTCAGGGTTTGCAAACCAACCATCCCTTCTCCCTGGAGCAACACATGGATTCCAGAACTAACTCTTACTTGCCCTGGGAGTTTTCACTTTCTTCCTTTTGGAATGCTCCCTCCATTAAGGTTTCTTTTGGAACCAAGCTGTTCTACTCTGAGGGCTCCCAAGCAACCAAGTGAAAAGGTCACTGGAAGGGAATCAAGCCTTTGACCAAGAGCAGTAGCTGAACCCCAAGTCAAGCCTATGGTTGACTGCAATTGCCCTAGAGTCCCAGCTAAGGCCATGTGGGACAGAATAGTTCAGTAAATCCATAGGATTGTGAGAGACAGCAAGTCATCATTCTAAACTCTTAAGGCATGGTATGGTTGCTGCACAACTGAAACATGTCCTAAGTAAACTTTGATAGAAATCAATAGAAAAACTAGAATCATACAGGGAAATTGCATTTTTATTTGCAGCTTTCTTCTTTACATTCATGGTTACCCCATGTATTATAAGTTAATACGATTTTTGAATATATATTTTTTCTATATATGTACATTTTCTTTAGTGGTACTTTAAGTTTTTTAAGGGTGTCTACTGCACTTTTATTACTAATACCAATTATTAAATATTTTCCTAGCCTGTTTCTTTTTGTAAAATTATCAAAGTTTGAAGTTACTAATTTTTTAAAAAGCAATATAAACCAACAAGCCAATAACTTAAAATAAATTACTAATTTTAATTTTTAAAATATAGGAACTATTTTACATCACGGCAAAGTAAAATGACTTTTCTCACCTTATATTTTATTCTTCTTATCTAATCACAAAGACAACTAAATATCAATTTAGTATTTAATGTAGAGGAGATTATTAATTTATGTAAGAGGTTATCACTCTGACAAAAGGAAATGACACAATTTGTTGAAACATACGGTAAAGTTTTAAATATTAGCTTTGCTAATGTGAATATTGATTTTTTCTGGCTTTTCACTTTATCCCTAGTGTTGACCTTTTAGGCTTAATAGGACCAAAAAAAAAAAAAAAAAAGGACAAAAACTAAATAAATCAGGTTCTACCTCCAGCACAAGTATCAATATCTGTCATTTTGGCATATCTAAGTAATTGTATACAGGGCTCTAAAATCTATCATAATGCTCATTCTGTGAAACTCCTTGATTATTTAAAGCTATGTATTATTTTATTTTTGCTGTGAAGATCAGATGTGGAGATAATCCAGAGCAAAGTTTTAGTTGGAAAAAAACTGCCTCTTATTTTTTCCACCAATGACCAGGTAAATTTTTATTACTTGTTCTTCCCATATTTTGTGTAATCTTACATCAAAGCATGTTTTCAACTCTACTAAGTGATGCTTTATTGTATCTAAACGTGAATAAGACTTATTCTCTGCCCTTATTTGTTATTCTTACCTGACCATGTATATTTTAGTTCGCAGTTCCCTTATCGCCACCATGATGACAGCTCCAATTTGTCTGTTTAGCTGCCATTTCCTCAATAACATTCCGTTAGTTCTTTAGATTGCCTCTTGTTTTCACCAAATCATCCTTCCTAGCACATTTCCTGTATACTTTACAAGTATTAAAACATGAGTACTAAAGTTATCAAAACAAAGCAATAAATATTTTCTATGTATTTCAATACCAAAAATAGCCTATTCTCAGATTTAAATAATGCTGTTACACACATTTACTATTACCTATTCAGTCAAATAATCCAGCAAATTAACTTGTAGGCTATTAAAGTTTCTGAGAGAAGTTCATTAAGTAATGTAAAGGTATTTGCTAACTAAAGTTTTCTATTTTGTTTTCTTTAAGAAAAGAGTCTGTGACTGTTATAACATATATAAATAATACATATTTAATCTAATTGAATATTTTTAAACTTTGATAATTTCAAAATTATATGATCTATTATATTTTTATTTCGTCATTTTTATGACACATAATATTTTTGAACAAACAAAAAAATTACCTTGAACCAAACAGAATGCATGTAAGATATTAAGAGAATATAATTCCAGATAATTTTGCAACTCAGGATGTTAACTTTTTGAATGTTGAAATAGGAATCCCAAAGTCATGCACATGCCACTACTTCAGTTTCCATACATTTCTCTGCATCATGTTTAATATCATATAAATAATGTTTTGTATAAATAGTGCCTCAAATGGGATAGACCATATTTTAAGTAAAATTTTTTGTATAAACTTGTAATCATTCTGACATTTATGCCATAGAATTCAATATATTTGCAGAAAAAGCATTTTTGATAAATGTTTCTTTGATTTTTTTCTATCAATTCCCTTCAATATTTTCACTGGAAGTACTATAAACATTATATCCAGAAGGAATAAGTTTTAAAATGCTCATTTTTTTCTAAATCTAGTTACCATTATAATTATTTGAATAGGAGGAATCAAAGTCACCATATTTCATGAGTTACAAAATTGAAGAATGACTACATAGCAGGTTTAAATATTATTATGATTTATATCATCTATATACAAATAGAATATATATGATATAAATTACATAATTATGCATTGCGTATAATATATATTACATAATTTATACACACCTATGAATATATGACTAGAAGTGATGAGAGTAGATATTCTTGTTTGCTCTCATAATAATAGCATTCTGTTTTTCACCATTAATTGTTATATTTGCTGTAGATTTGTCATAGATGGTGCATATCTTGTTTAGGATAATCCCTTTTACTCCTACTTTGGAGACAGTTTTGAGCAGGTATGGATGCTGGATTTTTGTCAAGCAATTTTTTCAAGTCTATTTAGATTATATACCAGGTTTATCCATAAATAATTTTGAGGATAGTTATTTTATATTTTGAAACTATGTAGATAATAATGTTTTTCTTAAATTACATTTTCCGAATGTTTGTTTCTAGTATTTAGAACAACATTGATAGAACTGGAGAAGACTTATGTTAACTGATATAAGCCAAGCACAGAAAAATACAAATGATTTTTATAGATCAACCTTGTATCCTACAACACTGCTAAGTACAAATATTAGTTCTAGCAGCTTTTGTGTATATTCCACTGGATTCTCTACATAGACAATCATGTCCGTACATAAATACAGTTTACCTTCTTTTGTTCAAATTTTGTCCATGTTGTTCTCTTTTGTTTGCCTTGTTATGCTGGCCAGAATCCCCAGTACAATGAAGAAGAGAAGTAGTGAGAGCAGGCATCTTTTCATATTGTTATCTTAGGAGAAAATCATTCGGTCTTTCACCATTTTGTATGATCCTATCTCATAGATGCCTTTTATCATCTGGGAGATAAAGAATGAAGATTAAGATAAGATTTTATAAGAAGATACCTTCAAATTCTAGTGTGCTGAGATCTTTCATCATGAATGAATGTTGGATTTTGTGAAATACTTTTTCTTCATACTTAGAGATTATCACATTATTTGTTAAATATTTTCACATGGTCAATTGCACTGATTAATTTTTGAATGTTAAATACACAATTCATTTCTCTGAGAAAACCCAGTTGGTCATAATTCAATTTCTTTTTTCTTTTTCTTTTTTCTTTCAGCATATTACTGCCATACAAATGTTTAGGTTACATGCATTGCCCTTGCCCCACCCACTTCAGAGCTTCAAGTGTGTCCATCCCCCAGGGAGTGTGCACCGCAGTCATTATGTGTGTATATACCCATCCTCTCCTCCCCCCTCCCAACATTAATGTTATTACTTTATGTGCACTTAAATGTTGATCAGTTAAAACCAATTTGATGGTGAGTACATGTGGTGCTTGTTTTTACATTCTTGGGATACTTCACTTAGTAGAATGGGTTCCAGCTCTATCCAGGATAACACAAGAGGTCCTATATTGCCATCATTTTTTTTGTGGCTTAATAGAACTCTATGGTATGCATATAACACATTTTATTAATCCACTCATGTATTGATGGGCACTTGGGTTGTTTCCACATCTTTGCAATTGTGAATTGTGCTGCTATAAACATTGGAGTGCAGATGTCTTTTTTATAGAGTGACTTTTGTTCCTTTTGGGTAGATGCCCAGTAATGGGATTGCTGGATCAAATGGTAGTTCTACTTGTATCTCTTTGAGATATCTCCATATTGCTTTCCGCAGAAGTTGTACTAGTTTGCAGCCCCACCAGCAGTGTATGAGTGTTCCTATTTCTCCGCATCCACGTCAACATTTATTATTTTGGGACTTTCCGATAAAGGCCATTCTCACTGGAGATAGGTGATATTTCATTGTGGTTTTGATTTGCATTTCTCTGATGATTAAAGATGTCGAGCACTTTTTCATATGTTTGTTGGCCATTAGTCTATCTTCTTTTGAAAAGTTTCTGTTCATGTCCTTTGCCCACTTTTTGATAGGGTTGTTTGATTTTTTCTTATTGATTTTCCTGAGTTCTATATAGATTCTAGTTATCAGCACTATATTGGATATATAAATGTGAATATTTTCTCCCGTTCTATAGGTTGTCTGTTTGCTCTCATGATAGTTTCCTTGGCTGTGCAGAAGCTTTTTAATTTGATTAGGTCCCATTTATTTATTTTTCTCGTTGCTGTGATTGCCTTTGGGGTCTTCTTCATATTTTTGAACTCAATATTTTAAAGTTTTTAAAAAATTCTTACAGCAATATTAAGAATATTCTTGGTCTCTAGTTTAATTTTCTTGTAATGCCTTTGTTTAGTTTATGTATCTAAGTAATGCTAGAATTATAGAATAACTTGGAAATCATTCCCTCCTCACATCTCTGGAAAAGGTTTTTTTTTTTTTTTAATGGCTTTGGTACTATTTATTACTTAAATGAGATACAGCATTAACTAGTGAAAACATCTGAGCCTCAAGTTTTCATTTATTTATTTATTTATTTTGTCTGTGTGTGTGTGTGTGTGTGTGTGTGTGTGTGTGTGTGTGT
>RJWJ010000656.1:48144-134063 GCA_004363605.1 Indri indri | reverse complement strand
AGACTATAGGCATGTGTCACCTGCCCCGCTAATTTTTTCTGTATATTTTTAGTTGTCCAGCCAATTTCTTTCTATTTTTAGTAGAGACGGGGTCTCTCTCTTGCTCAGGCTGGTCTCAAACTCCTGAGCTCAAACGATCGTCCCGCCTAGGCCTCCCAGAGTGCTAGGATTACAGGTGCTTGGCTGATTATGCATTTCTTAAGTAAGTTTGGGTAGTTTGGGTCTTTTAAAGAATTTTTCCATTTCATATAAGTTGTAGAATAAATTGGCTTAAAGTTGTCCGTAACATTTTCTTATCATCCTTTTAATGTATGCAAAATCTGTACTGTTTATTATTTTTTATGCAGGTAATTTGTGTTTTTTATTTTCCCAGTCCTCATGCCTACACGTTTATCAAATTTTATTGATCTTCTAAACCAAAAAAAAAAAACAAAAACAAAAACAAAAAAAAAACCAGTTTTTTGCTCCTATTAATTTCTCTATTGTTTATTTTTATACATATTTTACTGATTTCTGTTTCTTTCTTCTACTTGTTTTGTATTTCATACACTCACCTTTACTGGCTGAAATTAAATTTCATCTTAAAATAGAAAATGAGGCTGTTGTTCTTGAGTCCTTTCTTCTTTGCTAATATTCACATTTAACATCATGAATTTTCCTTTATGTATGTTTTTTGTCACAATTCACAAAATTTGAAATGTGTCTTATTTTCATTCAGTCTAAATAATTTATAATTTCTCCTTTGATTTCTTATTTGACATGGATTATATAGAAACATGTTATAACTTTTCAAATATTTCTAATTTAATTATATTAAATATTTTGGTCAGGGAGCATATTTGAATGGCTTGAATCTTTTAAAAATGTATTGACTATGTTTTATGGCACAGAACATAATGTGCCTTGGTAAATATTCTATGTGTTTTTGAAGGAAAAATAAGAAAGTATTCTCCAGTTGTTGGCTAGGCTTATTTTATGAATGTCAATGACGTAAAGTTAATTGGTAGCATTGTACAGGTTTTCTATGTCATTACTAATTTATGTCTATTTGTTTGGTCAGTTACTGAGATGGGGTACTAGAATCTCAAACTGTATTGTGGTTTTGTCTAGCTATGCTTGCAAATGTATCCATTTTGTTTCATGTTTTTTGAAACTCTCTTATTAGGTTGGTAAAGTTTAATATTACTGTCTTTTGATGAATTGACTCTATTATTGGGAAATAATACATCTTTGATAATGTCCTTTGCTATGAAATCTCCTTTTTCAATATTAATATGGCTATGTGAGATTTATTTCGATTATAGTTAGCAAGAATTTTTTTCCAAACCTGTATTTCAAACATACGTCTTCACATTTAAAATCTGTTTATTGTAGGTTGCATGCAGTTGTATCTTGCTTTTTTATTCAATCTTACACACTCTGCTCTTAAATTTAAACTATTTGTATTTAATATGATTGATTGCAAATCTATCATGTTGCTATTAGTATTTGTCTTATTTATTCTGTGTTCTCATTTTATCTTTTTTAAATCCTTCTTTTTAATTAATTGTATATTTTCACAATTACATTTATCTCCTTTGGAAACTTATTAGCTATCATTCTTTGATTATTACTTCAGTGATTACTGTATGGTTGGTGACCTGTATCTTTAACTTCCTTCAGGTGATACATTATAGCTCCTCAATCTAGTCTAAGAATATTTTCATAATATACTTTCATTCCCCCCACACACAATCTCTCTGCTATTGTTATGCAACATTTTTGTTTTACAAATGGTATAAACCCCACACTACATTTATCATTTTTGTTAAAAAATTATCTCAGATATTTAAATAATAAGAAATTGATATCATATTCCTTTTCTCTGAAGAAATTTCTCTAACACTGCTGTTCTGCAAATCTGCTGGTATGAATTCTTTCAGCTGTAGTATGTCTGGAAAAGTCTTTATTTAGCATTAACTTTGAAATACATTTCCTCTTATGATAGGATTATAGGTAGATGGATTTTTCTTTTAGAACTTAATTTTGCTTCACAGTCTTCATGTTTGCATTGATTCCCGTGAGAAATCTGCTGTCATCTTCATCCTTGTTTCTTTCTCTCTAACGTTTTATGTCTCTGTGAATACTTTGAATATTACCTTATTTTAATCAGTGGTGTGGAACATCGTCATTATTATGAGCCCTGGCTTAGTTTCCTTTATTTTTTGTGCTTGGATTTAGTTAACTTTATTAGGTCTTAGGTTTTACAGTTTTCAAATTTGTAACTCTTTTGGCTATTAATTATTTTTGAATTCAGGATATGGGGGTACAAACATTTCAGTTACATGAAATGCATTTGCCTCTCTCAATCCAGGGCCACAAGTGAGTCCTTCTCCCATGCAGTGTGCCCCATCTCCATTAGCTGCGGGTTTACCCACCACACCCATTCTTGCACTTGAATGTTAATAGCAGCACAATTTACAACTGGCTATTAACTTTTAAATATTTTATCCCCCGCCACTACATCTCTTCTTAAAAGACTCCGATTATACTTTTAGTAGCCTGAATAACATAGTCGTATGGATTATTGATGCTCGGTTCAATTTATTTTGTTCTCTTTTCTCTTCATGTTTCATTGCCCATAGCTCTTATTAATACATCTTAAAATTGAAATTGTTTCTTCCTCAATATTTAATCAGTTGTTTATCCTGTACAGTATGTTATTCTCATCGCATATTGAAATTTTCATTTCTACAAGATTAATTTGGATTTCTATCTATACCCCATGTCTCTATGTAGGTTTTGAACTTATGGAATACTTTTAAAATTGTTTTGATTTCCTTATTTGACATTTTTTATACCTACTATAGTTCTGGCTTGATTGATTTCTCTCTTCATGATGAGTTGGTGTTTTCCAACTTTTGTGTGCCTAATAAATTTTGATTGAATGCTAGTCACTATTGGTTTTACTTTGTTTGATGCTAGACAATTTTATAAACCTTACATTTTCTTGAATTTTGTTCAGGAATGCAGCTAAGTAACATGGAAATAGTTTGATCCTGTGTGTACTGTTTTAAACATTTTTTTTTTTTCCTGTAGGTCCACAGCAGAGCTTACACTAGTTCTAATTATTCCCCACTACTGAGGCAAGACTTTTTGTATACTTCACCCAAAGCCCCATGAGTTTTGAGGTTTTCTAGTATGGCTGGTAGGAACATGTACTATGCTGACCTTATGTGAACACTGAACAGCATTATATCTAGTCCTTTTGAGTGTTTCTTTCTACCATGTAAGATAGTCTATGCACATTTATCCACTGATCAATAGTCAGTTGAGTACTTGACGGAGATCTTCTGCAGGTCTCCAGAAGTATATCTGTCTGCTTCTCTTCTCTGCCATATTCTCCTATAAGAACCCTTTCCTTAGGTTTTGTTAGTCCTTCTGTTCCATCTCTTCAATTCAGAAAGTCAGCCAGGTTCAGTCTCAGTTCTCTCCCCTGTAGCCAAGTCAGGCAACTCTCTCTACCAGTAAACACTAGTCTTCCTTGCCTTATGTACAATAATAACTTACAATTCATTTTGTATACATTTAGTACATTTTCAGTTGTTTCACATGATGAGATAAATCCGATCCTTATTATTCTATCTTGTCCAGAAGTGGAATTCTCTGCATTTATATTTAGTAAAAGATGAATGTGATATCTAAGAATATCAGCTGGTATTATTTTTCTGAGAAAATTTCTTACAAAATGTGTTTCTAGATAAAATTAATTAATAACGTTGGGTTTCTATCTTGATTTCTTATTTAACAAATGACATCTATTCATGTTAAAGTTCTGTCATGTTTGGAAATGAGAGTGTCAGAAGCTGAGAGAGAGTCCCATGAAGACGAAAACTAAACTACTCCAAGAGGCAAAAGGAAATATAAATTGGAATTAAAGGGAGAAGAAGATAACAAACATACAAAGCATTTAAGAGGCTTTTTGGTTTATAAAGTATGGAGTGGGGATGAGTATCTCTGTGAAAATAAAATACATGAAAGTAGCACTTGGAAAAATAAAAA
The DNA here is from genome assembly GCA_004363605.1 of Indri indri. Lineage (NCBI taxonomy): Eukaryota > Metazoa > Chordata > Mammalia > Primates > Indriidae > Indri > Indri indri. Next base: position 130,022 of record RJWJ010000656.1, on the reverse strand, counting down.
AATTAAAATCATATTTAATAATTATGCTGAAAACAAGCACATGATTCAACGTAAGTACTGAATTACTGAAAGAAAAAATGTATAATTTTCCAGTATTTTTCCATTTTGCAGAAGTATAAAAAAATATTCTACTCATCTTGTTCCAGAAGTATATGAATTGAGAAAAATGTTTTATTGTAATTAATTATAATAAATTAATTTATCATCATTAATATCAGAGATTTGATGATATGATAAACATTGTGATAATATTTTAATTAAACTATTAATATGTCATCAATATAATTGGTGAAAATGCAACAATGAAGATACATATTAGAAAAATAATGAAATGATTCAAAAAGTAATAGAAAGCTTAAATAGTTCTGAATTAGTGGTTTTAAATCTTTCCATAAAGAATAAACCATGTGTGTTTACTCTTAATGGTGAGTTTTTCCAATCCAAACTTACACAAAATTTTTCAGAGAATAAAAAGAAACAATTGAAAACTCATTTTGTAAGGCTAGGACAACCTTCTATCAAAACCAGGAAGGGAAATATAAGAAAGGAATCACAGGTCAGTCTTGCATATGAATATTAATGCAAAAGTAACCCAACACCTATAGAAATATAATGAATTATGGTCATCTTTTGCTTACTTTGAAATTGCACGGATGACTTAATATGAGAAAATTTATAAATATTGTAAACCATAGATAGATTAAAGGAAAAAAATATGCTCATCTCATTATCTGAAGAAAAATGATTTGAAGAAATTCAACAGCCATTCATGATTTAACTTAAGAAAAAACGACTAAGACTAATTAACTGCAAAATCAAATCAAGTGTCCATATCAATAGCTACATCTTTTGTAAGACTAAAGTCTTAAAAGCATTCAATGCTTATATTTAATACTCCCATTCAGTAATACACTGGAAGTTTGGTAAGCACAATAAAAAGAAAAATAAACAGATTATAGTGAATGTGAAAAAAAGAACTGACTCAATTTCTTGTGGAAACTAGAATTGTCTACATGGAAAACTAAAACTCATCTACATGATTTTTAAAAATTAATAATAACTTACTAAAATAAACAGATAAGATCTCAAAGTAAAATTCCATAGTATTTTTATACTGGCAATAGATCAAACTGCATTTTTAAAAAGATGAACATATTTGGAATATTTTCTCTTAAATTTTTATTCACTTTTGAAAAATATTGAAAGAGTTAAAGGTACTGAGAGATCTACACACTTAAGAAAAGAGCTGGCTTTATAAAATTGAAACGGTGTGTAATCTACAATACAATAATGTCATTCCTAGGTTTATGTTTTAACAGAAATCTTTATTTATATGCTATAGCAAACACATATAAGAATGTTCATAAAAATTGCTTAAAATATCAAGAAGTGCAGACACAAAATATAAAATGATATTGTCTGCTTAGATTATTTTTGCAGGGAATTTGCTTGGAATCTTGGCTAAAAGTCTACATGTTGGTGCATAGATCTTAAGGGCAAGGGCTTTGATCTCAGGAAAGCACTTTAGGAGATATTACAATAGGAGATGTTTAATCTTCCTAACTCTTCGGTGTCTCATAGTAAATAAGCATGAATCAGTAACATGTTAAATATGTTATTATGTCTGTATCAAATATCATATAATATTTTAAATGAGCAAGATGATATTTAGATATACTAAAAAATGTACTTACAAATTTTAAAAAGAACCCTGCAAATTGGATATTAATCAGTGGAAACACATTTTACTTGGCCACTATGAGAAATATTCAGTTTATGTTATTTTTGTTTTTCACCACCCCCAACTACAAATACACAAAGGGAGATCTGTATGATAATGAAAATTAACCATAGGCATAATATATCTTGACAGTAATATTTAGTGTCTAATATTTTATTAAGTAGAAATTAATAATTATTCATTTCATAGGAAATTAATAATATATTTTGATTTTTTCATGAAATTAGCTTAAGTATACATGCTATATTTTATTTTGTTTCTTTCTAAATTTCCTCTTTCAGTTTTTTTTCCTTCCAGTAAAAATTTAATTGTGGCCTTCCTCTATGTCAGGCACTATGAAAAATAGAAGAATTGTGTGTTATAAATTAAAATTTCTATTATTTATTTATTTTATACTTTTTATTATCATTATACTTCTTTAAATTGGACAAAGAAACAACAGCATATTCTTTATCTCTGTTTTGGACAGATCCTATAAAATGATGTACTCTAATTAAAACACATAGTTAAATCACTAATGAGAAGATGTCTCTATCTTGTAAGCAGGAAGATGTGTAGCAGGCAGCATTGGACTCGTACTAACATGAGTTTGAGAAAGAGAAGGACACATGCAGAGCGATCTGAGCCATACTGAATAGTCTGGTTTCATTTTAATTGAGATAGCCCTTGATGTTCCTGAAATTAATTTTTTTGAGGTGGAAGGTATATAAAACATTGTTAAACTCTGTCTCTTCATAGTCAGGGTTCATTTTCAACAAGCAGAAACCACTCTATTTGAAGCAGAAATGAGATTAATATATCCAGAGGCAAACTTACCATAAGGCTAATGAGGCTTAAGTTTTAGAGGCCCTTCTTTGTACAGGTTTTAAGGCTCTAGGAAAGGGTTTTACATTACATTCCCTTGGTCAGCTGTCTTTAAAACAATTCCAAATAAAGATATTTTATCCACATGTTAATACCATTGCTCATTTCCATTCTTTCCTCCGTTCCATTATAGTTAGAGATTTAGCTATGGTAAAGCTGAATGAGGACACATGAGTTTAGCCTTAGTGGTATAGATTTACGTGGTTCGTTTCTAAGCAAATTTAAATGAGTGCTAACTCTTCCAGTTTAGGAATGGCTTCTATGAATACTGCTAATCACCATCCTAGGAAAATGCTAACTCAGCCCTATGAAATTGCAGGGACATTTATATCAAGATATGAGCAAATACTCTGTCTCTTGTCACTAGAAGAATGTCAGTAACAGAGAATTAAACAACAGTTGAAGTATATAGGGACAGAATTTTTTTAATCATTGTGTATAAAAGTCTAAGTGGAGATTTATTTCTCTTCAATGCCTAAAGAAAACAGAAATTCTTTTGTGTCAGGAATACACTTGATATGCAGCATATAAAATTAGAAATGTTATGTGTATGTGTATATATGCATGTGTATTTGTATATGTATATGATATATATATTCACATTATATATATGCACACACATATACATAGCGTAAATATTTTTTGGAGAGAAATTGTGCAAAACAGAACTTTCAGAATTGCAGAATTCTTGTTTTGAAGGGCACAAAACTAAAGCACGACAACAAACAATGGATATATCTTTATGCAAAATCATGTTTTATGCATACAACTTTCAAAAATAAAAAGAATAATCAAACAACTATGCTAGAGGCAGAAATGAATTGTCTTTCTATTATCTCTATATAAAATGATATTACAAAGTTATTGTCTTATGAAGAAGTGATCAAAGTGTGTGACTAAAAAAAAGGTAAGAAAATATTACGGAAGAATATTAAGCATTTAAAAAGTTTTAAAAGCTATGTTATTTTTTCTATACTTTGTGATGACATTGCCCACTTTTAAAATTTGTAATTCATGATTTTATCTTATTTTTAATAAATATTTATTTTCGTATCTAAATTTCTTATTTGCTTTTGTATTTGTCCTTAATAATAATCTCCCAAGCTGTATATACTTTGGTTCCCCTGAAACTTCTAAGCACCCATGAATAAAAATAATCAGTTATTTTAATACATTATGGACTGAAAGAATGGTTTATATTGTCTTGGCTTCAAGGAAAGACTCTCAGGAGCAGGAGTCGAGCAAGATGGCTGAATAGAAACCGCCAGCAATTGCTCCTCTGCATGAACACAAAATTCAAGAAGTAACCATGCAAGCAAGCACCTTCAGAAGAAGAAAAAATCAAGTGAGTGATCATGCTACCTAATTTTAACAGTATGTCATGAAAAGAGCCACAGAAGAGGGCAGAAAAGATAATTTTGCATTGCATATGCCACCCCTTTCCTGTTCCCTAGCAGAGCTGCACCAGCAAGCCCAGTGGAGAGATAATCCATGTGACTAGGTAGGGGAAAGTGAAGTGATTGTGGGACTTTGCATTGAAACTCAGGGCCACCCTGGCACAGGGGAACACAGCAGCAGAATTCTGCCAATGCCCACGGAAGGAGAATTTAGACCATCCTGGCCCGGCGAAATCCTCTAACCCACAACCTGAGTTCTGGCTAGCTCCACCACTGGCTGACAAAAAAGCAGCCTGGTGCCTGGACTAAATCCATAAGGCAATCGGGCCACAAAGCCTACATTCCTTGGGAAATTTCTGTGGCTATACTGCCTCAGGGCCAGTGGACTTGCAGTGCACATGATCCAGTAAGACAGGAGTTGGGACGGCCAATCCAGTACCTGTGTAAGCCCTCCCCCAACTCCTGGCAGTGCGACTCAGGAGAGTCATCTTCTGCTTGGGGAAAGGAAGGCAATAATTCAGAGGAATTTCTTTTGCAACTTGGGTATCAGTTCAACTGCAGTAAAATAAAATGCCGAACAGACTCCTGAAGCCCATAATTTCAGGACCTAATTCCTAGAAGGTGTTTCTAGACCCACTGTGGGCCAGAAAGAAACATGCTGCCCTGAAAAGAGGGATCCAGGCCTGGAAGGATTCACTAGGATTCACTAAAGAGCTCTTGGGCTTTGAATAAACATCAGACATAGCCAGACAACAGCAGCCACGAGCTTTGGGAGAGACTGTCTGGCTGTAGGTGTGACCTGGTACAGTCCTAGCAGCGATGGCTACAAAGGAGTGCTCACATCACTCCTCCCTCGCCTCCAGCAGCCCAAGACAGAGAGTGAGGAAAGAGTGTAAGAGACTTTTCCTGGTAATCCAGGGAATTTTCTCATATCTTACCCATAGCCACCAAGGTTGTACCACCAGGAGTCTGCAAGAGTCACAGCATTACTGGACTTGGGGCACCCTCAGTGGCGATACAGCTGCAGTGATCAAAGATTTAGATCACAACACTCAATTCTCTTTGAATATCTGGAAAGCCCTATCAAAAAGGATGGATTCAAACAAGCCCAGACTGTCAGGATTAAAATAAATACCTAACTCCTCAATGCTTAGACATTGATGAACATCCACAAGCATGAAAAACATCCCGGAAAACGTGACCTCATAAAATGAACTAAATAAGGTACCAGTGAGCAAACCTGGAATAATGGATATATGTGACCTTTCAAACAAAGAATTCAAAATAACTGTCCTGCCTGAAGAATTCAATGAACTTCAAACAACACAGAAAAATTCAGAAGCCTATCATAGAAATTTAACAAAGAGATTAAAATAATTTTAAAAAGTGAAGCAAAAATTCAGAATCTAAAGAATTCAGTTGACAAACAGAAATGATTTAGACTTTCTCAATAGCAGAATTGATCAAGTAGAAGACATAACTAGTGAGCTTGAAGATGAACTATTTGAAAAACACAGTCAGAAGAGAAAAAAGAAAGGAAGAATAAAAAGAATGATCCCACCTACAAAATATCCCTTACAGGCCAGAATAAAGTGGAATGACATATTCAAAATACTGAAAGAAAAAAAAATCTTAACCCTAGAATATTATATCCTGCAAAAAATATTCTTCAAACATAAAGGAGAAATAAAGATTTTGCTAGACAAACAGAAGCTGAGGAATTTCACCAACACCAGACCTGTCCTACAAAAAATGCTATATAGAATTTTTCAATCTGAGAAAAAGGACATTAATGAACAATAAGAAATCATCTGAAGGTATACAACTCACTGGTAAGAGTGAGTACACAAATACAGAATACTCTATGGCTGTAATCGCAGTGTCTAAACCATTCATATCTTGAGTAGGAAGACTAAAAGACAAACCTATCAAAAATAATTACAATTATTTTTGAGAGATAAATGTTATAAAATGGTATGAATGGAAAAACAAAGTTAAAAAGTGGGGGGATGAAGTTAAAGGGTAGAATTTCTGTTATGTTTCTCTTTGCTTGCTTATTTGCTTGTTTGTTTATAAGCAGTGTTGTCATATATTTAAAATAATTGGATATAAAACTTTTTGTAAGCCTCATGGTAACCTCAAATCAAAATAATTTACAACAAGCATGAAAAATAAAAAAAGCAAGAAATTAAAACCCACTACCAGAGAAAATCATTGTTTAACAAAGGAAGATAGGAAGGGTGGAAGGAAGAAAGAAAGAGAGGACCACAAAACAACCAGAAATCAAATAACAACATGGCAGTAGTAAATCCTTACCTATCAATAATAACATTGAATGTGAATGGACTAAAATCTCCAATCAAATGGCACAGAGTGCCTGAATGAAGAAAAAAATGAGAGCCAACTATATGTTGTCTGCAAGAAACACAGTTCACCTATAAAGACACACATGGACTGAAAATAAAGGGACAGATAATTTATTCAAGTGGAAACCAAAAAGAAAAAAAAAAGAGCAGGAGTAGCAATACTTTTATCAGATAAAATAGATTTAAAGAAAAAAACTATAAAAAGAGACAAAGTATGTCATTATATAATGATAAGGGGGTCAATTCAGCAAGAGGATATAGAAATTTTAAATAGATATGCACCAACACTGTACCACCCAGATATATAAAGCAAATATTATCAGAGTTAAAGAGAGAGATAGATCCCAACACAATAATCATTGGGGATCTCAACACTCCACTTACAGCATTGGACAGAGCTCATCTACACAGAAAATCAACAAAGAAACATTGGACTTAATCTGCACTATAGAGCAAATGGACCTGATAGATATTTAAAGAACATTTCATCCAATGGCTAGAGAATACATGTTCTTTTCCTCAGGTTGTGGATCATTCTTAAGGATAGATCATATATTAAGCCACAAAACAAGTCTTATTTTTTTTTTAAATGGAAATCTTACCAACCATTTTTTCTGACCACCCCAATGGAATAAAACTAGGAATCAATAACAAGAAGAACATTGAAAAATATATAAGCACGTTGAAATTAAACCATATGCTCTAGAATGACCAATGGGTCAATGCAGAGATTAAAAAGAAAATTTGACAATTGCAAAGATGTGTAAACAACCCAAGTGCCCATGAATACATGAGTGGATTAAGAAAATGTGGTATATGTATACCATAGATTTCTACTCAACCATAAAAAACAATGGGGATCTAGCACTTCTTGTATTATTCTGGATAGAGCTGGAGCCCATTCTAATAAGTGAAGTATCACAAGAATGGAAAAACAGGCAGCACACGTACTCACCATCAAATTGGTATTAACTGATCAACACTTAAGTGCACATATGCAATAACAATCATCAGGTGCTAGGCAGATGGGAGGGGGTAGGAAGGGATGAGTATACACACACCTAATAGGTATGGTGTGCACTGTCTGGGGGAAGAACACACTTGAAGCTCTGACTTAGGCGGGGCAAAGGCAATATATGTAACTTAAATGTTTGTACCCCCGTAATATGCTTAAATAAAAAATAATACTAAAAAAAGAAAAAGGAGACATTGCAAATGATACTTCAGAAATTGAAAGGGTCATTACAAACTACTATGAGCACCTATATAACAAGAATTGGAAAACTTAGAGGAAATGGGTAAATTCCTGCACATATACAAACTACCAAGATTGAACCAGGAAGAAATGCTAACCTGAATAAACAAATAACAAGAAATGAGATAGAAGCAGCAATAGAAAGGCCCCCATCAAAGAAAAGCCCAAGACCTGATGGCTTCACTGCTTAATTCTAGTAAGCATTCAAAGAAGACCTAATACCATTCCTACTTAAACTATTCCAAAAAATCAAGGAGGAAGTGATACTTCCAAAGTCATTTCTATGGGGCCTATGTCCTCCTGATACCAAAACAAGATAAAGATGCAATAAAAAAAGAAAACTATAGGCCAGTATCTCTTATTAACATAAGAGATGCAAAAATCCTCAACAAAATACTAGCAAACAGAACTCAACAACATGTTAAAAAGATTATTCATTATGATCAAGTGGGATTCATCACAGGGATGCAAATATGGTTCCACATATGCAAATCAATCAATGTAATCCCTTATATCAAAACAACAAAGGACAAAACTGTATGACCATTTCAATTGATGCTAAGAAAGCTTTTGATAAAATTCAACATTCTTATTTGTAAAAACTCTCAAAAAAAATGGGTGTAGAAGGAACTTACCTCAACATTGAAAGCCATATGTGACAGACCCACAGTTAGAACAATATTGAATGGGGAAAAACTGAAATCCTTTCCGCTGAGATCTGGAACAAGACAAGGATGTCTACTTTCTCTACTGTTATTCAACCTGTTGGAAGTTCCAGCTAGAGAAATCAGAAAAGAGAAAGAAATAAAGGACAACCAAATTGGAAAGAAAAAAGTCAAATTACTGTTATTTGTAGACAATGAAATATTATATCTAAAGAAACCAAAAGACTCCACAAAAAGCCTTCTATAACTGATAAACAAATTCTGTAAAGTTTCACAATACAGAATCAACATACAGAAATCAGTAACAATTCTATACGCCAACAGTAAACAATCTAAAAAATAATCCAAGAAATTATTAATGATACTATTTACAATAGCTACAAATAAAATAAATTACCTAGGAATAAACTTAACCAAAGAAGTGACAGATACCTATAATAAAAACTATAAAATATTCATGAAAGTAATTGAAGAGGACATGAAAAATGGAAAGATATTCCATGCTCATGGATTAGAGGAATGAATATTGTTAAAATGTCCATACTATTCAAAGCAATCTACAGATTCAATGCAATCCTCACAAAATGCTAATGACGTTCTTCACAGAAATAGAAAAAATAATTCTAAAATTTATATAGAACCACAAAAGAACCAGAATAGCCAAAGCCATCCTGAGCAAAAAGAACAAAACGGGATGAATCCCATTATCTGAGTTCAAGTTATACTACAGAACTCTAGTAACTAAAAAAGCATGGTACTGGTATAAAAACAGATGCATAGACCCATAGAACAGAATAAAAAAACCTAAAAATAAATCCACACATGTATAGTGAACTTATCTTTGACTAAGTTGCCAAGAACATACAGTGGGGAGAGGACAGTCTCTTCAATAAATGGTGCTGGGAAAATTGGATATTGACATGTAGTGTAAGGAAGCGAGACTGTTATCTCTTGCCAACTACGAATCAATCAAAATGGATTAAATATTTAAATCTAAGACCTGATTCTATGAAACTACTAAAAGAAAACATTGAAGAAATGCTTCAAGACATTGATATAGGCAAGGACTTCTTGATTAATGTCACCAAAGCATAGGCAACCAAAGCAAAATTGGATGAAAGGGATCACATAAAGCTAAAAAGCTCCTTCACAGCAAAGGAAATAATCAACAAAGTGAAGAGAAAAACCATAGTCAACAAAGTGAAGAGACAACTCGCAGAATGGGAGAAAATATTTTTATTAATAAACTACCCATCTGATGAAGGATTAATAAATAGAATATGTAAGGACCTCCACCAATTCAAAAGGAAAAGATCAAATAATCCTATTAAAAATGGGCAGAGGATCTGAATAGACATTTCTCAAAAGAAGATATACAAATGGCTTATGGGCGTATGAAAAATGCTCAACATAATTAGTCATCAGAGAAATGCAAATGAAAACTCCAAAAAAAAAAAAAACTACTAGAATAACCAAAATGAATAGTAGTCACTAAATGTGCTACAATTGTGTATGTAGATAATCAAGATATTTCTGTTGTAACTGTCACCTTCAAGAGCACACCGACTTTGCTGCAATCTGGGAATCAAAAAGCTTCTGCTCCTACCCCAGAAACTTCCTCTCTAGACCCATGATGCTCATGTCCCGGTGGCTGGAACTCTACTGCCGAAAAACCGATGTCTCCATTATCTGGTGGACAATAAAAATAGCTGAAACAGCATGAGGATGACCTCTACCTTAACTCTACATTCCAAATAATGCATCTTATTGTCAGGACCCACCTTCATCGCAGAACATTTTGCAAGGGCAGACTTGGAAATATTTTAAGCTTTCTGATGTCCATGATACAGAAACATAAACTATAATAGAAATTCACGCTGATGGCCACCCTCACATTTACCTACTTCTGGAATATTTCCTTCAATACAAATGTTTCTCTATCTCCTTCTAAAATAATAATAACAATTCTATGACAACATGTCTTCCTGCTATTATAATATCATTGTTCTTGTGTATTTTACAGAAAAGGGCTTTGAGACAGATTTTTAGACTTTCTTGCTCTACTTCCACATGTTCAATATATTACTCATGCTCCTACAATTTGGCTTTGATTTTTTTTTGTTCATTTTTGTTTTGCTTTTTTTTAATTTTTTTTTTCCTTTTTTTAAAATTTCAACATATTATGGGGGTACAGATGTTTAGGTTGCATATGCTGCCCTTGCCCCCCCCCCACCAAGTCCAAGTTTCAAGCATGTCCATCTCTCAGATGGTGCGCATTGCACTCTTTATGTATGCATATACCCGTCCCCTCATCCCCCTACCCCTCCACCCTCCTCCCTCCTCCCTGCCCAACATCCAATAGATGTTATTCTTATATGTACACTTATGTGTTGATCAGTTAATACCAATTTGGTGGTGACTACGTGTGGTGCTTCTCTTTCCATTCTTGGGATACTTCACTTAGTAGAATGTGTTCCAGCTCTATCCAGGAGTGCACAAGAGGTGCTATATAACCATTGTTTCTTAAAGCTGAATAGTACTCCATGGTATACATATCCCACATTTTATTAATCCACTCATGTATTGATCGACACTTGGGTTGTTTCCACATCTTTGCAATTGTGAATTGTGCTGCTATAAACATTCAGGTGCAGGTGTCTTTCTTATACAGTATCATTTGATCTTTTGGGTAGATGCCCAGTAATGGGATTGCTGCATCCAATGGTACCTCTAATTGTATCTCTTTAAGGTATCTCCATATTGCTTTCCACAAAGGTTGCACTAGTTTGCAGTGCCAACAGCAGTGTATGAGTGCTCCTGTCTCTCCGCATCCGTGCCAACATTTATTGTTTTGGGACTTTTTGATAAAGCCCAGTCTCACTGGAGATAAGTGATATCACATTGTGGTTTTGATTTGAATTTCCCTGATGATTAGAGATGTTGAGCATTTTTTCATATGTTTTTGGGCCATTATTCTGTCCTATTTGAAAAGTTTCTGCTCATCTCCATAGCCCAATTTTGATAGGGTTGTTTGATTTTTTCTTGTTGATTTCCCTGAATTCTAAGTAAGTTCTAGTTATCAGCCTTTTATCAGATTTGTAGCATGCAAAAATTTTCTCCCATTCTGTAGGTTGTCTGTTTGCTCTTGTGACAGTTTCTTTGGCTATGTAGAAGCTTTTTAATTTGATCAGGTCCCATTTATTTATTTTGGTTGTTGTTGTGATTGCCTTTGGGGTCTTCTTCATAAATTTTTTGCCCAAGCCAATGTCTAGAAGAGTATTTCCAACATCTTCCTCTAGAATTCTAATAGATTCACTCCTTAGGTTTAAATCTGTTACCCAGCACAAGTTGATTTTTGTGAGAGGTGAAAGGTATGGATCCTGGTTCAGTCTTCTATGTGTGGCTATCCAGTTTTCCGAGCACCATTTATTGAATAAGGTTTCTTTTCCCCAGTGTATGTTTTTGTCTGGTATGTCAAAGATTAGGTGGCTATATGAGGATGGTTTTATATCTGGGTTCTCAGTTCTGTTCCACTGGTCAATGGCTCTGTTTTTGTGCCAATACTAAGCTGTTCTGATTACTAGAGCCTTATAATAAATTCTGAAGTCTGGTAAGTTGATACCTCCCGTTTTGTTTTTTATTGCCTAGAATTGTTTTTGCTATGCGGGGTCTTCTCTGGTTCCACACGAAGTTTAGTATTATTTTTTCTATATTGGTGAAGAATGATGTTGGTATTTTAATAGGGATTGCGTTGAATCTGTAGATCACTTTGGGTAGTATAGATATCTTAACAATGTTGATTCTGCCGACCCACGAGCATGGTATGGTTTTCCACCTGTTTATGTCCTCTGCTATTTCCTTCCTCAGTGTTTCATAGTTCTCCTGTAGAGGTCTTTTATCTCCTTAGTTAAATATATTCCTAGATACTTTATTTTCTTTTTTGCTATTGTGAAGGGAATTGAGTCTTTGATTTGGTTCTCGGTATGACTGCTATTGGCGTATATGAAAGCCTCTGATTTGTGTATATTGATTTTATATCCTGAGACTTTACTGAATTCATTTATCAATTTCAGGAGCCTCTTGGTTGAATCCATGGGGTTTTCTAGATATAATATCATGTCATCAGCAAATAGTGAGAGTTTGATCTCTTGTGTTCCCATTCATATGCCTTTAATTCCACTCTCTTGCCTGATTGCTGTGGCCAGGACTTCCATTACTATGTTGAATAAAAGTGGAGATAGTGGGCAAACTTGTCTTGTTCCAGTTCTAAGTGGGAGTGCTTTCAATTTCTCCCATTCAGTATGATGTTGGCTGTGGGTTTGTCATAAATGGCTTGTATCATTTTCAGGTAAGCCCCATATATCCCTATTTTGTTAAGCGTTTTTATCATAAAAGAGTGTTGAATTTTGTCAAATGCTTTTTCTGCGTCTATTGAGAGAACATATATTTTTTGTTTTTGCTTCTGTTTATGTGGTGAATTACGTTTATAGATTTGCGTATGTTGAAACATCCCTGCATCTCTGGAATGAAGCCCACTTCGTCATGATAGATTATTTTCTTAATAAGCACCTAGATTCAGTTAGCTAGAATTTTGTTGAGAATTTTTCGATCTGTATTCATAAAGGATATTGGTCTATAGTTTTCCTTTTTTGTTTCATCCTTTCCTGGTTTTGGTATCAGGGTTATGTTGCCTTCATAAAATGTGTTGGGGAGGAATCCATCCTTCTCGATGCTGTGGAATAATTTCTGCAGGATAGGCACCAGTTTTTCATAGGTGTGGTAAAATTCAGGTTTGAAACTGTCTGGTCTGGGACTTTTCTTTTTTGGAATGTTTTTTATTGCCGTTTTAATTTCAGTCCTTGATATTCGTCTGTTCAGGAATTCTATTTCTTCCTGGTTGAGCCTAGGGAGGCTGTGTGTTTCTAAAAATTTTTCCATTTCCTCCATATTTTCCAGTTTGTGTGCATAAAGGTTTTTGTAATATTCATAAATTGTATCTTGAATCCCATGGCATGTGTTGTAACTTCTCCTTTTTTGTTCCAGATGGAGCTTATCAGGGATTTTTCTTTTCTGTTTTTCATTTGCTTAGCCAAAGGTGTGTCAATTTTGTTTATTTTTTCAAAGAACCAACTTTTTGTTTTGTTAATCTCCCATATAGTTTCCCTGTTGTCAATTTCATTTAGTTCTGATTTTATCTAATTAATTTCCCTTCTTCTACTGGGTTTGGGGTTGGTCTCTTCATCTTTTTCCAGTTCTTTGAGTCGATTCATCAGGTTGTCTATTTGTGATCTTTTTGACTTTTGGACGTAGGCATTTATGGCAATAAACTTTCCTCTCAGGACTGCTTTGGCTGTGTCCCACAGATTTTGATAACTTGTATCACCTTTGTCATTTAGTTCAAAGAATCTTTTGATTTCCATCTTTACTTCCTTGTTTATGAAGGAATCGTTCAGCAGAAAGTTGTTTAATTTCCATGACTTTGTGTAGAGATGAGAGTTTCTGTTGGGGTTGATTTCTGTTTTTATTCCACTGTGATCTGAGAACATTCATGGTATTTTTTCTATTTTTTTAAAATTTTTTGACACATGCTTTGTGTCCTAGAATATGGTCAATCTTAGAGAATGTCCCATGAGCTGATGAGAAGAACGTGTATTCAGTGGTTTTTGGGTAGAATGTCCTGTAAATGCCAGTCAAGCCCATTTGATCTAGAGTTCTGTTTAAGTCCATTATTTCTTTGTTAATTTTCTGTTTGGAGGATCTGTCCTGTGCTGTCAGTGAGGTGTTGAAGTCTCCGACTATTATGGTGTTGCTGTCTACAAATTTGTTTAGATCAAGCAGAGTTTGCTTTATGAATCTGGGTGCACCTAAGTTGGGTGCATAGATATTTGGAATTGTTATGTCTTCTTGTTGAACTGTACCCTTCACCATTATGTAGTGACCCCATTTGTCTTTCATTACTTTTGTTGATTTAAAAACCAAGTTATCTGAGATCAAAACTGCCACACCAGCCTTCTTTTGGCTTCCATTTGCTTGAAATATTGATTTCCACCCCTTTACTTTGAGTCTAAATGCATCCTTGCTGGTGAGATGCGTTTCCTGGAGACAGCAGATGCTTGGCTTTTTTTTTTTTTTTTTTAATCCATTCGGCCAGCCTATGTCTCTTGGGAGGGGAGTTCAAACCATTTATATTTATTGAGAGAACCGATAAGTGGGGTGAATTACTGTTCATTCTGTTGGGCTGCATTTTGTTGCTTTGTTTTCTCTCTTGAGCCATTGTGGAATCTAGCCTTTGATCTTTAACTCTTGAGTGGTTTCACATTCAAGAGTGTTTATTGTGCTGATCCTTGTGTAATTCTGTTTTGAGTACATCTTGGAGAGCTGGGCTTATCTTGGTGAATTCCCTCAGTCTTTGCTGATCTGAGAATGTCTTTATTTCTACTTCATATATGAAACTTAGTTTAGCAGGGTGCAAGATGCTAGGCTGAGCATTACTCTGTTTCAGAAGAGGGAGAATGGGGCCCCAGTCTCTTCCTGCTTGTTGGTTTTCAGTTGAGAATTCTGGAGTTTTTCTGATGGGCTTTCCTTTGTATGTTACTTGTTTCTTTCACCTTACAGCTCTTAGAAGGGCCTCTTAAATGGATATTTTGGTCAATCTGATGACTGTATGATGTGGTGTTTTCCTATTTGCATTGAATCTCCCTGGGGTCCATTGAGCTTCTTGTTCCTGTATATCTAGATTTTTAGCAAGGCCTGGGAAATTCTCCTCTATTAATTCTTCAAATAGCTTATCCAGCCCTTGAGTGTTTTCTTCTTCACCTTCCGGAACCCCTTTCACCCTCAGATTCGGTTTGTTCACATAATCCCACATTTGTTGTAGGCTTATTTCTTTTCTCTTAATTTTCTCCTCGATCTCTGTGACTGACTTATTTAATTGGAAGGAGTTGTCTTCAATCTCTGATATTCTTTCTTCTGTTTGATCTACCCTGTTCTTGAGGCTTTCCACAGTGTTTTGTAGTTCCCTGAATAAGTTCTTCATTTCCAGGAGGTCAGTTTGATTTTCCTTTAATATTTCAATTTCTTTAGTGAATTTTTCTTCCAAGTCCTGGATTTTTTTTTTTTTTTGTGGTTTCTTTATGTTGGTGATCCATTTTTTCTTGCATATCATTGAGTTTTCTTACAATCCATGTTTGAAATTCTTCTTCTGTCATTTAATGTTCTGAGTTTGGTTAATGTCCATTGCTGGGGAGCCTTTGTTCCTCCTTGGGGGTTTGCTTTCCATTTGAGTCTTGTACTTCCAGAATTCTTTCACTGGTTCCTTCCCATCTGGATCAGTTTTTCCTTCTTGCCTTTAGATTTTTGTTTGGATAATGGTACACCTTGTTTAGTCTCTGAGCCAGTAAGTGGTGTTTATGGGTGAGATTTGACTGCACCCTTTATGATGAATCAGTAGATGCAGTAAAAGTGTGTGCAGGACGACCTCCCTGTCAGTAGGTGGCACTTGCAGGGAGGAGCGTGCTGTTTTTGGGTCCTGTCACTAGCTCTTGTTCCTCTAGAGAGGCCCTCTTGTGCCTCGGGTGATGGGTGGGACCCTGGGACTTCCAGGTGTGTCCTTGTTCTCCACCTCAGTGGGGGCAGGACCGGGAGTGAGTCTGGGTGTGGCTGGGTTGGGTAAGCCTGCCCTCAGGCTCCACAACTGCTGTTAGCAGGGGTCTAAGGGCTGTTCTTTGTTTTTGTGAAAAGCTGCCAGGAGGGGCTAAAATGGCTCCACTCAGCTGAAAGTCTGGGTTTGGAGGGTGGAGGTGTCCAAGACCGGCACTCTGGAGCTGGTCTCGCTCCCCTCCACCCTCCCCCTTTCCGTGGCCTCTCCCAGGCCTCTGCCAGCAAGCAGGACCTCAGGCTGATGGATCTCCCTTGGCTGTGATGTGGGCTGGGAGGTTCCCTACCCAGGGTCGCTGCCTGAGCTGGGTTCACAGCCCTCTTTTGGGAGGAGGGCTGCTGCTCAGGCACACTCATCTGCCCCTGAAGGCACACAATCCTCAGGAGGCTCTTTCACAGATCTCTCCTCCGTGCCCCAGGGCAGTGCGATTGTGACCTGGGTGTATAGGGTCTCATCTGCAGGCCTGTCCCATGGGCCCTGGAGTTCAATCCCTGACCCTTCCAGGGGGAGGGGTGCTGGTCTTGAATCACCTACAGGGTGTCCAAGCTGGATCGATTTCACTCCACCTCGGGATTTGCCCCACTCTCCTGGAGTTCCCAGGCAAACAGTACCTGGGAAGGCTGGCAGGTAGGGAGCTCACAGTCTGAGTACCCCTCAGTCTGCTGTAGGGCCCCCAAAGGAAAGGTCCCGTTCCTTGGAGATGCCTCTGTGTGACAGTTAAATTGTCTCTCTGGGCACCCACGGGTAGAGAGGGGGAAGGAGAGAATGGCGCAATGTGGCATCTGCCGATAGGCTCAGGTCTGCATGCGGGGAGGTGCCCCGAGGGGGCTGGGAACCCGGCGCCATGTCCGCAAGAGGCCACTGCTCACTGGTGTCGGCCATCTCTGGGCTGGTGTCGGCAGGTCTCTCCAACCACTCAGGAGCCCCCCAGCAGTCCGAGATGCAAAGGAGGGGGAAGTTAACCAATCCATCCAGCCTTATCGCTGGTCTCCAAGCCTCTCGGGACTTTTCTCCTTCCAGTTCTCCTCTGCAACATCTTCCCGTGGAGTCTCCTGTAGTTTCAGGCACCCTTCCTTCTGACCCTCACCCGATCTATGTTTCTCTGCTAGTTTATTTTTTTCTCTTTCTTGTAAAATTTGTCTTTTTTGCAGAGACACTCTGACTGGCGGCTTTTCTTGTCCGGCATCTTGGCTCCTCCCGCCAGCTTTGATGTTTTTTACTTTATTTAAAATAGTTTTGCCAAGAGCTAATCAACTTTTATGCTGCAAATTCATTCTTTAACTCTGATGTGCTTTGATTTTATTCAAATTCTCTATGACATTTGATACAGTTGATTACTTCTCTCTCTACACTCATCTTTTTTTCCCTATGATATCACATTTTCCTAGTTCTCTTCCTAATGCACTACTTTACCTCATGCTGCTCCTATCTCTTTTTTGGTCTCAACTGGCTCTTTTACTTCACATACACACACACACATTCATATACACATTCTGCTTTTTTTGAGGTAAATCAATTTTATTGGGTATATGTTTTTTATTTCTTGGGTTTATTTTTTCTATTGAGTATTTTTATTTAATAATTTGAATGTTTATTATTTCCAAGAGGCCTTTTGTGTTAGTCTACTCAACCTGCATTAAGAAAATACCACAGGGTAGCTGGCTTAAGCAACAGAAATTTATTTTCTCACAGGTGGATCAAGAAGTCCGAGATCAAGATTACAGAAAATTTTATATGTGGTAAGACCTCTTTTCCTGGTTTGCAGACAGCTGCCTTCTCACTGGTCTTCACTTGTCCTTTCCTCTGTGAGCATGAGGAGACAAAAAGGAGGCAGAGAAAGGAGAGGGAAGAGTGGCCTCTGTAGTGTTTCCTCCTGTTGTAGGTACACCAGGGTTCTCTGATTAGGGCCCCACTGTTATGTCCTCACTTAAATTTTATTACCTCTTATCGGCCCTGTTGCCAAAAACAGTCACATTGGGGGTTAGAGCTTCAATATATGAATTTTGGGGGGACGCAATTCAGTCCACAACACTTACATTTGACAAATGCCAGGTTTTCTGGTCCCACATGCATTGTTTTATTTCTGACAAAGAAAAATGTAGACTGCTTATATTTCTTTTCTTTTTATTTTCTGTAGTGGAAGTTCTTTAGTTGTGATAATTAGGGAGATAAAGACAGGCAGTTTTATACCTATGGCAAACTATTTTTTGATTTTTTGGTAATTAGTAAGTCATTATCTCCCCATTGATTTCTCTACACAGCAAGGGTAATTTCAATCAAAGACCAATGCGATAGTTGATATTTTCTCCCTATTTAAGATGGTTATACTAACTTTACCTTGAAGTGTGCTTGCATTCTGCATTCCTAAATCCAGTGTTGCTCTGTCTGCCTATCAACTGCCTCAAAATATATCCTGTACTCTTAGGCATCTCAGAAGGGTCTGTGTTTAATAAGTAATTCCAATGAACTGTGGCAAGTGAGAAATGATATAATGCCAAGGAAAATAGGGATGTTTGCTACCATCTTAGAAATTTCCTTTTCCGTGTTTGTCATGACAATTAGAAGTTAGATGGGATATGACTCTCACTTCTCCTATTGGGATGACTGTCTTTCCTTAGAGCTTTCAGTGACAATAACTTGCTTTACTTTATATTCTATTCATACCAAATAGAGATAGGCTTCAGTAGGTCATAGGCCCTGATGTGTCCTGCTGTCAGAACTTGGAGTTCTTTTAAAGTTGTTCATATAGTTGAGTTTGACTTATTTCCACAAACTGTCCTATAGGTTCTCTTACCTAAAGCCTAGCCTCTGCCTTCAGACCATTTAGTTATTTTTTATTCTGCCAGAGACCCTAGTAACTCACTTTGAGTTATTGTCCTCATGTACATAAAGACTGGACCATTTTGATGTTTATCTGAAGCTTGGTTTATTTTTATTTTATCTTAAAAATAAAAAAAGAGAAAAACCCAATTTATCAAAGACTGTAGCTCTCATTATATATTGTTTATACATATTTGTTTAAAAATAGATTTAAGATTTCCTCTGTCATTATTTAGTTTACTATTTCAATGTAAATTTGGAAAAGGAAAAGAAATAATATATGTGCTTGAATTGCCATCTTGAACCAAAATCTTAAACTGCATGTGCAATGATGGCATAGGATATATTTTGAGAGTTGATTTATGAGATTAATATATACACTGAGTATGGGAAATTTTACCATATCTATGTGAGTTAAGAAAGTCTACATAAAAAAGCAAAAAGTGGTACTGAAGTATTATAAAGTTGAAATAGAATCTAAAACAACCACAGCAAAAATGAACCATGAGGCAATCACAGGGCTCAGTTGAGAGAAGAGGTGTCTGTAGGAGGGGGATACATTCCAGAATTATGCATAAGGTAGAGTTTTGGTGGCTTTATTATACATTCTGGGCTCTTTTTAGTGTACTATTCACTGATATATTATGATACAGTTGATGAATCTTATATAGATTATCCTGTATTTGTGTATATTATGGATGTCATGGCATGGTAATTTTGACAGTGAGGTTGGGAAAGATTTAGCTTGTCACCAAGAGAAAGGAATATGACATATGCATTGAAATGAATGTCCTGAGAATGCTGAACAGCTTATATTTTTTTTAGTCTAATTTTTTTTTCTTGTCTATGTGGGCCATGAAATAAATAAGCTAGTATAGCATACTTTTATATGGCTTCTGACAATCCCACAGAGACCTCGTGGAAAAGGGAATTGGTTATGCCAAAGGGGGTTTTAGAGTCATCAAAAAATTTTACCTCAAGTTTGTAAATCTATTATATTTCCTCAACAAAAAAGTTTTCACTTTTTGAAAATAGATGATTTTTAATCCCTCAACAAAAGGAAAACTGAGACGTTTAATCACTTGAAATCCCACAAATTAATTCTTAAAGAATGCCTCTATCGATACCAGAATACAGAAGCAATGTGGACTTCTTCAAAGATAAGGAATACTTAGAAGTGCTCTCTACAGCTTTTCTAAATATATATATATATACATATATATATATGTATATCTTATATATAACATAGTTTTAATTTGGGAGACTGTCAACATGTTATCAACAATATAGATTTTTATTGTTTTTAAGAGTAATTATATATTTATGGGATGAAATGACCAAATTTTAATTTTTATTGATATCACCAGAGGGCTTATGGCTCCTTCCATTTTCCTAAAACATCTAATTAGGGACTGAGTCTTATCAATTGTAATTTTAATCCATTTCTATTTCTCTACTTTTCACTGTACTGTTATCTCTTCATGCTTAAATGTTTATTTAGCAGTTTTTTTTAAAAGCATTATGTTGTTCCTGTACAGGCTAAATTCTCTTGTACGATAACTTCTCAGTTCTTATCCAAGAGCCATTCTATTTCAATATTACAAGGCATTTTTTCTTATTTGATAAGTCAATATTCCTAAAATGAACTTACTATAATGTCATATCCCTCCTCAAAAGTGTTTGGTTATTTCCTCTTGCTTACAGGATAAATTGTGCTCCTAGCCTGACACTCAGAAATAAAGACTAAACAATCTTTTCAAAGTCTCTAAACTCTAAAATATGCTATCCAATCAGGCTAAAAGTTTCAATCACTTCCTCAGAACATACTTTTTAGTCTTCCCTCTTTCATACACACACAATAGACACCACTTTTTTCTCAGCTGATGTAAATCTGAACCACATTTCAGGGACCAACTCTGATTCCTTTTCCCAGCAGTACATAGTGAAGCTTTCTCTCCCTTCTCCAACAGTATATAGTAAGTCAGTCTCATAAATTTTGAAACAAGAAATCATATGTTGAATCAAGATAACTGGTTCACTGCTATTTTAAATAATCTTCATAATATTTTTATTTGTTTTAAACATTTTAGATATGTAAGTCTCATTTCTCCAATATCTTCATTGAATACCTTGCAGATGATTACTTATTCTAAAATACCTCTTTATCTATAATACATCTAAGACATTGTGGATAACAAACTGTTTTACTACAGAGAATCAAATCCATACTATTGTACTATAAAACATAAAATGAGGCATCTATGAGACTATAGTCTGTGTAGCAGTAGAATGCATGTTTATCCAGCTTATGAGAGACTTTCAATAGTTCTCTATAACTATGTCAAATAATTAGAATTAAGTTTATCACTGGCTTAAATTCGACCCCTGATTATCAAAAGATCAGTTTTCTTTTCCTATTTCCATTCTAATTATATTTCCTGATGAAGCTAGTTCATGGGACAGTAAAGAAGTAAAATTTTTCATTGTTAGTGGGACCTATACCTCTGTCTCAACTATTTGGAATCCTAAGCCAAGCTCTGCAGTATTATGTTTTTCTACTTCCCCATTTCTTAGAAGACAAGCCATGGCTCAGAGGATGATGGAAAGAATGTGGATATGGCTGGGCCTCAGTCTTAAGCAGGCACCTATATTAACCACAGCCAGTAAGCTACCCTCCTAGTCCCTAAAAAAATAGAAGAAAAGTCTCTGCAAATGTACACTATTATTATTGATTTTCTTATTATTTTAAAACTGTTGTTATAAAACCTAAGCCTTGGTGAGCTAGGCTGCATTACATAAAGGATTTTTCTATGCACAAACTAAAAAGCAGCTTCTCCTTTCCCCAGCATATACATAAAAAGAACAAGCCAGAATTTATTTCCTAAACCCTGGAGTTTAGTTTAAACAGCCCACCCATAATTTGAATTTTTCATTCTGGCTTCTCCTACTCTACCAGTCTTCAGCCTTGTGAGACTAAGATGACAATCAGAGAGAAACAGTTCAAAGAAAGATAATGCCTACCTAACTTGGGGCTTTAGCTGTCCTCCTAGACATGGTGAAAACTCAGCTCCCAGGCACGAGGGCCCAAAAAATGTCCTTAATTTTGTCATTTTACCATAGTTTCAACCTTATTTATCATATAATTATATTTTCTAGTAATAATAGTTATCTAGTTACTTAGAGTGCTGAGATTTTTCCTGCATTTTAAAGAAATTAATCAGATATTACTAAATATCCAGTATACATCATACATAAGAAGATTTTGAGAACACAAAGTAAAACATACTGAAGTCTATTCCTTGTAAATATAAGGAAAAATAGAAAATGACATTTATCCTAGAATTTTTATTTTATTTTCTATCATCGTAGATAAAGTACTATGGCAATAAGAATATGAAAGCCTAGAAATATGAAATGAATGAGTTAATATTTTTTGTAGTAGAGAAATATTTGACATCATCATCATCTAATAATAACAAGAAATAATAATACACGAAGGTTTCTATCGATGAAATCATTACAGAAAATCAAATTCAGGTATCCTTTTAGTAGGTAGCACTGAGCGGTAATGAAAAATACAGTGAAGAAAGAGAAAATGGCACAGAGCAATGTACAAAGAAATAATAGAAAAAATTCAATAGGAAAAAGGAGTTAAATGGCTTAATGTAGAAATTACAACAACAGACAAAAAATTAACATACTCCACATCTTAACATATAATGGTTGAATTTTAGAGCACCAAAAGTAATGAAATATACTATAAAACTTTCTCTAGAAAGGGAAAAAAAGATTTAAAAATATGACAGTTCAGTTGACACCACATTTAAAAACTTCCTCTGAATTAAAAAAAAAAAAGGAAAGGATTTTAATCCAGGATTTGACATTCAGCCAAAGCTATCATTCAGATATACGGCTATCACAGATGGATGCTAAACTATTAGTTTTGTAAGAAAGGGATCAAGCTGATAACACCAAACCCACAAATAGGTCTAAGTTTCACTTAGTGCATGTCACCAGATATTATTAGGGCTTTTTTGGTGATCTTGTGCAGAAGGGAATGCACAAATCCCCTATCAGTATAAAGAAAATGAAAGAAACAGAAGTGCATGCTAAACAATTAAAAAAGGAATGTAAAACTTTCTAAGGGAAAAAATGGTCAATTTCCTTCAATTAATAGGTAGAACAAAAAGAGAAGATAAAGAAAACTATTAGATAATATAAAAGAATATTACAACAGAAAACAAGGCAATGTTTAGAAAATGCTTGGATTTTAATTTTAAAAATCAGGTGTTAAAAGATATTTTGATGCCAATTTGGGAAACTTGAAAATGAACTGGATAATATATTATGTTGAGTAATTATTGCTAATTTTATTAGATGTGATAAGGGCCAGGTGTATATATATATATTTAAATATTCTTATCAATTAGAGTGATGTAATGATAGCTAAAAAAATTACCATCCAATATGCATATTAAAATACTACAAACAATTAAGAACTTTAAATTTGTATGAATGGAGTGGGGGGGTGGGTGAGAGATGGATAAATGACACAGGATAACTAAAATATTGATAATTATTGAAGTTGGGTAATGGGTAGCTAGAGTTCATGATATTGTCTCTCTATTATTCTGTATGTCTTAAGAGTTCCATAATAAAAATATGTATGTATATATTTCAAAAAAAGAGCAATAATAATTCTCAGGAACTGCAATATTTTTTTTTATTGTTTGTTATTATAGGGGTACAGATGTTTAGGTTACGTATGTTGCCCTTGCCCCCCTTCCCCCCAAGACCCAGTTTCAAGTGTGTCCATCTCTCGGATGGTGCGCATTGCACTCTTTGTGTATACATATACCCGTCCCCTCCTCCCCTTCGCCCCTCCCCCTTCCCCCTCCCTCCCTACCCAACATCCAATAGATGTTATTCTTGTATGTACACTTATGTGCTGTTCAGTTACTACCAATTTGATGGTGAGTACATGTGGTGCTTGTTTTTCCATTCTTGGGTTACTTCGCTTAGTAGAATGCGTTCCAACCCTATCCAGGAGTATACAATATTTTTTACATGTTCACAGAATTGTTGAAACGTACCACCCATGAAACCCATTGGAAGTAATTACTATTCTAGAACATACTGCCGAGAGAAGTTTAGTAAATTCAGGAGGAGGAAATGAGATGCATATAGAAATGTTGAGAAAATAATTTAGTAACTTTATAGAAGAAAATTAGTTTTTTTAATATATAAAAAAGTGGAATAAGATGAAATGCACAAAATAAAAGAAAAAAAATCCACACACAATCATTGAATTTTTGTAAGTGAAAATTAGGGTTAGAGTAATAATGAATTAAAACATGAATGTAATGATCAAAGAAACAAATAAAAGTATAATGCACAACTTTCACATGAAGTGTTCATCAAATAGAAGAAAACATCAAATAGAATAGAAATACATAGAATAACAGAAAAAAAGATTAACTGAATTGATTGAGATGAAACACAAAAAGAAAGAATGTAAAATTTTAAATCATGGTATGAAAAGCTAAAAAAGTAATCAGAAATGAATATAAACATTTCGCAAATTGCAATGAACAAGATGAATTTGCCAATTAAATGCAGAGTCACCAATTAAAAAGAGTTTATTTACAATACACACACTTGAAAGGAAACTTCACAAATAATTCGAAAACAATGGTACAAGAAAGACATACAGGAACAACTTACAGTACCTGCCAATCTTAGGCAATGAACATAAAAATGTTAATTTATTCTGTATAATATTATATGTTTTGAGAGATGGTAATCTTCAGTCAGAGTCCATCTGCATTGTTTTTTACTTAAAGTTTTTTGTTGACTAAGAATGCAATTCTATCCAGTTTGCTTATGAAGAAGGGACCATCTTGTTTGCTTAATTTGCCATCTTGAACTGAAAGTAACTGAGTCCCTTTGAAGGTCATTTTATTTAATCCGAATAGAGCATTTTGAAGTATGTATTACTTCTCAAACTTTCCATATCCCTATTCTCTTTCTCTCTCATTCCCTCCTTCTATTTCTATTTCATCTCTCTCATTTCTTACCATCACCCAAAATATACAAAATGCCAATAAACCCAGTAGCCCCATAATTTTATCAAAATCACATAGGCACTGTAAAGTACAGCCTGACTCCCTCGTATGGCCTGCTTCAGAAAGGAGGTTCTGCAACAATACTATAATATGACAACCGTTGTTTGCCAAGTTGAAAAAAAATCTTTGTTTTTCATCGACACTATTTTTTTTAATTTCAGAATATTATGAGGGTACAAACGCTTTGGTTACATAAATTGACTTTGCACCGCCCGAGTCAGAGCTACAAGCCTGCCTGTTCCCGGGGCAGTGCGCACCACATCCATTACGTGAGAATTTACCCCATCCTCTCCCCACCCCTCCCACCTGCCCGACACCCTGTGAGTGTTACTTCCGTATGTTCACGAAAGTGTTGATCAATTAGTACAAATTTGATGGTGAGTACATGTGGCATTTGTTTTCCTGTTCTTGTGATACTTCGCCTAGAACAACGGGCTCCAGCTCCATCCAGGGTAATACAAGAGGCATTAGTTCACCACTGTTTTTTATGCCTAAGTAGTACCCCATGGTATACATATACCAGGTTTTATTAATCCACTCATGTATTGATGGGCACTTGGGTTGTTTCCCCATCTTTGCCATTGTGAATTTTGCTGCTATAAACATTCGAGTGCAGATGTCTTTTTTATAAAATGTCTTTTTTTCCTTTGAGTAAATACCCAGCAGTGGGATTGCTGAATCAAATGGTAGTTCTACTTTTAGTTCTTAGAGGTATCTCCATACTGCTTTCCATAGAGGTTGTACTAGCTCGGAGTCCCACCAGCAATGTATGACTATTTCTATCTCTCTAATTCTTGCCAGAATTTGTTGTTTAGGGGCTTTTGATAAAAGCCATTCTCACTGGAGTTAAGTGATATCTCATTGTGGTTTCGATTTGCATGTCCTTGATGATTAGAGATGTTGAGCAGCTTCTCATATATTTTTTGGCCATTAGTCTATCTTCTTTTAAAAAGTTTCTGTTCATGTCCTTTGCCCACTTTTTAATGGGGTTGTTTGATTTTTTCTTGCTGAGTTTCTTGAGTTCTTTGTAGATTCTTGTTATCAGCCCTTTTTTGGATGTAGAGCATGCAAATATTTTCTCCTATTCTGTAGGTTGTCTATTTGCTCTATTGATCTTGTATTTGGCTGTGCAGAAGCTTTTTAATTTGATCAGGTCCCATTTATTTTTTTTCGTTGTTACTGTGATTGCTTTGGGGTGTTCTTTGACATTATTAGTCTAAATTGGAAAACTGTAGCACATAATACAGGCTGCCCAGTTTCTTCGAAGTCATGGAGAACTTTTCTGTATACAATACAATCCGACAGCTTTCTCCCTTATGAGTACAAAAAAAGCAACACTTCTGTATATATAATAAACAATTGCATCTTAGAA
Source organism: Indri indri (assembly GCA_004363605.1). Taxonomy (NCBI): domain Eukaryota; kingdom Metazoa; phylum Chordata; class Mammalia; order Primates; family Indriidae; genus Indri; species Indri indri. The sequence goes on along the minus strand of RJWJ010000656.1, from coordinate 103,760 downwards.
TATTTACTAGATGGCATGGTCCCTTCCTATCTATTTCCTATTCAAGGTGTTTCCTTAGGAAAGCATGAGACTGGGCAAGGATCTTAAGCATATTTGGTTCAAGTTCCATGTCTGATATTTTAATTATTTAAATAATCTTTTCCCCTTTTCTTTTTGATTTCTCCTTTAATTTTTAATTAGTTTAATTGTCATTTGTTCTTTACATATTTTTAATATACACAAAGCCTGTTTCTTTCTCTTTAACCTAAAACAAATTAAAAATACAATAAACCAACTCCTTAGAAAGGCCCCCAGTTTATAATTGTCCTACCGCTGAAGGTCCTACAACTCAAGGTTTAATAATTAATATGAATATATGTCTCAGTGCCTTAATAATAATAGTTGATATTTATTAGAACTATATTTTATGCCAGGAACTCTGTTAAGCACTTTACATATATTAATCTAATTTAATCTTCATATTAATCCTAGAGATTATTATTATCCTTCTTTTAAAGATGTGGAAATTGAGCAAATGATTAATTTGCTTCAGGTTACCTAGTCATAAGAAGATACAGCCAAGCTTTGTATCCAGTCAGAGTAAGATTATACTACATCTTAAAAGATTTGTGTTATCTTATTAAAATAAATCAGCAAGCTATTTAGTATATATTAATATCCTTTGATGCTAAAATGACAACTTTTAACACTTATTTCATATATAATTTTTGAAGGTATTTTACCAAAAAAAGAAAAAGAATCATAATGTGCATTTAAAGATTGAGTTAAAAGATATTTCCCAGACTAATGCTCTTTAGGATAATTTTGTTATGCTTTAGTTAAAAATTCTAATTATAAAACTGAGATATCAAATATTATGGTTAAAAAGTTAGAATAAAAGGCAATTACTTTGAGAAATGAAATATATAGAATGAACAGCAAATTATTTTTGCACCAACACAAGAATAAAATGTGTTCCATAGTACACCACGCAATCAAATAAATTACGTGAGTTTGCTGAAGTTTTTATTGCTTAAGGTGAAATAGTCCATCTTTTTTTGTGAAAGTCTAAATTAGAATTTGGTCATGAAGCACAAAAAAACAGGATTCAGTTAAAGTACAACTTATTAAATTATTTTCTAATTATTAATCTTTTTATGTAAAATTTCCAAGAAGCTAGCAAAACTGAGTATTATAATATGAAGTCAGGGAGAGTTACATCTTTGGTTAATCTAAAATAAACTCTTACCTTAAAAATACAGATCTGTAGCTATTAATTCAGTTCTCGGAAAAAAAAGTGTCCAGAAAGAAACAAAGAATTACAGAATTAAAATCTCCTTTTAATATGTGGAACATAAACACTAAGTTGGTATTTTGAAATGACCTTAGTATTCCAACGTAAAAAAAATGGAAATTTATTGGTAGGTCAAAAGATTGCATTTACCATTGGTACTAAATAGGAAAACTAATATTGACCATTTATTAGGAGGACAATGGAAGCATAATATAATTGTAGTGTTCTCTTTGCTTTATGAATAATCAATGGATGATTAAATTTGCACAATTTCAATATTTAGGAGGTATATTAAGTTTCATTACACTTAAAATCAGAAAATTATGCAAGCTCTATTTTTATCACTGAATAGTTGTTTTTAATATTGGAGGTGAATTAAATTTGCTGTTCCAAACCATTAAGTATAATATCAATAATACCAGTGGAAGTCTAACTCTTTTGGTGACCAGAAACATAATATTGAAAACCTAGATAATAAAAAGAAAGAAAAGATAAATCCACACCTAACAGATAAGGTATGTGTGCTGTCTGGGGGACAGGCATGCTTGTCAGGTGGTGCAAAGGCAATTTATGTAACCAAAGTTCTTGTATACCATAATACTCCGCAATTAAAAAAAAAAAAGAAAGAAAAGAAAAAGTAACCTTTGTGAAAAACAGAGAAGATAAATATTTGTTACTCATGTGTATACATTTATACTTCAAAACTTTGCCAAAAGAGAGCAAACCAAATATATAGACTATTGAAATTAATCTCCATTAAATTATTGTCAGGTCACCAAGGAAACCTTTTCACTCAGAGGTAGTGCTTGATACCCCAGATTACCTAACTTACTGTAGTGAGGAAGAAAATAAATTATGAATGTTTTGTGGCTTTTTATGCTAAAGCTGTATGTAATATCTGTATAAATATGTAAAATGTAATTAACCAATTTATCTACCTTAATAATATTGGGCATATCGATGTTTAAAAATATTCATAAACTGAAGAATTGGGAGAATGACTTACATTTTATTAACAAGCTGAGATCAAGTCTTTCAGTGTAAGCAAAAAATTGGGAAAGTACTTATTTTCATTTTCTTTATTTTTTTATTATTATTTTCGTTTTCTGAATGCATGGTCATATTGCTTATTTGTTCCTTGTTTGTGTTTATTGTTAAATATATTAAAATATTTTAAGACAAGAAATACCATATTTTTGAATGTATATATTTCATTTCATTTTGTATCCTGTTTTGCAGTATGACAAATGTGTGACCAGAATAAATTAACCATAAGAAATTAACCAGTATCAATTTTTTCATCCAGGTACATAAATAAAGTCAAAGTTCTTTGATAAATATATATTTGGGGAATGAGAATCAAAGTAATAACTCTCTAACAAACAGAAACCTAGGATCATGAATGACATCTTTGGAAAAAAACAATATTTTCTTAGCAAACTATGAAGAGTTCTTATCATTCAGTCTTACCTATTTATTGGGAACATATTATGAATTCAAAGAAGTATTTTTTAAACAGCTTTATTGAGATATAATTCACATACTATGTAATGCCCCTATTTAAAGTATATCATTCAATGGTTTTTAGTATGTCCACAAATATGTGCAAACATTACCACAATCGATTTTAAAACATTTTTATCACCTCACAAAAAGCCTTTTACCCTTTACTTATCACCCCTCTAAACCCTCAATACACCTAACCAACCACTAAGCTACTTTCTGTCTCTATAGATTTCCCTCATCTGGATTTCCATGTTAATGAACAGGATGCCATCTTTTGTGACTAGCTTCTTTCAGTTAGTGTAAATTTTTAAGTTTTACCTATGTAGTGTATACCAACACTTCATTTCTTTTCATGGTTCAGTAATATTCTATTGTATAGATATACCATATTTTTGTTTATTTCTCTGTTGATGGACATTTAGGTTATTTCCAAATTTTGTCTCTTATGTATAACTTTGCTATAAATGTTTGTGTACAAATTTTTGTGTACACATATGTATTCATTTCTTATTGGTATCTACCTAGGAGTGGAATTGCTAGGTCATAGGGTAACTCTATGTTTACTCATTGAGGAGTTGCCAGACTATTTTTCAAATTGGCTGCACCATTATATGTTACGACCGGCAAGTGAGGGTTCGGGTATTTCCATGTCCACACCAACATATTTTATCCTACCTTTTTTATTTCAGCTATTCTAGTATGTCGTGTCACATGTTTCTGATTTGTGTTTCCCTGGCAAATAATAACATTAGTATCTGTCATGTGATTATTTGCCATTTGCATATTTTCCTTAGAGAAATGTCTTCTCAGAACCATTGCCCATTTTTTAATGGGGCTATTTGTCTTTTCTTTATGGAATTCTGTTATTCATATATTCTAGATACTATTTGCTTGTCAGATATATGATTAGCAAATATATTTTCCCATTCTTGTGGGTTGGCTTTTCACTCTCTTGATGATGTCCTTTGAACCCCCTTCTTTTTTATTTTGATGAAATCCTATTTTTTTTTTTTTTTTTTTGCTTCTGAAGCTAATGCTTTTGATGTTGTATCTAAGAATACTTAGCTAAATCCTTGGTCTTTAAGATACTTCATATTTTATTCTAAGACTTTTGGAATTAGTTTTTACATTTAGGTCGATTCATTTTGAGTTTTTTTTTTTTTATATATACGAAATGACTTAAGGGTACAACTTCATTTTGCAGGTGACTATCCATTGTCCCCAAACTATTTGTTGAAAAACTATTCTTCCATTGAATTGTCTTGGCACTCTTGTTGAAAATTAGTTAACCATTAGTTACCAATAAACCAGTACTGGTTTATTTCTGGACATTCATTCCATTCTACTGACTTGTATGTCTGTCCTCATCCCGGTGCTACACTGTTTTGATTATTATTGTTCTGTAATAAGTTTTGAAATTGGAAAGTCTGAGTCCTCCTACTTTGTGTTTCTTTTTCAAGATTATTTGGGTTATTGTGACTCCATTGCAAGTCCATATGAACTTTACAATCCACTTGTCAATTTTTATAAAGATAATTGGAATTTTTGAAAGGGATGGCATTGAATGTATAGACTAATTTGGGAAAAAATACCTTCCTACCAATGTTAGATCTTCCCATCCAAGGACATAAGATGTGTTTTCATTTATGTAAATCTTCCTAATTTTCTTTTAACAATCCTCATAGTTTTCAGAGCATATGTTTTGCACATCTGTGTTTAGATTTATTCCTAAGTACTTCATTATTTTAATGCTATTACGAACCAAACTATTTTCCTAATTTTATTTTTGGATTACTCTTTGCAAGGATATAAAAATACAAATGATTTATGAATATTAATCTTGGGTTTTGTAAACTTACTGAACAATTTATTAGTTCTAATATTTTTAGTGCATTCCAAATATTAGTGCTAATATTTTTAGTGGATTCTGTGCATATTAATTGTGTACTCTATAGCCTTTCTGAACTAAATTATTAGTTCTAATATTTATTCTAGTAGATTCTATATACAAGACTATGCCTTCTGTGAAAAGACACAGCTTTATTTCTTTCTTTCCAATGTGAATGCCTTCTATTTCTTTTTCTTGTGTAATTGCCCTAGTTAGAATTCCCAATACAATGTTGAATAGAAGTGGCAAAAGCAGGCATTCTTGTCTTGCTCCTGATCTTAGGGAGAAAACATCTAGTCTTTCACCATTAAATATAGAGCAATAAAATTTCAACCTATTGAGGTTACTCTTTGTGCATATGATAGACAGTATTACCCAGAAGTTAAGTTTGTGGGAAACAGGATCTTAATATGCCATCCCCAAATATGCCATTTTGGCATACGAATTATTTTGTGGTAAAGGCAATTGAGAAATAGCCCACACATGAAAACTCTCTATCCTACCCCTTTCTGCTCAAAGGCAGAGTATAAATTCATCTTTGTGAAGGTGTCTCCTTTCCCCTTTTTCACACCAGGAAAAGGAAAACAACAATTATCACTGGAGACAGACAATTGGTACTGAGCTGGGTCTTCAACAAACCTTACTAAATAAATAATCCTTATCTTCCATCAGTTTCCTCCACGTGTTTATCTTCCCCAAGTTTACTGTCCCTAGAAGCCTAAACCCCTTCTCCTTGATCTTGACACACCTCTACAAATTTATTGCCCTCTCTTAAGATGGTATACACGCCCCAAGTTTAACCAGCCCTTTGAGTAACTCATTACTGAATTCTCCCACTTACAGAAACATTCCATTCATAAATAAACTGGGTGCTTTTTTCCTCCTGTTAATGGTCCGATTATTAGTTTGCTTTGTGAGCCCCAGCCACTGAACATAAGAGGGTAGTGGAAGGATTATTTCCTCCTATACGTAAGTTTTAAGTCAGATTAGGCCTGGACTCAAATTCCAGATCTATCGCTTATTGGCTATATAACCTTGGCAATGTTACATAGCCTCTTTTCACTCAGTTTCCTTATCTGAAAGTGGAAATTATAATAATACCTTACAAAATAAGGTAAATAGGCTGGGTGTGGTGGCTCACGCCTGTAATTTTAGCACTCTGGAAGGCTGAGGCGGGTGGATTGTTTGAGCTCAGGAGTTCAAAACCAGCCTGAGCTAGAGCAAGACCCCGTCTCTACTAAAAATAGAAAGAAATTAATCGGACAACTAAAAATATGTAGAAAAAATTGGCCGGGCATGGTGGCGCATGCCTGTAGTCCCAGCTACTCGGGAGGCTGAGGCAGAAGAATGGCTTGAGCCCAGGAGTTTGAGGTTGCTGTGAGCTAGGCTGACGCCACGGCACTCTAGCCCAGGCAAAAGAGTGAGACTCAAAAAAAAAATAAATAAATAAATAAATAAGGTAAATAAAGATAATGTTTTTAGTACAGTACTTATTACACAGTAGAAATTTAATTTTAAAATTTGTTATTTTCTTTGAAAGAAAGAGAAAGTCATTCTTCTGTATCTATGATCAGAAAAATATACTATCCATAAAAAATGAAGCTATTATCTAGCAGATTGAGACATTAATTAATGTTAGATCTTAAGAATGAGGAAATTGCATTAAAAAACACCAGTAATACTGCTTGAAACCAATTTTTAGGCATTCAATAAATATTGGTTAAATAAATTATTTACCTATTGAAAATACAGTTATAGTATATAAAGTGGAAAATGTTCTTATAAGATAAGATGTTTCAAATATTCAGTAATAATTTTGTAGAAATCATTTGGTTTCTTAGAAAAAATCAATTTGCCTTTTGCCCTTTTAAATGTCTTTGTACATGAATCCACATCTAAAGAAGGACCTTGATTAGTTTAAGTCAATTCATATATTGTTTATAGATCAGGAACAGGAAGGTGACATAATATGGCTCAGAGATAAAAGAAGCATTTTTCATTCCATATTTGGGGACGCGATTTCTCCCATCTTTCTAGAGGTGAATAAGAAAGCACCCAAACCCAGCAGCTAACTACCTCCAGCTGCCAATATTGAGGATTCAGAGCAGAGAGATTAAATAAACACTTGACTTGCTTATATCATTGAGCTGCTATTGTAAATAGTCTAAAATACTTCTGAACTTCCCAGTGTATAAGATTCCTTGTTTAAGCTAATTTAAGAAGTGGTTTTGTGCTAAAAGCATCCATAATGATAAATAATCAATAAGAGTGATATAGCTTGGATATTTGTTCCCTCCAAATCTCATATTGAAATTTCTTCCCCAGTGGTGGCGGGGCCCAGTGAGAGGTGTTTGGGTCATGAAGGTGGATCCCTCACAAATGGCATGGTGCCCTCCCTGTGGGAATAGTTGAGTTATTGTTCTACTGGTTCTCACAACACCTGATTGTTGAAAAGAGCTGTGCACATCCTTCTCTCTCTCTCACTCACTCCCTTGCCATGTGGCACCTGCTCCTCCTTTGCCTTCTGCCATGATCGAAAGCTTCCTGAGGCCGGTCAGCAGCAGCAGATGCCAGTGTCATGCTTCTTGGACAGCCTGTAGAACCATAAGCTAAATGAACCTCTTTTCTGTATGAATTACTCAGCCTCAGGTATTCCTTTATGGCAATGCACAATGGACTAACACAAAAAGCAGTATGGTTTTTAAAACTTAAGTAGTGAATATTACTAAAATATTAATATCTTTGGAAAAAATCTCAATAGAAAACATTGTTCATACACAATTAATGAAACTCACACTATTTTTAAAGTTCTGATTCTTATTTTAAAAAGTAAGCTCAGATTTAGAGATTATTTCAAAATTTAAAGAATCAAATACTGTCCAGGTTACACAAACTCTCTCAAAATGTAGCCAGAAAGGATACATCCCAAATGATTTGTGAAAATATCACTACCCTAAAACACAAACCTACCAAATGTAGTCTATCACAAATCTGGTCTAACCTCATTATGAATAAAGGGCTAAGGGAATACAAATGAGATAATAACATACTGAATAAAGAATTACATTAAAAGTGAGCAAACAGAGTGCATTCTAGTTGCGAAGGTATGGTTGAATGTGGGGGCTGGGCCTAGAAGAAAGGATGGCTGGATGGAAAGAACGTGAGCAGGGTGAATGAAGGGTCAAGAGAACAGGAGAAAACACCTGCTGGAGCTGCTTGTTTGCTGTGTGCAAAGGTCAGCTGAAAACAGCTGACCTGTATGGAAGTTGTTAAAGAAATTAGCAAAGGGCCCTGCTCTTTGCACGTGTCCTTGGAAATAAATACGGGGAGGAACTTAGCTGAGGAGGCCATTTTTTCCTTCAGACTTTGGCCTCTCCCCTTCTCTTGAAACACACAGTGTTATTCATTCCTTCGCTACCAAGCTCAGGAGCGAAAAGCAGCCACTGCAGTTGAATATTGTCTTTGGCCTCTAAGGGGAGCTCAGGCATCTTTCCAACCTCATCCTGTCTTGTAGGCACAAGGACCAGGAATACAGATACAGGGGACAATCAAATACAAGCTGCAAGCTCCTATTTAGGATGATGATACTGGGGCGGGGGGGGGGGGGAGGAACACCCGGGATACCATAAAAAAATACATCTTCTCAAGCCCCGTCTATGGAAATGCTAATTCATTACATCTGGCAAAAGGATAAGTTATGCACATTTTAAGAAAACAACCTAGGCAACTCTGATGAAAACTCACTGTCTTAGATGAATAAGTTCATTGGTATGATGAAGAAAAAAATAAAACCCCTAAAATGCAGCCTCTTCTCTCTTTTTTTCTGGCAAGTTGTTAGAATTTATTAATAAACCAATAGAAAAAAAGGGTGAGAGTATTGCATAGAAAATAAACGATAAAATCCAAATGTACATTGAGCAACATCTGAATGAAACTTTATGGAGATTCAATTGCAAAAGAGAGAAGAGAGAGAGAGCCCACTACTAAAAATAATTCAAATATTCTAGCTCAAAAAGTTGAGAGTTCTAAATGGCCGAGCGAACATTATGGTCAGTAGGACGGAAGGCCTCAGACTAAGGGTCAGGGAAAAAAATATTACTTGAAGTTAGGAAAGATAAATTCAGAAATTTTGTGAACAATGAATCAACTTAAAGACAAGGTTTTGATCTTTCAGTCAAAAGATCCTACAGACTGAGCAAATTCTATACATGACAGGGAAGAAAAATATATCAAAGTTTTGAAAATTCAACTTGACCTGCTGGAATGAAAATAAGAACAGTAGAAAGGAATAAAAATAAAACAGTCAGAGAGATAAGGTCAGGGCAACCTACGGCAGGGAAAAAGTTGCCTGAAAGAAATGTTACTCCTGTCATTGGTGTTCCAAAGGTTATTCTATGCCAGATTAAAAAAAAAAAAAAAAATCAGATAAATGGCAAATTTTTAAGGTGGAAAACATGGGACATATTTATACTTATTTAACAATATAAGAATATTGTGTAATTCCCAGTGAGCCCCCAGACCTCCAGACTTAGTTAAGTAAGGAAAATAGGAACTTTTGCTTTGGGAATCTATTAAGGGAGTTTGTCTACTACAGGTAAGTGTGAACAATTCTCTTGCCAGGAACCTAAACAACTCCAGAACAAAGGCAGTGACACACAGAATATTTGGGGCAGAGAAACACAGAGAAAAGTAGGAGATTGTGAATATGGAAAATAAACAGGCCATGAATCCTACTTAGAGAATTATCCAGGGTATGTATTGACTAACCTGCTCATGAAAGAATCAGGGATAGAGGCCCATTCAATTAAGCATTGATGGTTTGGAAGCAAAAATGATTGACATCCAGATCATAATAAAGCCCAGAGGAAGAGAAAACAAACTTGATCGGCAATTATACCACTGCAAATTTTTCAATTTTTCAGGAGATAACATTGAAAGACCCAGAAATTCAGATTCTTCTTCAACGAACGATTTACTGTGCAGCTGCGAAGAATATGGTTTTCTGACAGCCTCCAGCTGTTAGCTCCTTTCAAATCCACCTGCACATTCAGGCCAAGGTCACAGTCTTCTCAGGGTGGCCCTAGCCATTGATAACAAAGTGATGGTAGTTCAGGATGAGCTTTCCTGGGAGAGAGACCCAGCTGAAGACTAACCGAGTTTGTAATGCTAGGGCCTAACTATTTCTACCCAAGTTGGGACTTTTCCATTAGACAATATTTGTTCCAGGGCTCCAATATCATGATCTGATGGCTCTTAATGGATAAACTTGCTTTCTACTTTTTTATTTCACAAGTGTCATTCCCCAATAAACCTTTTGCACTCTCAACTTCATCTCAATGTTTTCTTCCTAGAGAACTCAACACAACAGATAGCAGATTGAACTAAGAGAAGGTCTGTTGTTATTTATTTTGTTTGTTCGAATGCAAAGTGAAATTCCATTTTTGTTTTTTGGATTCTTTTTCAACATTGTACCTCCAGAATATGAGAAACACTATAACAATTAACCTTAAGGGAAATTCATCAAATTTGTATGTTAATATTTAGGTAATAGACTTTATTTTTTAATTTTTTTTATTAGGTAGTAGACTTTATTTATTTTTACTCTCTACGTACTCCAGTAGAAAGTAAAATCTGTACAGGCAGGGACTCATTCTTGTTCTTCTTTTTTAATCATTATTACTGCAGTATTCTCAGTGCTTCAAATCGTACCTATCACATGTAGGACACATCTTAGAATGAACGAACAGTTTGATCATCAGCCTAACCAAGCTTTCTATCTCTTACTACAATATGACAACATGTTTCAAAAATTTACTGTCAAATAAAGAAGAAATAAAATAAGGAATTTCTAATGCAGTATTATATAACTCAATAGTGTAAATAGACAACAATTACTTTAGAAGGCCCTGTGTAGTAATCAGACATTTACATATATATTTAGAATCACTATGAATATAAAAGCTACAGATGAAAACTAGTTTAGTGTGTTGTATGGACAAATATGTTTTGCACTGCTGATACAATATTTAGAAAGAATAAAATACTTTTGGGAAAGTTCCAAACAAAGCAAGCTCTCTCAAATAAAGAAGTAGTACTCCCGAAAAATTCTGAGTATATTAAAACTGTAAAAATTGTTCGTTTTTATACATGTTAAAAAGAGTTGAGCTCTATGTGCTTATAATTTTAAAGAGATTTTATATATAAAGAAGTGTTTTAGTAAATGGCATACCATGTGCAAAAGTTAATAATTTAAAATCAACTTTACAGAGATACAATTTACATAGAATAATATGCTTCTAAGTATCCGTTTCCTTAAATGTTGATAAATATATTCAGCTGCATAACAACCACCACAATCAACATAGAGCACACTTCTATCACTCAAAGAATTTCCTTGTGACCTTTCCTTGTCAACTACGCCCCAACCCTGGGGCCCCAGGCAATAACTGCTTTGTTTCCTCTCACTGTATATTAGATTTGTATTTTCTAGAGTTCATATAAATCAAATGTAAATACATTTAAAAATAAAATGAAGGTATTGGAGGATATCCAAAAAGCTCATGGAACACAGGAGAATCCTTCGTTCTGTGACTCCTCATGAACATTCTAGGACATAATATGAGTGAATTGGGGTTCATCTTGGAAGTTTCCCCCAAAATCTATAATTTGCTACTACAAAGTTCCTATTTGTAGTGTTAGGTATGCTGGTCTAGGTCTGGCAATGACAGAACACATGCAGCAGTCTCCGGTCAACAAAGACTGGAGCGTGGTCACTCGAAGCTGCCATCAGTGAGTCATGTAAACAAGCCAGAGCCACTTTCCTCAGTTTTTTGTTTGTTTGTGTGTGCTTTTCGGCAAACAGAGAGTTCTTTAACAGAAAATGGAATCACATGAAGAAAATCAACTTTTCTTAAACTAAGTGGCAAATGGCAACAGTCACAGGAAGATGGCATTCATCTTACATTCACCTTCCAAATCTATAGCAGGAATATTTCACTGGCGTAACCTAAATAAAAACAACTGAACCTGTCTTCAAGGAAATCTGTAGACTTAATTGTCCCAACTCCAATATAGATTGGGGGAGGGCGAGCAGTGGGAGTGGTGGAGTGGGAATAGAATGGATGTAAACTGGCAATAAACAATAGGCAACAAATCTAACATCCCTGTCCCCTTCCCAGTAATTGTCTGTTCCAGCATTGGCATGTTATTGTGGAAACTAAGAAAGTCCCTGCAAACGTCAGAAGCACCCTGTAGTTAGCAATCCCACCATCGCTGAGCACTACTGGTTTAGAATGTAACTTGCTATGGTAGTCACATTTGTCTATGAAATCTGCTTGAGTTTTATAGTATTGCATGTATGAGGCTCTGAGACAACAAAAGTGGGGCAAAGGAAAGACCTGAATTTGGAAGAAATCAAACTTTCAATGTGATAAAGAAAGTAAAGCACATTATGACCCTCGTTGGATTTGTTGAAAAAGAAATCAGGACTCCAAGTAGGAGTCTAACTGGTCTGTGACCCAAAATGAGCAAAGCAAGGATAACCTTGGTGACGATAAATCTCTGTGCCTACTTTAGGAACTTAACATTCTCTTCAGGAAAATATAAAGAAAACAGAGTATTCAGTCTGTTAAGATTTAATTGATGGAATAAAGGGAAAGCCTTGATGGTAAAAAAAGTTTCATATTATTCGGTCAAAGAGAGTGTTGTCTTAGTTTGTCGTTAAATATTAACTAAAACTTGAAAATTTTAATTGTTGCGCATTAAGCAAATGAGCTTTTTAAAAATTTCTTTCTTATGGCAATATTTATAAGAACTGATGTTGGTTGAGTTGCCAGAATCCCGTGGAGAGAAACTGCCACATGAGAAACTGTTGCAGATGGGAAAAGTGAAATTGAGTAAAGAGACAACCTACCCAGCTAAATTGCCAAAAGCAGTTGCCAGGAGACACACTCAGACACATTACATCCTTTTTTTTTCTTCTTCTTTTTGTAATTTTAAAGATGGATTAACTGGTTTTTAGCAATGATTATGCAGGGAAAGGAGTTTTTAAAGCAACCGGCTTTGAATTTTGGAAGTTTTAATAAAGTCTCACAAGATCTTACATTGTTAAGATAAGGTATTTTTCTTCCATATCTGATGGCCACTGTCCAAATTGCTCTATGGCTAATTCTATAATTTCAGATTTAGTTGACGTAAATACTTTAATAATAAAAAAAATCCAAATGCATTTAACTTTTACTATTTACTTAATTGATTTTAGGAATATGTATTAAAGAGTCTTAAAATTTAGAGGAAGGAGTGTTATGAGGGCCTCATCTAACTCAACAGGGAAATAAATGGGACCAAAAATGATTAAATGGCTTGCAAAAGGGTGTAGAGCTTAGCGGTGACAGAATTAAGCCCAGAATCTAAGTCCGGTATTCTCCTTCTGTGTTGTAAAATGCATTTCATTTTCATCCCCGTTTGTCCAAATATTAAGGCTTAGGTTCTTCCTGCTGGTAACACTAACTTTCTAATTCTGGAAGATTTTTTCTAATGAGGATATATTTATCACTTTTTGGTCAGCATGTATAAGGAATAACTTTGCATATATACAGACACACATTATATTAATTTTTTTGTTTTTATGAATTTGTAAATACACTAAAAATAAAAGTATTGAATTTTTATCCCTTTAGATAAAGGTGATACTATAATAATTGTTTTTGATTTTTTAAAAATCAAGTTTATATATTTTATCCAATGAGAACTTAATTGAAGTAACAGAAATCATCTCTGGCTAATTTGAGCAGAAATCATCCTTACAAAAAGAAGCAGTATAGCACATGGAATCTTGCCAAGAGGGCTAATGAACCAGAACTGGAGGCTTCATAGCTATGAAAAATTATCTGGAGTTACATGACAGAACTGTTTATATGAAGACATTGTTGCTGATCTATAGCAGCCTTTGTTACTAACATAATTAATATTCAACTTAAAACTCTATTGCAACCTCTGAAATCTGGGTGCTTCAACCTCTGCTGCTGCAATGATTGCTCAAATCTATCACCAGTTATCCTTTTACCTACCTTTTAATTCCAGCCCAGATGTAGAGCAATTTGTGGGAGGGGTCAAGATGATACACCTGAGCCCTCACTGAAAAGGAACCTGAGAAAGTGAGTACGTGTGCTCTGTAATAAAAGATGGACTCATGCGGAAGGGAATCCTGAAAGTTTGAAAGCAGGTCTGCCTTTTTGATGAACATGGTAGTTTGAAATGCAGATGGTGGCTTATCCTTTACCAGCGAGGTGATAGAGAAGCCATGAAGATGTTAGTGGACTAACAAAAGTTGACTTTTTTAGAAAGTTCTCAAGGAAAACAAAATGAGCCTACTATCGGCTACTGTGAGAGGCAGATGATAATAGGTCACTCGAAACTCATGAAAAAAGAGTGCATGCTCCTGAAGAAGACCAAAGTGTCTTGGAGGTTAAAAACAAAACAACGGAAACATATATTTTCTCGATATATCTAAGTTACAATGTTAGTAAATATCAGAAGTCAAACCAACATAAAAATCAGATTATAAATCTGTTACAAATTTACAAATCTGTTGATCTACTTGAAAATAATAGGAACAATGAGAAATGGGACATTTGACAAAAATTCATATTTTTGCAATCCATCCTCCATTATTAGAGAGATATTCAAAAGTGATAGAAAGAAGAAAGCCGAAGAAGCAGCCAAAGTGTGGAAGACCCTCATACTCCCATCTTGTCATAGGAAAAGAAGCCATCCTCCCCCCAAAAATCACGAAGGATCATTTCTCATGTTAGGTAACTATGTACATCCCTCATGTAAATATTGACTCCTCAAAAAATGGGACCCACATTCAAAATCGACTTGAGATTGAACTTTGGCGAGGACAGCAGCAAATTTTAATGAAAAGGAAGATATGTTTCTCCTAGTATTTCTTAACCAAAATATGTACAAGTAGGATGTGCATAAACTAAGGTAATTTCATGAGAATTTCTCAGGAAGAGTAAAAGTGACATTGCTTTTCCTAAAAGTTTTCATTCGAAGCACGCTTTAAATAATTATGCACTTAAAATTAAGTTACAAGGTTCTGTATTTTTAAGATGCCTGAAGATGAGTATCAACTAATTTGTACTTTTGTGCATAATAAAATTACAATGTTTGACCAAAACAAAACAAACATCTATTAAAATGTGACATTTACTTAAAATTTAATAAACACTAAAAGATATCCTATCTGATTCCACGACAAATATTTTAATGCAATTTGAACTAGTTGAATAAAGAATAATTTTGGAACCAGATATGAATTGGAAATTGAGTAGATATTTGAATCAATAAAACATGCTTCCGGAGACAAACTGTGACAGAAATCTAAATATTGAATAGAAATGAATGTAAAAGGTTTGTCCTAGAGAATAAAGACATAGTAGTTTGTAAAGGGTAAAAATAAAATTGTTTAAGAAAATGTGTTTAAAAATCACTTTAGGTTTTACACTTGAGGTAGAATTGTTTAAAAATGATTAAATACAGTGTTAGAAGCTTTTCTAATTTTCACAGGTAGTCTCATACAGTTTTCCACCAAGTAGAAGTGAATATTGCACAGATATGTTTTTATTTAAAAGACTAAAAGCAACATTGATAATTTAATCAAAGTATCCTCTCAAAATCTATAATAAAGGGTTTGCGTCCTTTAGATTCTATTATGGCAGAAATTATGTTGTATGAAAAAACAAGGAGGTCACATCATTGCACAAGAGACAGTGACATCATTCACAAAGGAAAACATAAGAGGTCAAACTGTACTGAGGAAATGGATTATAATGTGCTTAGAAATTTCAGGTAAGAAAAGAGTATTTACAGTTAGTCAAAACACTACTGAAGAACAAGAATAATAATAGAGATAAGGCTTTTTATTTTCTCATTTGTGAAGCTTCATAAAAATGAAAACAATATGGAAAAAAACAAAAGATACTGAGTAGGAGGCTGTCTGAAGCAAATCTCTGAACATGAAAGGAGAAAATGGAACACAGTTCTCTGGTTAAATCTAAAAGTGAACAACCATCAAAATGAGTGCATCAACATAGATGGCACAGAGGAGAAAATGATTTACTGTATTGCTGTTAATTAAAATACATTTATTCACATTGGAACAAATAAAACCACTGAGCTTAACAATTAGTGTAAGATTTATGATAATGCAAAGCAAATAAAATATATTTATTATTCATTACAGGTAGCTGTATAAATGACTTTTTTTAATCTAATGTTCAGCTTAAGACATTCTTGCACCCTGAGGAAGGAAAGTAACGCAATTCATTACTGAAACTCAAATCTTCTTTTGATGATCTTGCTGATGGGCAAAACAGGAATAAAGATTATATTTTATATGGCTTGGCCTTATTTTCCAAAATCTAGAAAATCTTTATAACTTTTTTCAGAGATATTCATAGATTGCTGAGCCTTTGGCATATTTACATAGTAAAGTGTTCAAAATGTTGAATAATGATATCTTGTATCTTTAGTATATTCTGGCTTCTAAGAACTCTATTTCTGCCTCTTCTCTCTATTTAATTGTATAAAAGACAATCTAACTTAAATAATTTTCCACTTTCTCTTCTCTGTAGGAAAATTGCCCTTTTCTTGCCATGTTGGAAGACATTTTTATGCCCTTCCAGGCACTTTATTTCTCTCCTGGAAAAGAACATTATGGAGGCAGATACTTAAAAGGGACAGCGTTGATAGCAGAAGGTACAGGATAGATAAAGTTGATAAAAAATTTCTGATGGATTGAAAATGTGTAACTATCACATGAGCTGTTTAGCCTGAAAATGCTTTTAATTTTATTTAAATTAAAAACCACTAGTTTATAAGAGACATAAAGATAATATATGAATTCAATTGAATGGAATAAGTCATTTTTTGCACTGAAATTCCATCAGGATTGAGTCACAATTTAATATTGTAGATAGAGCACATCATTCCATTTGAAACACATAAACCAAGAGCCAAAATGAAAATAAAACTGAGAATGGTAACACTGAACAAAATTAAATAATCACAACTTCCTTTAAAAACCATACTCTTTATTTACTTGTCCTAAGCAAAGATCCTAGTAGAATTTTTTTTCATTTTTTTCCTAACAGACAACAATATTCCTACTGACCTTTCCCTCTGCACTTCAAGAATGCATGTTCAGGTCTAACTATAAAGAAGATACAAAACTCCTAAAGTTCATTCTTACAGAATTTCAAAATATGCTTCAATAAAATTTGCCCCAAATCACAAGCCCAGAGCAAAAGAATTTATATACCTGATAAGCAAAATGAAGAGGGAAAAACATAACTTTCTCAAGTTAAAGCTCCCACTACTATAATATCAATGGTACTTGATAAAGAAATAGTTCTAATAGAAATCATGCATACTATAATATGTCCTGGTCAAATCAGTGAAGCAGTGAAGTAAAAAATGGGTTCAGCCAAATGCACGGAGAAGACCAAGATTTAAGTATTTATCAGTTTCTTAGGAAAGTAGGAATGGAAATTGATTTCAGGGTCTATTGATGATTACTTGTATTTGGTTGTAGATTAATGGGAGGAATAAACTCTATAGCATTTATATTAAAAAACATATATATTTTTAATGTTAGTGATGGGGATGATCTGCCAGAACAAAATGGAAGATTGGCTAGGAGAAAATAAATGCAAAAGATATAAAACAAAAAAGTTAATGTTAATTTTGAAAGAAACGAACAAATTAATTGAAAGTATGAATAACAAATATTTACTCAATCCACAAAAGGTAAATATGAACTACCAATAAAAATATGAAAATATTTACCCACTCAAAATTTATCAAGGTCATGCAAATTAAGTCAACATTAAAATGTAAATAATTGCCTATTAACAGGCAAAGTCTAATTCTTAGGAGCCTGTGGAAGGGCATTTTGTCAGCATTTATCAGAATGTAAAGAGCACATACTCTTAAACACAGAAATTCCGTAAATAATTACCCATTTTTCTTATTATGGCCATCTAATAATTACTGCTATCCTACCCTAAAATCATTATTTATTTCAGATTTCTATATGAAAAGATGAAAATTGAAGGATCTTTGTATCTTCAATCACTGGATTTAAAAAAAATACTATTCCTCTATCCAAAATAACCTTTTATAAAATGCTAATATATCCTCGGATCTCATTTAATGTAGCATTGTTTTGTGCTCCCTCTCTATGGGTTACTTTCCCTATTGTCATCTTTATATACTTTTACACAAGAGCATTTTAAAATAACCTAATTCAAAATAAATTAATTGCTATACAGATGTTTGATGAGATGGAATTTAAAAAAAAAAAACCAAAATAAATGTAAATATTAAAATTTAAATTAATGGATAATTAACAAATAAATACAAAGTAAAAACTAAAATGTTACTTGCAATGGTTAATTAAAACATTACACTTAGTTACCATTTGATTTTGCAATAAAGTTTAAAAATATATAAAATACTATCAAAGGATTCAATGACTTGTAAACTGACATTCTGAATAGAACCTTTCATATATAATTTACCAGCAGTATCCTATATGTTATGGGAAATTGATGAAAACTAAAATGGGAGATTCATTTTATTTAGCAGAAGCATTGTTTAATGCATTCTTTCTTGTTTTCCTCAGATTTAGGAAAACGGTTGTATGCATTGTTAACTAAGTTTAGCTGAGGTAAGTTTATTGATTGTGTGTCAAAAATGTA
This sequence comes from Indri indri, assembly GCA_004363605.1. Classification (NCBI taxonomy): domain Eukaryota; kingdom Metazoa; phylum Chordata; class Mammalia; order Primates; family Indriidae; genus Indri; species Indri indri. Next base: position 85,327 of record RJWJ010000656.1, on the reverse strand, counting down.
AAATTAAAAAATCATTTTTGAATGTCAAATGGTCTTTCTTTTCTCCACCTTGAGACTCATGTCTCTATTTTTTTTCTATATTTCATGTCTGCTTGTTCTTTCAACCCCCTTGGAGTAAAGCGAGACACTACAGCCGACAGGGTGAATATGCCTGCCGTATTCCTGTTTGATCCTCTTCCCTTTATGAGTTGGTTTCTTTGTGGCTGCCTACTTGTCAAGCCATTCTTATTCTTCAAATATTTATACATAATTTTTAAATAAGCTATGCACATCTCAGGACACAATGAATTTTTCACAGGTTAATCACAGTTAAATAGCATAAACACTGCTGCTTATGTATTTAACATTGTAAGGACTAATATATATTTATTCAATTGCAACCAATTAGATGCAAAGTACTCAAATTATAGGTTCAAGAAAGCTGTTTGCTTTCCTTTGAATTAAATAAGTAGATTTAAGAATCTAGCTCAAAAAAATGCATCTAGCATTTGTAAGCACAGCAAAGGAGGATATATTTTGATTATTTACCTAAACAGCAAAAAGCAAAATCAATACATTTTATTCAATGGATTATTACACTAAGATGTACAAATCTTTATTCTCATGTTGTTTGACAGTTAGGTAGTCATAATTCTTTTTCACCTAGGAGAAAATGCGAGACTCTCTCTTATTTAAGTCTTTACTGTTTTTATTAACACTTATTAAAAGGAAGATACTCTATAATCAGAGATGTTTTATAAAACCTAGCACTTGTCATGTAGGGAAAAATTGATCTTTAGCTCTGTGCCTCATACAACCTGAACCATAAAGTAATTGTCAAGAAATGTAATATCTGCTGTATCTTGGAGCTTAAATCATTCACTTTTAAGTCTCTTTAAGTTATAACAAAAATATACTAGTCAATGGGAAGAAATCCATTTAAAAAATATTCTCAGCAGATTATTAATAATGTTACCCTTGAGAAATTGTATGGAGAATTACAAGGCCACCCTAGGACTGAAAAACAAAATTTTACAATATGGAATGGAATAATCCATCTTAACCAAGTCTAGTAAAGGTCAGATAAAAGAGAATTTAAGTAAATTGTACACTTTCATAAGCTGTTGTTAAGATCAACTCAAGTTAATATTTTTTAGTCCTAGACTGGTAATAGAAAGAAAGGGCAGACATGTCCAGAAAAGATAAAGAAAAATGACTATTTTTATCATAAACCAGGAAACAATTTATTTTCATTCTCAGATACCATGGAGAGTTTAAGCTCATTCTTCCACAAACTTAAGGTTATTACAATTATATCAAAACAACAAGAATAATGAGTAGCAAATTTGCAAACTAACCCCTCTAAAATATGAGTGATTTGTAACCCCGAACAAATACACATGAGGAAGGGCTGTCAAAGCTACTAAAGATCAAACTAAGGTGTGTGAAGATACTGAAGAAAGGTGAATACAATTGCAGTTATCAGAAATAATTAGCACAGAGTAGTTGTTTAAAGTGATAGCACTTCATGAGAGGAAAAAGTGAAAATCATTTATTGAATAAAGATTCTTTTTCCCAGTGTATGTTTTTGTCTGCTTTGTCAAAGATTAGGTGGCTATATGAGGATGGTTTTATATCTGGGTTTTCAGTTCTGTTCCACTGGTCAATAGCTCTGTTTTTGTGCCAGTACCATGCTGATTTTAATATTACAGCTTTGTAATAGAGTTTGAAGTCTGGTGTGAATGCGGAGAGATAGGAACACTCATACACTGCTGGTGGGACTGCAAACTAGTGCAACCTCTGTGGAAAGCAATTTGGAGATACCTTAAAGAGATACAAGTAGAATTACCATTTGATCCAGCAATCCCATTACTGGGCATCTACCCAAAAGATTAAATGATACTCTATAAGAAAGACACCTGCATCCGAATGTTTATAGCAGCACAATTCACAATTGCAAAGACGTGGAAACAACCCAAGTGTCCATCAATACATGAGTGGATTAATAAAATGAGGTATATGTATACCATGGAGTACTATTCAGCTTTAAGAAACAATGGTGATATAGCACCTCTTGTATTCTCCTGGATAGAGCTGGAACACATTCTACCAAGTGAAGTATCCCAAGAGTGGCAAAACAAGCACCACATGTACTCACCATCAAGTTGGTATTAACTGATCAACACATAAGTGTACATATAAGAACAACATCTATTGGACGTCGGGCGGGGGGGAGGGGGAAGGGGAAAGGGGGAGGGGGAGGATGGGACGGGTATATGCATACACAAAGAGTGCAATGCGCACCATCCAAGAGATGGACACGCTTGAAACTGGGACTTGGGGGGATGGGGGTGGCAAGGGCAACATACATAACCTAAACATCTGTACCCCTATAATAACAAACAATAAAAAAAAAAGTGAAAATCAGCAGTGTGTTTATAACAGTGGGAATGGCATCTGGGAGCTGGCTCATAGGAGGAAAGAAGAGGTGGATTTGGACAAGAAAACATGCAGAAATATTTTTCACTGAGGCCGTCATTCACAGGGAATGCATGGAAGAGCATGCTAAATTATGGGCAGACCCAAAACTACTGATCTCTGTCATCTGGAGAAAACTAAATGCTACAACTGATGTCCCCATACAGTCCACACCCCTTCATCTTCACACACACACACACACACACACACACACACACACACACTATATTAGTAAAAATTCTTTTTAGCTCCAGAAACTGCCGTGACCATTCTTGGAGATAACTAGTCTAAGATGATTCTTTTATATCTATACTTCTACTTTATATGATCTCATTCGATCGTATGTTTTTAAACACGATTTCTATTCTGATGATTCTCTATTTGGATCTTGCTTTTATCTCTCTCTACAACTGGATTTATTTTTTCTTTGCAGCTTAAAACAATACTTGTTATCCCATAGTTTCCCTCATTTAAAAATTTGAGAATGGCTTAGCTGAGTGGTTCTGGCTTAGGCATCTCATGAGGTTGCAGTTAAGACTTCAACTTGGGGTGCAGTCATTTTAAACTTGGCTGGCTTTGTTTAGGGCTGGATGATCTCCTTCGAAGATATCTCACTCAGATAGTTGTGGAAAGAATATCTTCATTTCTTTCTGATTGCTCTTAGGAGATTCAATTCCTTGCCACATAGGCCTCTTCATAGACTGTCTTGAGTGTTCTTATGGCACGATAGCTGGTTTATTCCTGAGCAAGTGATCCTGGAGAGAGAGCACAAGAAGGAAGTGCAATGTCTTCTATACTTAATTATACCTCATCACTTCTGCCACATTCCATTTTTTGGAAGATAGTCACTAAGTCCAACTCCACACAAAAGGGGAAGGGGCTTGATTACATCTTTTGACAGAAGGATTTATCAAACAATATGTTGGAACTAGATTTTTGTATCCAATCATTTGGTTCACCCTTGGAGGTCTAAAAGACATTTTATATTTAACATGTCCAAAACCAAGCTCTTGATTTCCCTGCACTAAAACTGGATTCTCTCCAGCCTTTTCCATATCAGGACATAGCAACTCCCTTTTTCCACTTAGAACAAAAAATCTTAGAACGACCTTTAATTTCTCTTTCCCTCACCTTCATTTCATCATAAAACCTGCAAGCTCTACCTTAATAAAGTATCCAAAATGCAATTTTTTTCTCACCGCTCACATCACCCCTGTTCATCTTTACACTTGTGAAATTTCACTGTGTTAATGTCCCATACTTCCATTCTTGCTTCTTAAAATATTTTCCACAATTGATCCTGAAAATCTTTTGAATAAGTTAAATCATGTCATTCCTGTTCTTAAAACCATTTAGTGGCTTTCTTTCTAATTAATAATAAAATTTAAAATTCTTACATTGTCTTTACATCCCAACATAATCTTTCTCGCTGTTAACTAATTATACTATCAATTGCTGACACTTCTCCATCTAAAGTTTTTTTTTCACTCTTCTCAAGCTGTTGTGTATGTTCTATTTAAGCACTTTTTATGTACTTGTTCTCTTTCCCTGTAATACTTTTCTCACAGATATACTGTACACAAGATATATTAACATTCTTCAGGAAAATACCATAAATATTTCTCCAAATAACTTGCCAGAGAGTTCTTCTCTAAAGATCTCTTTTAAAATATCAAGACCCTTCCTTCTTTAGTTCTTTATAGTGCTTTATTTTCCTTTATAGAAATAACACTATCTCACATGTATTATATTCAATTGCTTATGTTTTATTGCTCTTTTCATCTTAATAGAATATAATGTCCATAAAAGAGTATTTTCTTTTTTGTTGTGTTTTTAGTTTTATGTATTCCTAATTTCTAAAACAATATTTAGTTAAGATGTGTTTATTATGAAGAATTGGCTCAAGTGATTATGGAGACTGAGAGGTCCCATGATCTGGTTTCTAGAAGGTAGAAATCCAAAAAAGACAGTGGCATATTTTAGTCTGAGTCTGAAGGCATGGGAACCAAGGAAAATAACGTTGTAAATTGAAGTCCAAGAGCAGTAGAAGATGAGATGAGATGCCTCAGTTCAAGAGTGAGGCAGGGGGAAAAAAAAGGGAGAATTTTCTACCTCTGCCTTTTAGTCTATTTAGCCCCTTAATGGATTGGATGGCACCCACCCAAACTGGGAAGATCAATCTGCTTCTCTGAGTCCACCCATTTAAATGCTAATCTCCTCTTGAAATACCTTTACAAACACACCCAGAAATACTGTTTAACCAGATATCTGGGCATCTTCTAATCCAGTCAAGTTTATACATCAATTTAACTATTAGAAATCTGCCCCCTGTCAACATGGCACTGCTACACATCTCCTTAATCCACACTTAATCTTCAAATAAAGACAATAGCAATAGTCCTGCTTAACATGATACAACTATCTTGCCTATAACTGAAAACGTACTAGCCCTTCTCCAGAAAAGGAGGTAAAATATTTGAGTCGTTTTAACTCTCCTTCTTGATCTCTCATAACATAAATACTAACATGTAAAATTAGAAATACTTAAACATTATGATATAAAGTCAATATTTCTTATGTTACATAATAAGAAAACATGAGCAAAAATAAAGATAAAAGATATGTATAGATAGATAGATAGATAGATAGATAGATAGACAGATAGATAAATGGATAGCTGGTCTTTATAACAACACATTCTGTGTTCCTTTTGTCTTCAGCAAGCACCTCACCTGGTTAGATTCTGTACCTAGTAAAGATTCTGTACTTAGTGAAGTGATTGAAACATTCATTTCTAAAGAATCAGGGCCATCAGTAGTCCTGCCAACATTGAATTATTACAGTTTTCCATTTACCTTAATCATAGGGTACGGTAATACAAAGGGACACTCTAAGGAAAGGGATTTCCTGTATTCCAGACATACTCTTCCTTACCGCCATTGTGCAATAGTAATCCGATTTCCCTTGGTGGTCAGTAGCAATCACCCAGCCAGCACAGTATCTCCTGTCTTTGCCTGTTGATTAAAAGGCATGAAAAACCCAAAGTGGCCAGTGGCAGTCTTAACTTGCAGTTCAAAGGAATCAGTGTTATGTCTGTCTGTGGAAACATTCCTCTTTCTGAAACTAATACCTCTAGGGTCACGGAGCATAAGGTCATGGGAATAAGAAGAAAAAAAATTACTAACGCATTACTGATATTAAGTGGTGCCATTCCTGGAACCCTAGATCCTGGCTATATGAGAAATAGTGCCATATATTAAATACTGATTCAGAGCATGTGCAGGTTTCTGGAGAAACTTGTCCTAGCCTATTGCGACCTAGCTAGCACTGTAACTGAGACTTTAAAAGGCCATTCTATCATTTTATCAAGCCAGCTGATTCAGGATGTTGGGGAAAATGGTAAGACCAGTGAATTCCACAAAAATAGGCCCATTGGCACATTCTTTTGGTATGAAGAGAGTTCTTTGTTAGAAGCAATGCTTTGTGTAATAACCTGGTGGTAGATAAGGCATTCTGTAGATCCACAGATGATAGTTTTGACAGAAATATTGTATGCAGGGAAGGGAAATCCCTATCCAAAGTAAATGTCTATTCCAGTAAAAACAAAAATCTGCCCTTTCCATAGTGGAAGCAGTGTAGTCAGCCTGCTCCAGGCTAATCACCCTGGAGAATGGTGTAATACCAGGGATTTGATGTTGGCCTCTGCTGCTGGCATATTGGTCAGTCATCAATGATTGCAGCTAGGTCAGTCTTAGTGAGTAAAAATCTATGTTGCTCAGCCATGCACAACCTCTGTCCCTGCCAAGACATCTATTTTGTTCATGAGCCCATTGCGTGATGACAGTGGTGACTGAAGAAGGAGGCTGACTGGTATCTACAGTATATATTATCCTATCCACTTTATTATTAAAGTATTAAAATCCTCCACTGCTAAGGTCACCTTTTGGTAAGCATTCATAAGAGGCACAAATATCTTCATGTTTTCGCCTATTCAGATAGATCAATGCACATTCCTCTTCCCCAAATTTCGTTCTCACCAGTTCTCCAATTGTGTTCCTTCTAAGCCCTGACAATTCAGTGAAACAACTGAACACAGCTCTTGAATCAATATGTAATCACACATCTAGACATTTCTCTGTCCTAACAAAGTGAACAGGAACATGTCTCGAAATGCTGCCCACTGGGAGGATTTCCCTTTATCCCTGTCCTTCAGGGATGTCCCAGAAAGGAGCTATAGTGCTACAGCTGTCTACTCTCAGGTGGTAATTGTGTTTTGTGCAGAACCATTGGTAACCAGGCCTGAAGCTTCTCTTCTTCTACCAAATGATCATAGTGAATGTTCCATAAAGCCATAGGTGTAGTGTGGAAGAGAGAAGGCAGAGTAGCAGAAATGGGCACCATGGGCATTTGGGCTACTTTTTCACTTAACTTACTTGTGCCTTCGGGGTCTGCTAAGGGCCAGTCATGTATGTACCACCTCCATTTGATGACAGAGTATTCTCGGGCATACCCCACTTTATTGCTTGGTAGGTGGGACAATACCCAGTTCATAATGGGCAGTTCAGTTCACATAGTAAATTGCTGGCCCATGGTTAAGTGTCAGTCTCTCCTTAAGCTCAGTGGCAAGCCAAGAGCTCTTTATCAAAAGCGCAGTCATTATTCATGAAGGATGGCAAAGCTTTGCTCCAAAATCATAAGGTCCTGTTCTGTGATTCATCTCTGGGGCCTGTGAAAGGCAGCAAAAAGCATCGCTATCTGCCACTGACACTTCGCACATCATTAGATTTGATAGATCATATGGCCCAAGTGGCAGAGTAGTTTGCACAGTAGTCTGTATCTGTCCCAAAGCCTTCTCTTATTCTATAACTCACTCAAAACTAGCAGGTTTCAGGTCACTCAGTACAAGGGCCAGAATAACACATCCAGATGAAAAATGTGTGGCCTCCAAAATCCAAAGAGGGCCACTAGCTATTGTGCCTATTTCTTGGTAGTAGAATGGGCCAGATGCAGCAACTTATTCTTCACCTTACAAGGAGTAGCTCAAAAACATGCCCCACACAACTGCATCCCTAGAAATTTCTCTGAGGTAGAAGGTCCCTGAATTTTAGTTGGATTTCTTTCCCATCCTCTGGTACACAAATGTCTTACCGATAAGTCTAAATTAGCCGCTACTTCTTGCTTACTAGGTCCAAATTAGCATAATATCATCAATATAATGGACTAGTGTGATAACCTGTGAAAGAAGAAAGCAATTGTTTTAGTCTTTTTTCTCTTCTATAACAAAATATCTGAAACTAGGTGATTTTAAACAATAGAAATTTATATTTCACCATTTTTAAGCCTAGAAAATCCAAGATAAAGGCACTGGAAGATAAAGTGCTTGGTAAGGGTCACTCACTGCTTCCAAAATAGCACTTTGTTGCTGTATCCTCCGAGGGGGAATAATTCTGTGTCCTCACATGGCAGAAAGGATAGAAGAGAGTGAGCCCACTCCCTCAGGTCATTCTATAAGGATCCTAATCTTGCCCATGAGGGCTCATCCTTCATGATTTAATCACCTCCTAAAAGACTCACCACATCTTAATATTATCACATTAGTGATTCGGTTTCAACATATGAATTTTCAGGGGCACATTCAGACCATAGTAGCAATCGAGATCCCTGTGAAATAAATTATAACTTAGGACTGAAGAGTTAATATACCACTGAGGTAGAAGAGTGAAGGTGTATTGCCTGCATTTCCAGCTGAAAATTATCTGTTTCTCACAGGCCTATGTGCAGGTATAAATAAAAGTATATTCCCAAGATTAATAGCTGCATACCAGGTACAAGAAGATGTATTAATATACTCAAGCAATGAAAGTATATCTAGTACAGCAGGTGCAATTGGAATCACAACCAGGTTAATCTTACAATAATCCCCTACCATTCTCCAAGATCCATTTGTCTTCTGCATAGGTCAAATGGGGATGTTCAATGGGGATGTGCTGAGAATCAATATATCTACATCTTTCAAGTACTTAATGATGGTATTACTCTCTACAATCACTCCAAAAATAAATTATTGCTTCTGGCTTATTATTTTTGTAGATGAAGACAGTTGTAATGGCTTCTACTTGGCCTGTGACACCATAATAGCCTTAACTCCACAGGTCAGTGAACCAACGTGGGGGTTGTTTTCGGTTCTAAGTATGTTTATTCCAATTACACATTTTGGAACTGGGGAAACAACCACAGGATGGGTTTGGGGACCCACTAGGTCCATTGAGAAACAGGCCTGACCAAAAACACCTGACTTACATAAGGCCCTACTCTAACTGCAGGGCTGCACTGGCACTTTGAGTCTCCTGTGTGTCCTTGGTGTTAGCACAAAGTATTTCTCCAATAATCCTGAAAAGGTCTGAGTTTATTTTTAACCTCAATGTATAGTTATTCTGGTAAATGAGATAGGTCCCGTTGAGGAAAATTGGGAAAAATATTAACAGTATAAATTTTCAGTAGTATACCAAGGTCTTTCTTCAAGCAGAACTGGCCTCTACTTTATTCAAAGTTCTGGGTCAGTAAACTGGTTCAAGTCTGGGAAGTGACTGAGGGGTCCTGACTCTGTTTTTATGATTCAGGTTAGACTTTTATTCATTTAATCTAGAACTTTTCTGCTTAAAGAGATCAAGTAAGAATTTAGTAGCATTCCTATTCATTTCACTTACAAGAACACCAACACCATGATCAATTAGCCAGTGCTATGGGTCTGCATGAGTCAGACTACTTGGTTTTTGCTTTGACTATGTTGTCCATTAAGGTAACTACTCCCACCTTGCCTTTGGCAATTGAATGCTGCCACCTTCTTGGCCCTTGCTGCCCCAGGATAAAATTACTCTATCACATCATTTTGATTTTCCCACTCAGTGACTGCATTTCCTGCTGTGAGCTCTGGCTACAGAGAAGAGTGATTACAGATGCTAAGACTCCTCTCACAAATTTCTCACAGTATTGGTGAAAGGTGTGTCTTCTGGACCCTCCCAGGGTACATGAGTAGGTCTCACATGACAAATCCACTCAAACTTTCAAATCTCCCTAAATCTTTGAATCCCTTCCCCTACATTAAGCCAATTCATGTCTAGAATTTTCAATTTGTTCACAGTGGACCACATTTTGGTCAGTATTTCAGCCAAACAACCAAACAAACTGAGCCCTTTCTACCTCCCTCAGTTGCAATATTAAATGCAGCATTTCTGCTTAGCGAGCTCACATCAACAAATTCTTTTGAGCTAATCCAACTTTAAGCTTCATCCACCAGTATTCAACATGGTTAGTATCCATTTCCTCCATATTCTTCTCTGTATAAATTGGGAAAGTCATAGTTCTGAAGTGTAACATGCTTTCTCATAGGTCACACATTGTATCTCACTTTGAGGAGCTTGCTGGAACTTGAGTCTAGTTATAGGTGTGGAAATAAAGAGGATGGTAGAAGTAGATCCTGAGAAGAATCAACATTGTCTTGCATGGTAAGTGCCTCAAGGGGAGGCCATTACAGTTTTCTTAGGCAATGTAAAGTTAATTCCCTCAAAAAGAGGCAGAAAGGCCAATACCACTTTGAGTGGAGAGGTCAGTACCACTGGGGGTGAGGAGATTGCTACCACTAGAGGTTGGGAGGCCACTTCCACTGGGAGTGGGGAGACCTTTTTTACTGGCAAAGAAAGCTCATCAGATTTAGAGACCAAACGTCTTCAGCTTCAACAAGGGGCTTTCCATATGTCCCCATCTTAACTTGTAAGATCCTATTTTTTTCCTCAGCCAATGCCCTCACTTTAACAGTAGACACCCTTGCAAGGCTGGGAGGTCAACTTATAATTTAGCCAGTCCCAGAATAAAATTTTGTGTTTTACTTTCAAAAATTTCAGCTCTGCAGCTGTAGAAAATAAGGATCACTTTCAGGGCACACAATGAATCTGTTATGTTATTTACGCAGCACTTAAGTTGGGAATTGGAATTCCTGAGCTCATCCTTTTCTTCACTATTAGGAGCAACCAGACACTGTCATTATATTCATTATTTTTCCAAAAATGTTTGAAAGTATCATATACAGAGTCACCCAACTCCTTGCTTCTTATAACTGGTTGAATAGGAGTACCCAATGCAGATATTTTGCATATCTCTATTGCCGTATCACACCATAAATTATTAATACTTTCTTTACTAATGAAAATGGAGTCATTAATATCTTTAACTCTAATCAGATTAGATAGTTAATTCCAGAACCCCCAGGACCAATTCAGAAAACTCATCTTTAACATTCTGTTCCACTAGAACCACTCTTGGTACCAAAATCTCTATTATTCAGGGTTTTCTGTGTAGTAAATAAAGCAGGTTAATGGTTATCTGGGAGTGAGGAGGTAGCAGTTGTAAGGAAGAGAAGGATTACAAAGGAGCTTGAGAAAACATAGGTATGTTTATTACCTTTATTTTTGTGACAGTGTCATGGATGTATATGCACCCAATTTTTTTAAAATGCAGTTTTAATACATATAATTTAGTTTATCTGAATTATATCACAATAAAGCTTTTTAAAAATCTAGACATGCAATTTTAATTTCAAAGAAAATATGTTTAAAAGGAAGAGCATTTATAATCCCAAATACAACAACCTATCGTGAATATCTATGCAGAGATAAATAATCACAACCATAAAGCAAAAGTTACAGAAAATTAACTGAGAAATGTATAGTGAAAGAAAAATGTAATTTGCATTTCCCAAGCAGTAAGAAAATAGACCAACATATGTAAAAATATAAAGCAATTAAATCACACAGTTTATAAGGTAAATATAATTTTAATATATCAAACTCTGTATTCAGAAAACAAAAAAATACTCCAAATTTAGCATATATTCATCTGTGAAGAGTACCTTTAAAAATTTCAAATACTCAAAATTGCACAGAGCAGTGATTCCTGGTGAACCCCTAGATAGCTTTGGAATGGGGCCTGGTTGCCAGAAAACCAACCACATGATTAAAGATTGAAACTTTCAGCATAATCCCCCTCAGACCTCTAGGAAGGGGAGCAGGGATCGAGACTGAGTTCAGCACATGTCTAATGATTTAATCAGTCATGCTTATGTAAGAAACCTTTGTACATACTCTGAACAAAGTGCCTTAGCAGGCTTCCTGCCTAGGAACACAGGCTTTCCCTGACCACAGGGGGACAGAAGTCTTGTGCCTCATCCACAAGAACTTGACCTATTTGTTTCTTCCGTTTGGCTGTTGTGAGTTGTATCCTTCATAATAAGACTATACCTGGAAGTGCAGTGCTTTCTGTGAGTTCTGTGAATCATTCTTGTGAATATCAAACCTGAAGAGGGTCATGGGAACCCCTGAATTTGCAGCTAAGTCAGGCAAAGGTGTGAACAGCCTAGGGGCCCCACTCCTGGCTGGTATCTGAGTAAGGGTAGTTCTGCTGGGAACGTAGGATCACCAACTTGTGGGCTCTGACATTAACTCTGTTCAGTTAGTGTCATAATTTAAGGACTTTGCCTTTAACTTGTGAAATCTGACACATACTTTGGGTAGTTAGTTTTAGAATTGAATTGACTTGTAAGACAATAAGTAAATATCAGAAAACTGTTTTTGGAATGTATTGACACTCTTACTATATAATTCTTCTGTATTTTTGTTATCATACACTGACTTCCTTAAACTTTGTGTTATTCATTGAAGGCCGTACCTCCTCTCCCTGCTCACGTTCCTTGTCATCACATCACTGACCTGCCGTCTCCTTTGGATGACTTCTACGTATAAGCGCACGATCCTCCCCTAGACATTGCTTCTCGGTTTTTGAATGTTTTTGTTTGTACTTGTACCTCAGCTACCTATTCCTTTTTAACCTTTGTAATATTTTCATCATTAAAGACTGCATCACTATCCAAACCAGGTATTTTAGTGTTCAGTGATCTCCCCAAAACCACACAAATCCTTCACTGTACTTAAAGTGCCTGACATGTAAGTAGTCTTTAACCAATAAGGAGCTTTAATCCGCTTATTGTCTCACCTTGTCTAAACCCATTGGTCTTCCTACTCCTTGTAATTAATTTAGCTTGGAGTATTACACAAACATTAAAATAATTTTCTTGTAAATACACTTACCCATTCATTTTTCTCATAACAAACCCCAGCCTTGGATAAATATATTTATAGCAATATTTTTTCGACTCTGCAGCTAAACATTGACAGAGAAAAATCATGCAACTGGTTATGTCAGTTGCATGGTTATAAATCCATGATTATGAATTATAAATTTATGATTGCCATCCCCATTTGGATCACTATTCTACTCAGTAATATAATTATTTATCACAACGTGAGTCAATTCATTTCCTGAACTGACTATTCTCTGTCTCCTGCACTATCCTGTAGTGATCCTTGCCAAGCACAGCCACAAAAGAATAGCTGATCGAATTTCCTCATGATTTGCTGAGTTAATATAATCCTTACCATTCATGAATTTATAAACCTACTTCATATTTATCTCCATTTTCTCCTTTCGGTTACAACAAAAAATGTTTCTCATCTAGAAATGGCTAAACTCTTTACCTGTATTACGAATCACATTCCCCCTCCTTTCTTTGGGACATTTCCCCTTTGTTCATACCCACACTCTCTTGAGTGTTTAATCCCTAAATTTTTTTGTATCACTGTAATTATCAACCATACTTAACCTAGTAACTTTCATTTTAAAGCAAAAAAAAGAAAAAAAGCTCTTAAAACAGCAAGAGCAAAAAAAGAAAAGTATCTGAATTTTACTGAGCTGTTTGATATGTGTTCAAAATGATTATTACCTCAACTTTTCATTTATCCTTTTATCTGCAAGCATATCAAAAGTTTTCTACAGCACAGCGACTCCACATTTCACTTCCAGTCAATTTTCCAAGCTGCAGACTTCCCTACTATTCCTCTCAATCTACTCTTTCAGACTTCTAACTCTGTTAAGCAAATGTGTATTTTTAATTTTAATCCTATTAAAATTTTAATAGTGCTAGAACTAGTTAAAATTGTATTGTTTTTGAAACATTTAATATCTTGGCTTTCATGGCATTGCCTTCACCTAAGTTTATTTTTATCTCACTAACAGTTTCTTCAATTTATTTTTCAGTATCCTTCTGTTCTGCTCTAATCTTCTCCAGACTACCTCCCAGGCCATTTTCTTTTTTTAGTCAATATTCTCTCTATAGATGGAGTCAGTCCTTCTAATCAATTTCAAAGCCTCTACGCCTACAGATGTATCTATATGCTAATAGTTTCCAAGTACACATCATGTAGAGCTTACTTTTGAGCAATGTCTACCTTGCATCTTCCCTGAGTACTTAGAAGCAGCCACACTTAAAATGTTCCAAATAGAATTATAATTTTCCTAGGTCACTGAAGCTCTACCTGATCTAGTTTTCCTCAAGTTAGGGACTCATTCCATCTACCTAGACATTCAAGCCAAAAAAGTGAAAGTCATCTTTGATATTTTTCTCTCTCAAATTCCATATCAGATGCGTTAACATTTCCTGCCATTTCTAACTCCTAAATATATACCTAATCTGTCCGTTTCTCAGGATCTCAGCAAAACGGCTGCCATTTTCTCTTTTCTCTCTGAAATCTAGCCACACTAGGCTTCTTTAATTTCAGTGCACTTGTCAAGCACTGTAACTCTGTGAGGGTGCTAGGGGAAAACTAAATCAAATTAATTTACTCAAAAGTCTTACATTTTGAGGCAAAATCAGTTGAATTATTTCTCTTAGAGGAAGACATATGTGGGGAGAAAAATGCAAAAATTTATTCAAAAATGTGTACTAATTTATAGCTGTATCAGAGGGAGAGTATACAGAGGACTGACTGATTTAAATATTTTAGGAGATAATACCTAAAAATTTTCCAAACATAATGTATCTGAACACTATCTCATATTGTGGTTCAAAAATTCATCTTGTGCATCTCTTTAGGACTATGTAGTTTATAGAGAAGATGAGTAAACTGAATTTTTTTTATAAATATGAGACAGGCCTATTTTTGTATCTCTTAATTATAATCCCCTTCAAATTTCTTAAAATGATATATATATATTACAGCATTTTTATTATGCTAAATGCTCTCAATGATTTCCCTGAATGTTGTCAGGAATCTATGCTTATTAAGAGATTTTTGCCTGTTAAACACAAAACAAAACAAGAAACTTTTTATTATTGTAGTTTAACAAGTATAAGCATACACTTTGACTATTCACAGATCTAAGAATGCTAATATAAATATATTCAAATTACAAATGGCCTAAAAAAGCCAAATAATGAGTTCACATTTCTCTTGACTTATCTAGTACTCTGCTGCATCAGTGATCGTATTTAATTATAAGGCATGCACAGGACTCTGTCCTAGGGCTCCTTTTCATTCTGTGGATAACCTATGGTTGACATCTTTCCAATATTCTACCATATATTCTCATTGATAACTTCCTGATAACAGCTGACTGATATCTCCAAAATACATCTCCAAAGTCCATATTTCTCTTCTGATTTTCAGACTTGCATATCTGTCTGTTGTATATATATCCTTAATGCACTTACACCACTTCAAACATTTGTATCTTTTCTCTTTACTACCTTTCATGAACACACCAGTCTTCAGTCTTCATTCCATGACTCAGAGCTCAATGAATGGTACCACTGTCTGTTCTGTGTTTTCTTAGATTCTGTATTTGTCTATTTAGCACCCTTTCATCACAGGGCCACTTACAAGAACTACATTTTCTTTTCTGTGTCCTAGATGCTCTGGCATTTAGGGACCGTAAAAACCCGAGAAGAGATTCTCCCTCCTTGGGCTAGTTAATTCCTAAAGATAATAACGACTTATCTATAAGCATGCCTCTCACATATAAACCAACCAATCCTGAGTGAATAGCCTCGACTGCCTCCTCATTTAATCCTCACATGCCATGCCAATGTTCCCCCTGCTCTAAATCATACCAGGGCCAGGTATCAGACAACTAGAGACCACCTCTATCTAGCCCAAAGCCCCTTGGAATTATTTAAACTAGCCACTCCTAAACTTTTAGTTTGCCCTGCCTTGCCTTGCTGATGGAAAACTCAGTAAAATCTCTGGTCTGGGTTTTCTCCTCATCCCGTCTTCTACCGCAGCCCAACCTTGGCGCTTTACCATGTGGCCCTGTGTAGAGCAGCATGGCCCCTCCCATCAGGAAATGTAAGTGATAAAAATCTGTTTTCAATGGCATTAATCTCTCTTTAATTTATTGCCATAAATTAAAGTTCCATGGGTTCAAATGTGATATGATCTACTTCTTTACAATCACTTCTTTACTTGTCTCTATTAGCTACTATACAGTAAGTGACCTGTGGTCAGGCATTTTGTCTTAAACACATTGTACATTAGTGCGATGTCTAAAATAGTGCTTTGAACACACTTGATATTCCATAATGTTCCAGAGAATTAAGAGATTTTAATGTTCTTTCCTTGAAATTGATCAATATTATTTTAAAACAACACTTTTCTTTTTCTTTTCTTTCTTTCTTTTTCTTTTTCTTTTTTTTTTTTTAAGACATAGTCTTGCTCTGTTGACCTGGGCGAGAGTGCCGTGCCATCAGCCGAGCTCACAGCAACCTCAAACTCCTGGGCTCAAGCAATCCTCCCACTTCATCCTCCCAAGTAGCTGGGACTACAGGTATGCGCCACCACACCTGGCTTATTTTTCTATTTTTAGTAGAGATGGGTTCTCACTCTTGCTCAGACTGGTCTGGGACTCCTGACCTTAAGCGATCCTCCCACCTTGGCCTCCCAGAGTGCTAGAATTACAGGAGTGAGTCACGGCGCCTGGCCCTAAAAAGAACACAAAAGTATTTTGTTCTTTTTTAATAAACATGCTATCATGTATCTAAGAATACATCAGCCCATTATTGTATGTTTTATTATGTGTGGGTGGAATTAGGGTTGTTGAGAAAAACAGTAAGATTTTTTTTTCCTTCAGTGTTTGCTAATAGCCAATCTGATTCCTGTACTAATTGCATTTTCTAAGCATTTTTTTTCTGTATTAAGTCCCTGTTACTAATCAACAGCATTGTTAAGTATTAAAAAAAATTATGTGTGACAGGATTTAGTTAGTAACTCAGTTCTGATTAAACACAACAAATGTTACATTTGTTTATATGTTAATAGTTGTCTCTTAACTGATCTGTGATATTTCCTAATCCTTGATTTTTACTTATTTTCTCTTGTTTTCCTATTTTTTAGGGATAATTAATTAATCCAATGGGCATATTTGCATTTCATTTGTAGACAGTTCATTCTTTTAAGTATGCGTTAACTTTCTCCAAATAATTCATTTCTGAAACAAGGAATCAATAAATATTTTAAATGACATTTTTATAAGTTTAAATTTCAATGAAAATGGAGATCTGTTTTCATTTACAAATGCATGGATTGTTTCTCATGAGTATCAATATTAAAATGAGGGATTTTTCCAGGCTTATAATACTCAAAGTTTGCGAATGTCTGCACTCATTTCAAAAATATTTTGGATTTGTGAAACTCCGGGGCACAGGCACTGGGAATGCTATTTTTCACATTGCAAAAGTTCACAATAGGAGCACAGATGTATAAAAGAAAATTTAAAATGCCATGTAGTAATATATTGTAACAATAAGTACAAAGCCTTTCGGAACACAGAGGGAAGGACTAAGTCACTCTGCCAAGGAAGGTTTCATTGATGTATTAAACAGTAGGCATTATTCCTTATTCACAGAATGTTTTTTCAACTTGTTACAGAGCCTGAGATGGGGAAATTTGTTCAACATTGTAATCAATAGTCCACGTCTCTTCTTTCCTGAAGCCTGCTTAGTCTTTTGTTCTCCCTATATACTAGCTTGAGAAATCATATTAGTTTTTCCTACATGTGAATTGGCTCTACTCAGATGAATAAAAATAAATTTGTCAACTCCAATATTATCTTAAATATAATAAAGATGTAGAAGGCACAAGGTACAAAATTTTAGTTTTAAAAGGCAGTTATTAACATTCTCTCATTCTTTAAGAATATCACAGCCTAACTGGCAAAACAAAGTATTTTATTAATATAAAAAATTTAATGTGAAGTTTTATTTTAAAAAATGTATGTCCAAAACTGAATTTTACTCCACTTGTGGCAGTTTCTAAAGTTCTTGCATGTCAGAATTGTTTTAATTAGTAGTAGGCTTTGGAAGCAATATTCTTTAAAGATTTTATCATTTAGAATTTTCCAAGATTATAGAATTTGATATATTTCTTTTTATTACATAGCCTCATACAAAGATAGCCATAGAAATCAAGAAAATTAAAATTCTTAATGACAAGAAGATAATAGTTTCTTTTATGAGTTAAGACGAAAATGCCTTTAACAATTTTCAATAATAACTCAATTACTTTACTTGTATATAAAGTGAATTTTATGCTCTCACCCCAAATTCATATTTTGAAGTCCTAAATTCAGTGCCCTGGAATGTGACCTTATTTGGAAATATGATCTTTACAGAAGTAATCAAGTTAAGATGAAATCATTGGGGTGGACCTTAATCCAATGACTGGTGGTCTTATGAACAGGACAGATTTTGGAAACATACACACACATAACACACAAATGCAAAGTTCAGCATGCGAAAAGACACACGGTGGAGATGGCCATTCGCAAACCAAGGAAAAAGCTTAAAACATGCCCTTCTTTCAATGCTCTCATAAGGAACTAACCTTGCTAAGACTTGATTTCAAATTTCTAGCATCCAGAACTATAACACAATATACTTCTGTGGTACTTTGTGGTACTTTGTGGTACTTTGTTATAGTAGCAAATGAATAAAACCTCCCCCAAATATGTGTATATTAAAAAAATATCAGGCTTGATATTGCTTTGGGACAGTGGTAATGCACAAAATGATCCTTCATGTCCTTTCAGGACTTTGAATTAAAAGTGTCAGCAGAAATAAAATTCACTTGAGAAGAATTTAAAGTGTTAATGCTTGCTTTGTAAAAACTCCATGAAATAGACCTCTTGAGAAAATGTAAATCAGAAACATAATTTTTAAAATTTGATTTTTAAATTAATTATCATGTTTCTTTAAAGAAAACAAGCACTTGAAGGGTGGAAATGAATGCCTGCTTTCTGTAGATTCTCAAAAGGATCATTTTAGAAGGTTGTCTTACCCATGGATTTCACCTATTTAGTGTCACCACTTACGGAGCTAACAGGGTTATTTTAGTAGCAGTAGGTACCAGAAAGCTGTTAACATGACCTTTTCTTCAGTATTGTGCATGCCAGAATGAAGAAGTCCCATTTTAATCAGATATTAGAAAATGAAATGCATTATATATAATAGTTAATGTTCAGATCAAATGAAATATGCATTAACAGTTTCACATTGTATTATGAACAGTAAGACAAATTTATTTTTATCAAATGCTTTTTTTTATTTTTTTAATTTCAGAATAATATGGGGGTTCAAAGGTTTAGATTACATACATTGCCTTTGCCTTGCCCAAGTCAGAGCCACAAGCGTGTCCATCCCCCAGACAGTGCGCACTGCACCCATTAGGTGTGAATATACCCATCCCCTCCTCCTCACTGCCACCTGCCTTTTTAAAATTCAAAGCAAAACTTCATTTTTTCTGGTCTGATACATGGTAAGCCTATTTTACATTTGCTACTACTAGGGAAATGCCAGTAGAATGAAGAAAAGAAGAAAAATTGGCTGAATATTTAAAAATTTGATGCTATTGGTAGTTAAATGTTACATATGTACTATTATTTTCTTCAAGTTACCTGTTTGGGCTGTGTGAGAGAGGGGAAACACCAGTGTTTGAGAACAACTGGCTCCCGTGTACCTCTATTTCTTATCTATGGCATGTAAGAAATCCATCAGTTATTTTTCAAATTAAAGAGACAGTTACCCAGACTAAACTGGGATTATGTTCAAAGTATGGGTGTGTGTGATACTAATACTTTTGTTTCCTTTATGAAACAGTATAAGAATCATGCTTAAAATCATTTAATTTAAACACTAATTCGAAGATATTGAACTTTTTATTGCAACACTTACAAGCTACTAGGTATTTAAAATTAACCATTCATCATAACAAAAATACAGGTACGAACAAAAAACACACATATGTTCAATATTGAAAACTTTTGTATAAAACGTAAAATCAATTCCTGACTTTCCTATGTAAAAGCTATTGTTACCAAAATGCTTTAAACACGACTTACCTGGGTGATTCTAAATAATAAATTCATAGGATTCTACCTTTTAATATATGCAGTCTCTCTCTATATATATATTTGAAATTTAATTTCAATCAAAATAAATAATTTGCATTGTTTTTGATATTGCATTTTTCTGCTTTTAATTTATGTTTTCTAATTCTAGGCAATACATTGTCTCTATCTTTTATCAAACAGGTCTTTCAAATAATTTTTAAAAATAGCATCTTGAGCAAGAGGGTTCTGGGAAGATGATAGAGTAGAAAGTACTGAAAATCTGTCTCCTCAACTAGATAACAATTGCACTGGCAGAAGCTTCCTGATGAAACTATTTTGGATCTCTGGAGTCTATGGAGATCTTGCAATTTACAGGAGAAAGATTTGGCAATAAATTACAGTAAATTTTGGTCAATTTTATTTCAGTACAGCAGTGGCTAATCATTCATTCCGTCCCCCATGTCCTGGTGGCAAGCAGCCATCCATGTGTTCCTAGAGAGGCTTGCACGCCCCCAGCAGGAGTCTTCATGGGCAATGAAAGTTCTGTCCTCCAAATATCTGAGATTAGTGTTTTCATCTCTGATTGCTGCTTCTGATTACGGAGATTCAGACACAGAGGCAGACAGGCATTATTGCACATACACAACTTTTCTCTGCCCCGATTGTAAGCCCTTTTTCCTGTGACTAAAGCAATATTCAGGGGAGATAAAAGGCCGGTGCCCTGCCTCCCCCGACTTCACGTTACACCTTTTCTTCATTTGGAAGCCAAGCATTAAAAACCAAATCATTCAAAAACAACTGCATTTGGAATTAGAAATTAGAAAGTCAGTGTGCATATACAGAAAAAGTTACAGGATCAGAAGACACCTAAAAAGACTTTAAATTTACACCTTAGGTTGATTGTTGGCACAGAGACAGCCTGTAACAATAGAAACCAAAACAAAAACAACAAAAAAAGAAAACCCTGGAGAAGGGAGAGCATATGATTTTGATAGCTACCGTATTATTATGTTAAAATGTGTAGTTTTCAATATAAAATCACAAGGCATACAAAGAAATAGGGAATTATGGAGCATCCGAAAGGAAAATAATAACAACAGAAACTGTTCCTGAGAAAGATCAAAGACTTTAAAACAATGGTCTTAAAGATGCTCAAAGAACTAAAGAAAGACACAGAGAATGTGAAGAAAATTATGTATGAACAAAATGGAAGTATCAAAAAGAGACAGAAAGCCTAAAAAGAAACCAAAAAGAAATTCTAGAGCTGAAAATAACTAAAATACAAAATTAGCTAGTGGGATTCAAAGGGAGAACTGGGCAGGCAGAAGATAGTACTGGCTAAGTTGAACATAGGAAAACTGCAGTGATCGAGTTTGATGAATAGAAACAAAGAAAGACTGAAGATAAGTTATGTACCTGGGGACTCCATCAGGCAGACTAACTTATGTATTGTGAGAATTTCAGAAGAGAAAGCAAGGAACAAAGAGATTATTTGAAGATATAATGAATGAAAATTTCTCAAACTTGATGAAAGACAAAAATATAAACACCCAAAAAGCTTAACAAACATATTTTGAGTAGGATGAACTCAAAGCGATCCACAGAAAGATACATTTTAGTTAAATTGCTGAAAGCCAGATTTGAAGACAGAAAATTGAAAGCAGCAACAAATAAGTAACTTATCACATACAAAGAATTCTCAATAAGATTATCAGCATATTTTTCATAAGAAACTTTGGTTGGCCAGAAGGCAGTAGATTGTCATACATACTGCTAAAAGAAAGAAACTATCAACCAAGAATC
The DNA here is from genome assembly GCA_004363605.1 of Indri indri. Classification (NCBI taxonomy): domain Eukaryota; kingdom Metazoa; phylum Chordata; class Mammalia; order Primates; family Indriidae; genus Indri; species Indri indri. The sequence goes on along the minus strand of RJWJ010000656.1, from coordinate 63,799 downwards.
CTATATGTATAAAAAGTTATCCTTCAAAAGTAAGGGAAAAATTAGCATATTCCCAGGTAAACTAAAGCTTTGTAAATTTCTTACTACCTGACCTACCCTTCAAGAAATCCTAAAGGGAGTTTTGCTGGTTGAAACAAAAGGACATTAGATAGTAACTTAAAGTCATATGAACAAAGAAAGATCTCAGTAAAAGTAAATACATGGACAATTATAAAAGTTAGTCCCCAGATTCTGAAAACTGTTGATGATATGCCTTGGTGTAGATCTACTTTTAATCATTGCTCTGGGTACTCCACTGAGTGCTTTCAGTCTGGAAATCCACATTTCCCAATTCTGTGATACATATTGAATTATTTCTTCAATGATTTTCTTTCCTCTGTTTTTTTATTCTTTCTTTCTGGATCTCTTGGTATTTTGATGATAGAGTCTAAGCCTAAATCTCTAATTTTTCTATTTTTTCATATTTTGCCTCTCAATTTTCATTTTGTGTGTATGTATATGTGTGATTTAAGGGACATTTTCTTAACTTTATTTTTTGATTTGATTGTGATTCTTATTTTTGTTAACAATGTTAAATTACTGAAATTGCTTTCCTATTGTATGTTTATTTCCTTATTAATTTTATAATGTTTTTGAATACTTTAACATCTTTTTAAATTCTTCTTAGGATATTAATGAATCTAAGGATATATATTACTAATATATTACTAATCTTGTATAGTTTTGTTCTTTTTTTGTGGAAAAAAAGACATGTTTATCAATTTTTTTTAATTGAGTTAATAAGATAACTTTCAAAAATTGTTATGATTATGTATTGTGGATTTTTTAAAAGTATTGAATAGAACGTAAATGGTTCTTTTTGTTTGCATGGAGAGCAAAGTTCCTTAAATTCAGTCTGGTTCTGTGTTGAGTGTCTTTACTTCAGATATCTGTATTTTATTTTAATTTTTAATTTTTTTAATTTCAAGACATTGAGGGGGTACAAATGTTTTGGGTACATGGATATGCTGTATAATGCTTAAAACAGGGCTTTCAGTATGCCTGTCACCTGGACAGTGTTCATTGTACACAATAGGTAAGTTTTTATCCCTCAAGTCCTGCCCATCATTTCCCCTTCTTAGTTTTCAATGTCTTTTATATCTCATTTTGCTTCTGTGTACCCATCATTTAGCTCCCACTAATTAGTGAGAACACGCGGTGTTTGCTTTTCCATTTCTGAGATAATTCACTTAGGATAATGGACTCCAGTTCCATCCAAGTTGCTGCAAAAGACATTATGTAACCTTTTTATGGCTGAGTAGTACTCCACGTCTGTGCTCTAGACGCTCCGAGGAAGAATCTCTTCCGTGTCTTTGTCCTAACTTCTGTTGGCTGCTGATAATCCTGACGTTTATTGGCTTCCAGGTGCATCATTGAGATCTCTGCCTCCATCTTCGCAGTGCCTTCTGCTTTGTTTCTCTGTGTTTTTTTCTCTTTTCTTCCTGTCCCCAATCCCTTGTTTTCAGATAAGGTAATATTCATAGCTTGCAGATACATACTTTAAGTGAGATCCATCATTCAGTGCACTATGGTAGCATTCTTTTGAAAATAATTTAGTAATTTTCTCCCAATTTTGGTATCTTTAAAAACTAAAGAACATAAAATTGGACACTTTTTAAAGAAAATTTGCTTAGTGTATTATATGATATAAATATAGCATATACAATTTTGTTTAATGCCTATAAATTTCAATTGTAAAAAAGATTAACAAAAATGGATGAACAAACTATGCTACAAAACTGAATTACCTGTTCACTAATGCATGACAAAATGAGGGTATTAGTAGACCAATATCATCAGGATAGATGATATCCATTGTGTGTGCAATGTGGCAAAACATACTATGAGGAATAGAACTGACACAGTGCTGCACTTATAAGAAATTGTTCACAGAGGACATAATAATAAGACATGATATCATACCTAAGGTAAGCAAGAACATCTTCCTGCAAAAATATGGAAAATAAGCTCAAGCACTATGTGATTTGTTGATTCAATAATATTAATTCCTCTAATACTCTAGAAAACAATTCTGTTTGACCAATGACTGTGTAACTTTGCTTCTTTTTTAAAATCTGAAACAATCCACAATAAAACATAAGTGTCAAACTTTAGACTGTTGTAAGCTAGAGAAGATCGTGGAGAACGAAGAGAATGAAGGTATTTGACGCTTTTATTAAATTAACCTGAAAGAAATATCGTTAATCTCTAGTTTAAACTCTCAAACATATTTTATTTCTTTTAGTATTATCAATATTTTCTAATATACAATTTATTGGCTATTTTACATAGGAATATAATGTTTTGTAAAATAAGATATAAAATTGAGTATATATGTGACAAATTTAAAATGCTAATATTTCTTTATGGCAGCTAAGATTTGCTGATTCAAAAGCAATTACAATTCTAATTAAATTTATTACCACACTATTCTAGCAGCAAAATCTATTTTCTTACAATACTGACATTTATATTGATGTCTGACTGTTAGCTTAATTACAGTTAAGCTGTTAATAGAACATCAACTCTACATTGTCTTTTTAGATAACCTAACTTGTCCAGGTTTATATAGTTTGTCAATTCAACTAGTGAAAGACTGTGTGCTTCCAGTGAATAAGAGTGCTGAATGGATAATCTAATTCAGTCATTAAAATAAAACCCATACTACAATCAACATAGATCTTTCACTTTTATAGTGACCAGCTCAGCTTGACTTTGATGAAGCATACTGGTTAGGAATTTATCCAAAAGCTATTAAGAGAAATCTAATAAAATAATCACTTAAACAAATTGAGTTATTTTTCTTTTTCATGAAAGAAGTTCAGATATAGGCAGCCTGGAGACCACATACTGACTTCCTCTAGCTTTCTCTTTGGCAACATTTGTGTACCTGCTCTCAGAAATTTATTTAGCGTAGTTGGTATGTTTCAGAAAGCAGAATGTGTAGAATTAAGCAGAAAGGTACATGAAACCTCAGAGTCTGTTTTCCTGTTAAGGAAATTTCCTTAATGCTACACATACACTTCTTTTTATATTATATTGGCTAAGGACATACCACAACTTACCACATAGCCAACCATCAACAAACAAGTCTATGTGGCAAGCAGGGTAATGTCTCCACAAAGATATATATGTCAAAATCCCAAGATTTGTGAAATTGTTACCTCATCTGGCAAAAGATTCTTAGCAGATGTGAGTAAAATCGAAGACCTTGAGATGGAGACATTAACCTGGACTACTAACGAACACAATCTAATCACAAGTCTGTGAGAACTAAGAACCCTACCCAACCGTGTCAGAGAGAAAGATGTGACAATGGAAGACAGATCAGAGAAATGTAACATAAGAAAGAATCAGTTTGCAGTTGCTGGCTTTGAATACCGAGGAAGGTGGACAGGAACCAAGGAATGTGGGAGGCATTTAGAAGCTGGAAAAATCAATTTCCCTTAGAGCCTCCAGAAAGGAATGCGAAGTGTTAGCACTTTGAATTTAAGTTTTTAGAATCTATACCAGATTTCTGATCTGCAGAACATTATGTACATGACTATATATCTGCTAGCAAACTAATATTTCTCACATTTCTTTTAAAGTGGCATGTGTATGTAGTCCTCACTTTTAAAGTCTTCCCTTCTCTCTTAGAAAAAAAAAAATATGCTTCCTCCTTTCCTATTCTCCAAGAAAGAAAAACAACTATATGATCATGGTTAATCAGTTATTCATTTTGGTATATCCCTTTCTCTTTCCTGAAATTTATATTTATTTTTCTTCTATATCTTTAATGTTATTAAAGATATTAATCTTCTATTTCTGTAATAATCTAAAATGCAATCAACTCCCTATCCAACACACACACACACACACACACACACACACACAATTTACTTCCACTTTACTTCTCCATTTCCTTCTCAACCTGGCGTAACACACATGCTGCTCATCACACTTGACTGAAATTGCTGCCATGGAAAGCACTGATGATTCTGGTGCAAAGTCAGCAGACCTGCAAACAAAAATTGTTTGACCTTTCTTCAGTATTTTTTATTCAGTATTCACTATTACACAGTCGGCACTATTTTCCTCTTGGCTTTCACGACTCTTTAAATTATTGACAGTTCTCAATCTATTTTGGTGGATCTTCCATGTTTACTTACACCCTAAAAGTTGGGGATGTATATCATTCTGCCATTAGAGTTTATCTTTTATTCTGAATTTTCCCTGGGTCATTTTATCTCATCGGCTCTTCTTTAAATGCTGTTGTCTCCCATATCTGTGTCTCTGGTCTCAACTCTTAGTAGAATATCTTATTTTCAAGATATTTTCCACTTGGATTTTGCTTTAGTGATATATTGCTGAATAACAAGCCACCCCAAAAGTGAATGACTTGAGTCAAGAAACATTTTATTGCTCATGAACCTGCAATCAGGGCTGAGCTCAGTTGGGCAATTCTGCAGGTCCTGCCAGGGTCCGTTTCTCTTCATTTAATCAATTAGTTAGCTGAGGGTTGAATTTATTAGGGATTCTGAAACAACTGGGCCTTTCTCTTTGCTATGTAGTGTTAGAGACCCTTCTTCACATGGCTAACTGCAGCGTTTGTTCTCAGAGCCAAATTTGACAATAACCTCAAATTTACACATTTTTCATCCATTGAATTGGCCATATTATTGATTGTACCCCAGAAATACTTTTAAATTCTGCCCTCAATGTCCAATGACTTTGTTATTTCTGTCGTTAGTAATTCTTACTTGAAACACTATTATACCCAATTCTCCTTTCTTTTTTTGTGAATAAACTGATATTATAAGCCGTGTTAGTATCACTCATTATTCAAATTTTGTTTCCTCCTAAAAGCAAAGTTTTTAGCATTTGTTAGAAAAACTTGTTTTTAAAGCATTTAGACCTGACTAGAACATTTTTAATATCCTCAAATAAAAATAATAATTAATTTGAAATTATATCTTCAAATTTTTAAAATTAAATCAATGACATAAAAAATGACAGACTTTTCTAGTAAAAATCACATTAATTTATCCAAAAGCTTTTGCAGAAAAATTCCAAAAATAAAATATTATATAATGTTTACTTATTATTTCTCAATTTTATATTAGAAAAAAATTCTTAATAATTCTTAATAATCTGTAAGATTATTACTTATAACAATAGATATATTCTAAAGAGCAGAAAAAGATATTCAACTATAGATTGAGAAAATCAAAAATATATTTCTTTTACTGCATTCTTACTGATTTACATTTTCATTAAGCAGAGAATTTCAAAATAATAAGTTATGCCTTTAATTTTAATTTAATAAAACAGCAGATTTATGTTACAGGAAGAAAAGGTAAAGGTATCGATTACCCACCTGGAAATGATGTACACATTTCATTAGTTGTGAAAAAGCAGGTAGCAAGAACTTATTTTAATGTAAACTGGAATCTGAGCCAATAAGAAAATACCAAATACTGGAGCAACAGATAAGATACTTCAAAGACTTTAATATAATCTTCACCCTCCTAAGACCAGCCCCCCATCTCCAACCTTGTTAGTGATAGTATTTTCTAGATCTTGAGAAACAGTAAAAAGGTAATTTTTACAAAAGGAAAAATTATGACACTTGTATAAATATAAAATGTGAACACATGCCAAATATTTTATTTAACTAATTTAATAAGGCAAGAACTAGAAAAGTGTCATTAACTCATTCAAAAAAATAATCTGAGTATGCATATATAGGCAATTAAAAATGCCGAAATGAATTAAACATGCAAATTGGTATCTTTCACAAAAGACAGCAAGAATGAATTGTACCTCCACTAGACAAGATTTATTTTCATTACTCTAGAAGAGAATTATTTACATTATTATCAGTTTTCCAGAATGTATCAAATTATAAAACAGCTCAGTGACCATGAAAGCTCTAGAATCAAATAATGTGATAATTTCTTGCCATTTCCAACTTTTTCACAATTTTGTTTTCCTTTTGAAAGCTAGAAAAGACATAAAAATATGTGTAAAGGTAACTTAGAAATTCTATTAATTTCCTGAAACAAAGAGAAAGTCATGGAAAAAGTTTCAAGATTGCTTTTATGGAGGCAATTTGATTCAGGACTGAAATGCACTCACAGTATCCACAATGTTCAGTGCTGACAGATTGAATGAGGTGCCGTACTGTAGAATTCCAATCAAGACTTCATTGCACCGTTGATGTCTGATTGACTGTGAGAAGCCTATGAACAGAAAAATGGAAAACGGCTGGAGTTATCACCCCCACACCAGAGATTTCATAACAAGAAAAACAAAAACAAAAACGAAGATTATTTCAGGCAATTTTAAAGCAATCGTGTCTTGTTTGCAGATCATTTTGACAAAAAATGGAAGATAAAGTCTTCCAAATTCTTCCAATTTTATCTGAAAAAAATTTTCAATGCTCTTTTAATAGTAAGCCTCTAAAAATATATGTTGGCACTTGTTATTTTACAAAAATGTGAGAACTATGCATTAAAGTTTTATTTAGTATATAGCAAAATATACGTATTTTGTAGACACAAACAAACACCTTTTCCCATACCCATCTTCCCAGTCTTGTCCAACTTCTTCTGGGCTTTGTCTATACTTTCCTAAACTTTCCAAAAATTTTTTGTAAACAGTAGTGCTGGTACTTAGATTATTATCTTGGAAATGAACTGGAGGATATTATTTTGAAAGGTAAAAGTGGAACATTGATATTCCTTTCTCTTTTCATTCTTACATTAACAATGCAAATCTCTGAGAAGCAAATCTCTTAATTAGGGAAAGGATGCTTAAAAGGAAGTTGAGAAAGAAAGCATATTTATTAATATTTTGATATTTTATTTTCCAGTATGCTTCACTTATGCTATATCTAAGCACTGCTGAGAAAATCATGTGTTCTTTCTTTTGTGTGAAAATTTCTCCTTCCTTTTTTCCTCCTCCTTCCGCTTCTCCTCTTGCACTGCTACTGCTGTTGGCTTCTGTTCCTCCTCCCTCCTCTTCATCGCCTTCGTCTTCCTCCCCTCCACCTCTTCCTCCTCTACCTCCTCGTTTTTCTTTGTCGCTCTCTCCTCTCTCCCCTTTCTTCTATCTCCCTTTCTCCTTTTTCCCCTCTCCTCTTTCCTCTCCTTTCCTTCTCTTGATTTCTACGTTCACCTCTCCATAACCACCAGTTTGTGGTTGCCACTACCTAGTCAAACAAAATTCTTAATTCGGAACGAGGTCCAGGTGTGTCAGAACTCGTACTGCGTGCTATTGGAGTACCGCGATTCTAGTCAATGATCTGCAGTTCAAATCACTGGTGACTTGGCTTCATTGCTTGTCCAGGTACAACCGCATTGAATGGTAGCTTTATAAAAACAATAATTCCAATCAGCACATTTGTTAAAGTCCCCTGTAAAAGACAGGAGGAAGCCACAGACCCTCTAAACCTTTAATATGCATACATGTGTGAACATACGTAATTTTAAATTGCCTTGAAAACAATGTATTCAGAAGTTGGGGCAAGTTTAAGTTTTTAAATTTTGCTTTTTTATACCTCCAGTCATTGTGTAAAAGTATGCAGCATATAAATATTTTATGTGTGTGTGTCCTTATGCAAAAATATGCTTTCTATATATCTACATAATTATATACCATAATCATATGCAGATCTATAAAATGAGAAATAGAGATACACACTCTAAGTAATAAGGTGCACTTTCTATCTGAATCTATTTTGTTCCTAAGTTTTGGATGGCAAATAGTAGAACCTAGACAGAAATGAATACATGTCCACCTCAAAAAATTTACACCAGTCTGCTACAGATCTGAAGCCAAGAAAGGAGAGTTCAGATCACCAGAGAAAAACCTATATATGGAATGGGTCATAATTATAGACTTTCTTTGGCTGATCCATGGGCTTAGGCAATTCTGCCCCCTTGTGGTGCTCGGTGGGCTCATAAAAAAGCTAATCTACAGGTCATAAATTTGGAAATAATTCAAGTGCCATTAACTGTGCCTAAGCATTAAAATCAAATGCCCAGAAAATACTTTGATTCCTATGGGGCCCAGGAAAAACATAAACCGTCTCTTATAAGGGTAGAATAACTGCTTAAACCTCCGTGGTTTGACACATTAAGGTTTTTTCCTCGTTGTGGGTGTTTAGTAGGCAGCCTTCTGTAGGTGATGTAGCAACTCATGTTTCTTTATTTTGTGGTCTTCCCTCTTTGGGGTTCCTCCACTCCTCTGCTGTATGCCAACATAGTCAGCAGAAAGAAATTTAAAAAGGAGAGAATTGCGTGGGAAGGTTTTCATGCCCCAAACCTTTATCATCCACATTCCACAGTCCAGAACCCGGTCACATAGTCATACATAAATGGTGGCTAAAAAGTTAGTCTAATTTGACTAAAAGAAAGAGAAATGAGTTTGATCAACAACTAACCAGCCTCTGCCCCCTTTTTAAAATTATGTCTCAGATATATGACATCCCATTAATTAATATGTGACCCTAAGAGAAACTTAACTGGAATCAAAAACAATGTACCCCCTAAAAGAAAATCTCCATAAGCAATATGAAAGTTCATAAAAATAGGCCAGACTAAATGATACTATCCAGACAGCAGAAGCATCAATGGCAGACTTTAGCTGAACACAGCCCTCCTCATATTACGCATCGTCACCCACTTCCCCCAAATCTCGGTGCTCCGGAAAGGCAGTGAGCCAATAGTCTCCCAAGAGGTCTCAATTAGAAATGTCCCAGAAGAGCTGGTTAAGTAAGTAGGAGGTGCTGAGGAGCAGAACACCCATGTGTTATATTTTCCATGCAATATATCAATATATTCAAATTCAACTAGGACTGTAGAAAAAAAAATGATGTATCATCTGAGGAAAAACAGTCTGGCTCTAAAACAAAAGCAAAATATCCACCCTCTAAGGGTGGATAGGTCATTTGACACTAAATCTACTTCCTACAAAAATAGTTTATCGCTGAGTAAAATACTGTCCCATTTATTCTGAAATGAGAAACTCAAATTAAAGTCTAAACCTTCCTAAGTGCCACTAATACTAGACCTATGGTTGAACTTGCAGCTCCGGCAGCCTGAAGGAAGATGCTGGGCATTCTGTGGTCTCCAGACCATAAGTGTCTTCTCTAGTATTGGAGCAGAAGGCAGAGATAGAGAAAATACCCTTTTTCCTAGTATTTACATTATAATTAGCTTTCTGCTCTTTGCTTGGTTTATCTTAAATTCTCTTCTGTGAACGGAATCACATACATGTGGGGCTCTTGCTGTTCTTCTGCTGGATTTTGCTGGTTTTCTCTTTAACCCATACATGCTGTCATTTTCCTCCATGTGGTTGGCACAGGACCCCTGACTCACTTGCGAAGCTGTACTTGTTAGTGCCATGTCCTACCCTATCATCTAACTTGGGGGAATTGTATCAGGCTTACTCTCCTTTTTCCCACTTTTGGGTGGTACACCCCACAGTCTCTAGCATCTGGAGTCTCTATCCCCAGCAAATTGGCTTCTTGAGCTGAGATCGTGGGCAATTATAGGAAGACCATTTACATCCCAATCACCACCAGGAACGACCATCCAGCTTTCAGGGAACTTGTGCAAACTTTTCATATTAACCGCAGAAATGAACCCCAGCCCACAATAGTATGACCTCTCTCAGGTCCATTCTGTTTCTTTCAGGCTATTTTTTCTAATGCCCGACCTCCATAGCTTCAGACAATAAGCACATCTCAGACAAAAGATATCACTAGTCCCTAATTTGGACAAGAGAGATTGATTTACCTCACAAGCATTATATAAAGTGAGGCAGAAGTATCACATCAAACGCTTCACATCACCAAAGGGAAGGGAGTTTAAAATGGATGAGAAATCCTTCTGTTATTCCACTATACCCTCAAGAAGATTTCTGATGGGACCGTTATATACCGTGTACAAATTCATGCTCTGAATTTTCTTTCTATGGAAATGTACTATGATTTAGTGGACTTGAGTCACATGTTCAGCCCTATGGCTGTAACAGCAGGGACACACATTTGCACACCGTTTTCTACATATTTTATATAGTCCTGTAATGACAGATAGGAATAAAAGTGTAATAGAGATAAGACTCAACTTACAGTTAGACTTATTTCATATCTTTTTCTAGCTCTACTGTTAACTTATTCTATGGCCTTGGGAAAATCTTTATTTCCTTCTCTGATCATTTCTTTCTTCCAAAAATCAAAGTTTGGGCTAGATCAGAAGTCATACTCAACTGCCAGCGAGTGCCAAGAATATAACACAAATGAATGACGTATGGAACATAGATGCTTTCCATCTGAAACTTGTTTATTTGCATTGAGCAAAAGAAAAGACAAAAAAAAAAAAAAAAAGAAAAAAATATGCTCCCTCTTGTTTTCTTGAGCTACGCAGTCCTCTAGGTACAGCTTCCATTTTATAAACCTTTAGAGTTTGCCAAAGTCAAACTATCTGTCCAGCAAATATTTTTGTTCCCTCTTTCATGCCATTGTCCCATAGAGCTGAAGGAGCTGCCCAGGCTGGGACTTCATTCCCAAGCACCCTTAGCATCTAGGTGAAACATAAAACTTGTTATTACTAGAACAGTGTGAGGAGAAATGGTTTGCCTTGCTTCTAGACTGTGGATGAAATAGTACTATTCCATCCCAAAAGGGCTATACCTTCTACATCTTTTTTTTTTTTTTTTTTTTCCTTTACACTAACTGGTCACAGATAATCTCCAAGTTTCAGGGGATCTGAAAGTCACAAGCTAAGAGAAAGAAGAATTCCCAAATCACTACTTGGAAGAACACACATATTGATCTGTTACATAAAATAGAAGTACAATTATTTTGGGTTAAGCACTGAACATTTTATTACTTTTTTTTCATAGAAATTACCCCTAGTCTACAAATATAAAAACAGAAGAAAGAAATTTCTTGACTTTATAAAAACATAGGCATGTAAGTATGGTGATAAATGAGAGCAAAACATTTGATGGTAGTGTCTTGGAGATCATGGTGACTAATGGGACAATTTTGAAAAACAGAACATTTATTTTGTTTTTCTTACTGGATTTTGAGTTCCAGTAGCTATGGGTTTTTCTCTATATTATTTATTTTAATTTTCTCAGCAACTGAAGGAATGTAATACAGAATAGGCTATCAATAAATATCAGTTTGAATAAATACATGAAGAAGTAAATATATAAGGGAGGAAGTTGCCAACAATTCTTTAGTATAATAGTGCATGCTGTTATTCAATAATGCAAATTTTCTGTTGCCAGATTTTTTTTTCAATAGAAGCTATAAATGCGAATATTTATGTATTGATTCAAACCTTTGAACACTTCTATAGGCCAAAAAAATCATTTCTGTGAGTTGGATTTAGCCCACTGGCAGTGGTTTATTATCTCTAAAAGGTATTATTGGTCTTCAAACCTGTATAGCAGAATTCTCTAAAAAAACCCTTTGGGAGTTTCATGATAATTTTTGAAAATATTGGCTCTTCTCCAGACCTGTTAATTAGAATCTCTAGGAGTAGAGGATGTTAATATATATTTTTATTAAGTTCCTCAGGTGATGTTCATATCTCCAGCCTAGACTTAACTCATGGAATAACACTAGTTGATTTCAACTTTTATGTTAGAATTTGTGTTTTCTAATACAAAACATAATACAAATCAGACCAAATTACCTACAATTTTAGAACCCCAATAATTTAGACAAAGAAACTATTTCTATATATTATTTCATTAACATTTTGTTTTTCTAACTTCATATTTTTGTCATGCTAAATTTAGTCAATCCATATGTTACCAACTTATATTTCTCATGTCAATTATTTATTTGCCATTTACTTATGTATTTGAATACTTGTTTATACAAATATTTGCAAACTAAAATTAACACACATCATCCATTCAGGTGTTCCACTAACATATCCTCCACAATCACATTGCATATAATAGTAAAAGAGCAGTGATAGAGCTTATTAAATATAATTCTCTTTTCCATGTTCTTATCTTTATCTACATATTTTATGAACATGTACATTTGCATTTTATTATGTAGATAAGAATGTCTACTTATTTTGATCATTTATTTGGAAAGACTTAAGATTTGATTAAATATCATCTACATTTCACATTTTAACAACTGTCATATTTTGGCTTGTTCCTGCTGCTGCCATGTTCTTACACTGTTACCCAATCAATTCAGCCCTAGTTAACTAGATCTAAAGGCTATGTTACATTCGTTTATTTCTGCATTCACTAGTAAATTATGTACTAGTACTAGTACTAGTACTAGCACTTATGTCAGGCACTGGTCTAAATGCTGAATATATAACAATTAAGAAAATATTTCCTGCTCATTTGGAAAGTAAAATTATGTGGGCAGAGACTAACAATAAGCAAATATGTGTGTATGTGTGTGTATGATATTCGATGGTATTGATGCAAAGGAAAATAATGAAAGCATGATTAAATTGATATGAAGTTTTCAGATGGCAGAGAATGCAATTCTGTATGAGATGACATGACCAGGGAGGTGAAGCACAATTTATACAGATTTCATTGGGGGAGAGTGCCCCAGGCAAAAGGAACAGCAAAAGTACTAAGAAGCATGCTAAGTGAAATTAAGGAAAAGCAATGAGTAAAAATGAGTGAATAAGAAATGGCAGATAGTAGGAATTTAGAGTAAAAAAATTATAGAGTGCTACTTCTTGCAGGACTTAGTTCATTTTAAAGATTGTTCTTTGCCCTGGCTGGTATTAGACAATAGATTGCAAGAGATCAAGGTCAGATTTGGAGATCAATAGAGAGGCTATTGCAATAACTCAGGAGAGAAATACTACACACTCGCACCAAGGCAGATGCTTTGGATGTAGTGAATGATGGTCAGATTCTGGCTATATTTTCAAGAAAATTTATTTAATTGATTGATATTTGATAATTATATTTTGAAAAAAAATCTGTTATATTCCTTGATGAATTAGGTTTCTATTTAGAGAAATATGTGTAAAATTTAGTTTCTATTATATAGTTTCCCTTGACATATAGACACATAACAGGGGAAACAAGTAAAACTTGAGGCCAAAAGGTGTAAATTATATATTGATTAACTTCTTAGAATCGATTTAAAAGAAAGTAAATTAAAACAATATATGCCATTATTATAGTATGAATTAAAGCATGTATAATTACAAAAATAAAGTGTAATGATTAAGTTTTTATATTTTAATAGACAAATCCAGTTAAAACATTTTCCTCATCCTGAAGGTTAACTTTTTTGATCATCTTCCTATAAAATATTTGGGTCTTTTATTTATCACAAGGAAATTTCTAATCTATGAAATTCGATTAGCTTAAAAATGTACTCGAATACATTTTTCTCACTCTGGAGGAAAAAATACTTGAAAGAATACAAGTAAGTAGACTAATCATTTGTATGCAGATTTCTAAGAAAGGCAAAACAATAGGAAAACCCTGTTGTTTCTAGAATTTCTTTCATATCAGAAGTCAACATATCTAGCCTGCAGAATGTTATCGTTTATTTTAAGAGATAAGTTTTAAAGATATTGATTAAATCTATAATATATTCAGATCAATACCTAAAAAATGAATAAAACTTCCTGTAAATTGAAGGGCGAACACCACCAGTGTGTTCTATTAATAATACTTAAAAGTAATAGTTACCAGATTTCATCAAAGCCCACTTTCTTTAACTATGAAACAATTTTCATGTCAACAAAATGAAGACAAATAAGTGACCAGCATATTAAAGAGATACCTGAATATTAGTGTGAAAATAACACCCAATATCAAGAATCAAATATTGATTTGAAATTTTAGTTAGTAATTTTTACAAAATTTAATTAGAATTGGTAAAAGAATAGTCAATTTACACTTTGTCTCACTTCAGGGATCGTCTAGTAATAAATCATGAAATACCAGATTATTATCCATATATTTATTTAAATATTGGCATTGGTCATTTTTATTAAATATATTGACTGCATTGTGATAAAATTGTGCATATTTCATCACTGCACTGAATCTGATCTAGTTATAGAGGACTCTAAATGTGAACCATTCACTCATTCAAATATTACTTCCAGAGCTCCTTTATGGATACTATTCCAAGCACAGGAAATACAAATAATGACAAAACAATTAAACTCCTTGCCCTATTTGTGTTTAAAAATCTATCAGAAAAGATGGATACATTGTAAGCCAATAATTACAACAAAAATTATTGAATTGCAATTGTGATGATTGCTAGAAGGTCAAATGCAGTGACCTGAGTGCCTTTATTTTGAGCACAGATGTTATACAGCTTGTGAGGTCGAGGAAGACACCCATAGGACACATCAGATCAAAGGCTGAGTTATCAGGGTAAAGAGTTAGCAGAGTGGAGCAGGAATATGCCAAGTAAAGGTATAAAGATGGTGCTCGGGGGACTGTAGTTAGCTGGGAATAATGCGTCCTCATTTGAAGAATCAAGATATGAAGAATCTTTATTTTTGGTCAGGTGCCGTGGGTCATGCCTGTAATCTTAGCACTCTGGGGTGCCAAGGTGGGGTCCCTAGATCTCAGAAGCTCAAGACCAGCCTGAGCAAGAGCGAGAGCCTCTCTCTACTAAAAATAGAAAAAAAATTAGCCGGGTGTGGTGGTGTGCCTGTAGTCCCAGTTCCTCAGGAGGCTGAGGAGGCTGAGGCAGGAGGATTACTTGAGCCTGGGAGTTTGAGGCTGCTGTGAGCTAGGCTGATGCCGCCCTTGGCAACAGAGCAAGATTCTGTTTCAAAAATAAAATAAAATAATAAAAATGTAGTTAAAAAAAGAATCTTGATTTTCCTTATAGGAGTAAACAAAACCCTCTACTAGGTTGTATGTTAGGAGATGATATTTTATATTTGTGGGAATTTTGGTGGTCTGTTTTCTAAGATTATTTTATGAGTATATATTGAGACATAGGGAGAAAAAAGGGGATATAGGAAGAACATTTAAAGTGCAACAGAAATATCCAAGTAAGAGAAGATGGTGGCTTACTGAGGAGTATGAAAAGATGTTCATGTGTTTAAAAAATAGGAAATAAATGTAATATAGTACTTCCTCAGAGATACCTATGTCAAATCCTTCTAATCTAAATTAGGCAGCTTTATAATATTTTAAAAGGCACAGCGTATCACCTTTATATCAAAATCTGTAATCATGTCTTTATATGATGATAATTTTAACATAATGTCCTCCACTATTTGACACTAGCTGGTAAAGTCCATGAGTGAAGGTTTCGTGTTCTTTTTGTCACTCATGCATGGCATGGGGTTTGGCAAAGAAGAAGCATTTTCCTGGATAGGGTTGGAACGCATTCTACTAAGCGAAGTATCCCAAGAATGGAAAAATAAGCACCACATCTACTCACCATCAAATTGGTAGTAACTGAACAACACATAAGTGTACATATAAGAATAACATCTATTGGATGTCGGGTAGGGAGGGAGGGGGAAGGGGGAGGGGCGAGGGGGAGGAGGGGACGGATATATGCATACACAAAGGGTGCAATGTGCACCCTCCGAGAGATGGACACGCTTGGGACTGGGACTTGGGGGGAAGG